>QRFI01000008.1:1200000-1800000 GCA_025389085.1 Sclerotinia subarctica
ATAACGTAACTCTCTGCTCGGTAGGGAAAAACTCTCTTCATTTGGCAATGACGATGATTTACCAGGGGGAGTCCAAAAGCTTGGCACTAGCATGGGTGGTGAACACTGAAACTCAATCCTGTCGTCATTTGGAAGGTATGATTGGTCAAAATGTTTCAGTCCCCGGAAAAAGGCTTACATGAGCTAAACCTATTTGAATTTCATTGAAAGTTACACTAAACGACATCAGAGTAAAAGATCCTTTTTCCCTTTGAGCATTTTCCTTTTATCTTTCTGTCGGTCATCAGTTAGATTCTCTTTGTATGATTGATTGTCCGGTATGTATGATATTATGCGATATCTATTGACCATTGATGCTACTCAATCATGTGTATTTTTTGGGAAGACTTGCGCTGGTTGGATATGAGACGAGAGTCAGAAAGGATCCCCGTCTTGGTGGCACAAATATTAAAAAAGTCATGGCATGATTCATTCTACGATTCATTCTACCATCCATTTCCCTCCTGAGAACTCCCAAAAGGTCAGTTCACTGTTTTTAGTCTTTTTATTACATAGTAGTTATTGAATTGATCCTTGGTACCGAGTAAAGTAAGACTTTTAGACACTCAGAACCTTAAACATTTACTAGGAAGTTTGCTCTTTTAAGGCTGTTTCTATCTTGACCAAAAATTATTAAATCTTTTTTTTCTTCTATACTTTATAAAATTTCCTTCTACATCTATCTATCTATCTAGGAGGATCGATCGATCATCTTGATTTATCTTCACCGTCATTTCATAAAAGTCATCCTCAAACAATAATCCGAAAGACATCCAAGGCCACGCGCCCTCTTTCCCTACTTGGCAATTTTATCTATCATTGAACATTTAACATTTTACATTTTACATTTTACATTTTACACTTTACACTTTACACTTGACACTTCACATACTACTCAAGTAATTCAACCCCAGAAAGACCCTCTCCGATTGTCATAGTATACCGCCTTATACCAAGTAACCTCGATCGATTTCAGAATCCACTTCCAGCCCCTCCTTGACTAGGATCTAATCATCTCAAGACTCAATAACCTAGAAATCACCTGAGGGCGGCTTTCTACCGAGTGCATTATACCATTACAAATAGATTCATTGCTTCTTCTCCATATCTTTTCTTCTGAATAGCTACCTGTCCTTTGGGTCTTTCATTCAAACTCAACCAAAAGTATTCAAGATGACTACTGATCTTTTATCTTCATCACAAGTCAATGACTTTGACTATGTCATTGTTGGAGGTGGAACGGCAGGGTGTGTTATTGCTAGCAGACTTTCCGAATATTTACCCAATAAGAAGATTCTTATGATTGAGGGTGGTCCAAGTGATTTCAATAATGATAAAGTATTGAAGCTCAAGGAATGGCTCACGTTACTTGGGGGAGAATTGGATTATGATTATGGAACCACCGAGCAACCAAATGGTAATTATGATCTTCTCAGCAGCAATTGAGATCGGTGCTGACTGAAAATAGGAAACTCATACATTAGACACTCACGTGCCAAGGTTCTTGGAGGCTGCTCTTCTCACAATACCCTGATATCATTCCGTCCATTCGAGTATGATTGTCAAATTTGGGAGAGTTTAGGGTGTAAGGGATGGGGATTCAAGACCATGATGCGTCTCATTGATAACCTCCGCAATCAAACCAACCCAGTTCATCCACGCCACAGGAATCAAATTTGTAAGGACTGGGTCCAATCTTGCTCTACTGCCATGGACATTCCCATCATCCATGATTTCAACCACGAGATTCGTGAAAAGGGTGCTCTCGAGCAAGGTGTAGGTTTCTTCTCAGTATCCTACAATCCAGATGATGGACGAAGAAGTTCCGCCTCTGTCGCTTACATTCACCCAATTCTCCGAGGGGCCGAGAGTCGACCAAACTTGACCATTCTCACCAATGCCTGGGTCAGCAAACTCAACTTCGACTCCAACCAAACCGTCAAGAGCGTAAATGTCACCTTGAAATCTGGCGAGAAACTCACCGTCTCTCCCAAGACCGAAACTATCCTCTGTGCTGGCGCAGTCGATACCTGTCGTCTCATGCTACTCTCTGGAGTCGGCCCCGCCCAACAACTCAAAGACCTGGGTATCCCCGTCATACACGACCTTCCTGGTGTAGGAGAAAACCTCATCGATCACCCAGAATCTATCATCATGTGGGAACTCAACGCCCCCGTCCCACCACAAACAACCATGGACAGCGACGCAGGGATATTCCTCCGTCGTGAACTCCCCAACGCCGCCAAATACCACACTCACCCAGAACTCAACCCTAAAGGACTCCCAGATGGCACCATCGCAGACATCATGATGCACTGCTACCAAATCCCCTTCTGTCTCAACACCGCTCGTCTAGGCTACGACGCCCCTCTAAACGCCTTCTGCATGACACCCAACATCCCGCGTCCCAGATCAAGAGGACGCATCTACCTAACCTCATCCGACCCGTCCGTCAAACCCGCCCTCGATTTCCGCTACTTCACCGACCCCGAAGGCTACGACGCAGCCACCATCGTCGCGGGTCTCAAAGCCGCCCGCGAAATCGCAAAGAAACCTCCCTTTTCCAACTGGCTCCTCCGCGAAGTAGCTCCCGGCCCAGAAATCCAAACCGACGAGCAACTTTCAGAGTACGGGAGAAAAGTAGCTCATACCGTCTATCACCCTGCCGGAACGACGAAAATGGGCAGCGGAGAGGATAAGATGAGTGTGTGTGATGAGAAATTAAAGGTGAGGGGGTTGAAGGGGCTCAGGGTGGCGGATGCGGGCGTCTTCCCCACGATGACGACGATTAATCCCATGTTGACCGTTTTGGCGATTGGGGAGAGGGCCGCCGAGATGATTGCTCAGGAGGCCGGGTGGAGGGGGATGGTGGAACCGAGGTTGTAGGTTAGGTGGGTGGAAGAGAAGAGAAGAGAAGAGAAGGCAATGTGAATACGGATGTGTATATGAATATGATTGTATATACGAATATGGATTTGGATTTGGATATGGATATAGATATAGATATAATCATTTTAGACTGAATAGATAAATAGATAGATAGATTTAAATACTTTCAGCAAGTAACTAAGTAAATGAGTAAATGAGTGAGCAGTACATATCTACCTATCTATAGCTAAATTAAACTAGATGAGATGAATAAGATTTGTTTTTGCTTTTTAATATATATATATCATATACATATATCATACATATATTTATACATAAGTAGTAAATAAAAATTCAAACAAGATCTTAAATATAAACAATCAAGTAAACAAACAGATAAATATCAAATTTAAAAAAAAACAATTAATTTAAATCAAAATGATATTTATAAAAAAGTAAATGATTATTAATACTTTGATATGATAACGTGGTTTATCAGTAACCGGAACATATCAGTAACCGGAACATTTTTACCTCAATTACCACCTCTCAACTTTAACACGCGTTAAATCCATATTCAACCTTTCAAATCAATATGCAAGAGTCGCAAATTAATCTAGCCATTCAAGCTATTGCTTTATCCAAAAAACTAAGTGTGCGAAGAGCTGCTAAAATCTATAATATACCGCATACTACCCTTACCTACAGAATAGCCGGTCGAACGCCGAAAGCTGGATCTCGATCAATACATTGTAAAATGACGGAATTAGAGGAGAAATCGCTTTTTCAATATATAATTGATATGGACAAGAGAGGGTTTAGTCCTCGAATAAGTGATGTGGAAGATATGGCGAATTATATACTCGAAACGCGGGGTGCGAAGAAGGTTGGAAAGCTCTGGGCTCATCGCTTTGTGAAACGACATACAGAATTAAAGACACGTTTTAATCGCGTTTATGACTTTCAAAGAGCTCTCTGCGAAGATTCAGAGCTTATTGAAAGATGGTTTCGATTAGTATCGAATATGCAGGCCAAATATGGTATTCTAGACTGCGATTTCTACAACTTCGATGAGACAGGCTTTATGATGGGACAAATATCATCATATATAGTAGTTACTAAAGCTGATCGACATGGAAAAAGCAAAGCTATACAGCCAGGCAATCGGGAATGGGCTACAGCGATTATTTGTGTTGATGGAGAAGGTCATAATATACCTCCGTTTTTGATAGTAAAAGGCGAATACCACCTCTCAAATTGGTATACCGAAGGCGATTTACCATACGATTGGCTTATTAAACCTACTACCAATGGATGGACAGATAATGAGACAGGTCTTGAATGGATTAAGCACTTCAACAAACATACTGAAAGTAGGAAAGTGGGTAGATATCGAATGCTAGTGCTTGATGGGCATGAAAGTCATAAATCACCAGCATTTCAGGAATACTGCAAGGAACACAACATTATATTACTTAGTTTGCCACCTCATTCTTCACATTTAACTCAACCACTCGATATCGGTTGTTTTGGTCCTTTAAAGCGTTCATATAATCGACAAATCGAGAACTTTATCAAGGCGCATATCACTCATATTACCAAAACCGAGTTCTTTCAAGCCTTCAAAGCTGCATATATCGAAGCAATATCTATATCAAATAGTAAAGCTGGGTTTCGCGGAGCTGGGCTAATCCCATTTAATCCGGAAATTGTACTTTCAAAACTAGATATTCGAATAAGAACTCCATCAAATAGATCAATATCAGCCGATCCTGATATATGGCAATCTCAAACACCTCACAATCCAACTGAAGCTCTTTCTCAATCCACTTTAGTGAAAAGTCGTATTGCTCGACATCAAGGGAGCTCACCTACTCCAATATTTGAAACAGTTGCAGCTTTAGCTAAGGGTACAGAGCTCCTAGCTCATGCGAATACGCTTTTAACTGCTGAGGTTCATAGTCTCCGCAAAGCAAATGAAGCACTTAGTAAACGCCGGAGAGCTAGAAAAGCTTTAATACGAAAAGGAGGAGCACTTTCAATAGAAGATGGGCATGGTATATTAGAACAAGAGAATGTAGAAGATCAGATACGACGCGACGAATATACAAATGATGGTTCTTCAGCAAGGAGGCAAGTTACTATACGACGATGTAGCAAATGCGGTAGTACTTTACATAATGCATGAACTTGTCAGTTCGATCCAGCATTAATTGATCTTTAGATTGTATATAATTCAATCCTAATTTATGGTGTTGTTGTAATTTTATTTTAATGGAATGTGGGTAATTGAGGTAAAAGTGTTCCGGTTACTGATATGTTCCGGTTACTGATAAACCACGTTATGATATATTATAATATATTATATTATATTAATTTTTTGATTCTTCGCTCCTTGTTCTTTGCTCTCCGTTTCATCATCTTATTCTTTCGTCATTTACCACTTCATATCTTCACTCTTCTCAATCAATTTCTTCATCTTTCATTTCATTTCATCTCATTTTCTTTCATTCTCCCCTCCCACCCCAATTCTCTCCAATCACAATCGGGAATATCCAACTTCTTCTTCTTCTTCTTCTCCTTCTTCCCTCCTCTTCTTCCTACAAAATCATTACACTCGCATCAATTCCATACTACGCTTTCCCAGACCCGAAATAATCAACGCCACCTTTCGCTCATTTCACATATAATACCCTATCCATTGCCCAAGAAAACGATTAAAGCTGCCCTTGCTATCTACAAGGCACCCGTGAACTCATACAAACCCTCAAACCAATAAGACGCCCGCTCAAATTCCCAGACATCTCCGCATTGTTACAAGGTTTCCCCCCTGATGCAATGTAATGCAACAGAGACCCGAAGTATCTCTTCTCATCAGCTGTGGTATCTCTTCCCCTTTTCATCCTCATCCATTACGTTTGCTCTTTAATCACTTCCACATTTCATAAAATGGCTTTTCAATAGTTAAAACCACCATAATTTGAGTTTCGAGGTTGATGGCCAGGACTGTGCTGGTAGTCCATATCTTGGTAGACAGTGTTTCTTCGCTCATCTTCGAGGAGGTCCTTAACTTCCCAATTGTTCTGCTTGATGCCAACAGAAAACTCGAGATCTTCTTTAGTAATAGAATCCCAGTACTGTCCGAGGGGTTAATAAATAGAGTAGATTGAGTTATACTTAAAGCTCACCTTGTAAATCATCATGACAGCTAAAAGATTAGCAATTGAAGCAAAGAATAATCCATCCAAATAATGGCCGATAGCGTTGCAAATGCTAGTACTGAATGCATAAAGTACAACTTGACCCGCAACAAAGAAGAAAAGGGCAAACGAGAGTTCACCCAAGGGCCAACGATCCTGAAGTGTGTTTACTACAAGAATAACTTGCATAATACCGTAAATAGCCAATTCAATAGCGGAAAGTAAGTATAGCACAATGAAAAGTCCAACAGTTCGAGTAGGGCCAAGTCCTGCCCAGGACATGTAGGTAGCGAGGGAAACGAGGAAAGTAAGAGCAAACATAGCGAGACTAATTGAGCGGAGAAGCCAAACAGAGATTCGTGTTCCATCTTCGTACAACTGAAATCCAACGAATCCATTAATCAATAAACACACTGTGAGCGCAGATGTGAGACCATTTTGTATGGCTGAAAAGTAAGGGTAAGGACCAGTTCCAGGTGGGATAACACCTGCATCGAGAAGTAACGTAATGAATGTGAGGAGCATATATATATAGAAGAAGGTTGTGATTTCTTTCCGGCCTGTAAGATGTCGCATTAGTCTTGTCAACTCGCTGTTCACCTCAAGATGCACTCCGGGCTGACGTACCAACAGCAGTAAATTTACTCCTGACGTGCAAGATCATAATAACTGTCATGATTAACGCCATGATATGCACAAAGCTTGCGGCACCTTGAAATATAATCGTGTTGGCTAATTCAATATTGCGCGAGTAGCAATTTGCCTCGATACCATGACTTCCAGCAATCGTTTTTATCGCTCCCACCTCTGCACATAATGGAAGCGCTGCTTGTTCGCAGATCGAGTAAAAGTCCCCGAAACCCATCGTAGCTTATATCGTTGTCGTTCGACGTTGTGAGAGATGTTTTGAGGAGGTTGGAAATCGAATGTTATTGGGGTACGAGGAATCCGCGGAACGATGGGTATGATTATCAACTTTCGTAAAACTGCAATGAGTGAATGTATATGTTGCGACAATAAAGCTAGCGATCGTAATTGTGTAGGTCTAAGTTACTCTATCGATGTTTTGATGAGATGCAAAGATTGTGAATGTTTGAATGATGGCGAGTCGTTGCGACCAAGGGGGGGAAGAATGCACCAATAGCATTGATTAATCTTGAGCATCTCGTATGTCCCTGGCGACTAATTCTCGTTGGCGGCGAAACCAATTTTCAACCGACCAAAAATAGAATGGAAACTTGCTACCTTAGGCATAAGGTTCTTCTGATTGTGTGATCACGTGATATTCACGTTATATCAATATCAGACTTCAACAACACCAATAGTCAAAAAATTTTAACCCTTTTACATGTATTCATGTTTGGTCGAGGGTGCTTTTGGATATTTTACAGTAAACAGTTTGATAACAAAAGTGTAACGACATTGCTAGTAAGGCAACCAGCCTACCATCGTTCCACCTCAAGTAGTACGCTCTCATCTCGATAAGTCACGAATTACACTCAGTGAATACGAGTCCCCTGTTGGACCAAGCATGATTAAAGAGGATAATTTGGGAAGCTGTCAAGCCTAAAAGACGGTGGTGTCATAGATCCTTTTCCCATATTGAAATGTATGCGGCAATCTCAACTGCAATATCTTGGCTACAAAGAACAAATCTTTGCTTTCGGTTTTCGGGATCATTTGTACAACGGGCGGTACGGGGCGTATGTTGTTTGACATACAACTGACATTTGGCTGACCGGATGTTCCTCTGCAACCTCCCCATATCAGACAGAACATATACGAGGCTGGATATTTGATGAGAAGTCGGCCTTAATTTTTAACATAGTACCTGAGTTCCGGTCGATGAGACTTTCCTGGGCACGCGCATATCATGATGACTCTTGATGATGTGTGCATAGTGATAGTAAGACCCTTAGTCCTTCATTCATTTAAGACATCGGCCTGATTGCTGAATGCGAGTTTGAACCTCGGGAGGTGGAAGATTATCACTTGGAAAATCCATCTCACGAGGCGCGGCGATCCGGCTAAGATGGACAAAATTTTGTAATGTGGTATATGTGTGGGACATGGTTTCTCAATCAAATGATCCAGGAGCGTTGGCGTCGATGGGTTGGTAAAGATGTGTTAATTGCACAATTCGAATCGCTGATGAATTGCTGACGAGGGATCCAGTTTTCAACCTGGAGATGTTACCTGGTGTTGGATGTGCGGCCTTTTGCATTGATTAGATGCAATAGCGACAGGGGCCCAATTTGCACCGGAGGACATGCTGAACCTACCGAGCAGGCTTGTATTCCTTCCTTCCCGAGTCTCCTTTCAGTTCAGCCAACTTTTCAAGGACAGCTTGTCTGCATATGACCGGTGAGCTAGATTACAACCTTTGAAAGCTTAGGTAAGTTCCAGCAGTAGAAGAGACGGGTAGAGAAGATCTAGTCTACCATGTTGTTTGGTGGGGGGCTTAAAGGAGTAGCATGACAGGTCATTGTGTAACATTGAGAAGAAAAAGTTGGTTAATCATTGATGAGTAGCTTAAAAGCAAGCACAGCCGGTAAAGAACACGAATGACTTGTCGCTTTTTGAATTATAAACACCGCGGGCAAGCCTGTCTGCATGGGACGTCGAACAAGCTGACTGAGCAGATCGCCCATTTCTGCGGTTCTGTATCTTTTACAATATTACGCGGACATGATAATATAATACAAGCCACAGGATGCTATGATATGGGGCGTGAGTGGTCGGCAGCATAGAAGTCTTAAAATTGCAAGATCAAATGCTGATTCCATGATGTCGTGAATTTTTCCGGATAACTGAGTGCATGATGTCCAAGTCCAAAATTTGTGTAGGCATTCCTCAGCCTGGTCTAGCTTCATTGATACCCTATTCGAAACGATTCCATGTTGGAAAATGGTGAGCATCCCATCCCATTGGTAGTACCCGAACCCAAGAAAGTATATCGTAATGATACTCCGAAGTGTTTTCACGATAGTGTAGGATTGAAAAGGGGCACACTTCCGTAACCGTCACATCCAAGTCTAGACACACAAGCGGTGCTACCATACAAAACAACGATACTGTACCAGACAAAGCTGAAGACCGAGCGTACTTGTGTAGACTTGCATGTCGGTATGCCAACGATCATACCAGTAGGTAGAGAGTTATCAGTCGATCGATAGTGTTGCAGGGCATGCAAGATTGATTGATCATTCATGACCTAGGTTTGACCATACTAAGTTTGACCGTACCGGGTAAAATGCGTATTCAATTTTTGGTGTGTTCCGTTTGCATCTGTTTCGTCCACTTTCCTTCCCACTTTCAAGCTGAACGAGAGAAGCCGGAGTTTATCATGCTTGGGGATATATAAAAATGATCCCAGACAAAATTGACCAAAGTTTGAAAGATGCAAAAAGCCAATCCCACTCTCCCCACACTAAAATGAGAAAAACGAACGGTCTACAACGCTTGTGGCCATTCATCTGCAGTAAGCCATCCACAAAGGAAAGAAGAAAAAACCATGCCAAATCTTGAAAACGGCAACGGCAAGGTAGGTAATTTACTTGGGTCCTTGGTCCTTTCATATCCTTTCATATGCAATGGCTATTGTAATCTTTTCTTTTCTGAAGACCTGGTGGTTTTTCTCTCCGGTTACCAATTCAGTGATGACGAAGTCCCTCGTATACCAACACTAGGTAGATGCAGATGCAGATTGTCCTTATTTTGCCTAGATTTACTACTAATGGCTCCGGTGAGAATCATGTATCGAGTACGGAGTACAAAGTCAATGAAGTAGGTAGTAGCACACTCATTAGACTCAAACTCTGGATGGAGAACTGAGGTCTTTCGCCCGTCAATGATAGATGGCAATTAATCATGATGTTGAAAATCCTTGACAAAGTAAGACGAGTAGAATTCTCTTTCCCTGCTAACTGCTAATTGTCAACTAGCTACTTTGGAATCATTATGAATTTATGATGCAGGTTAAACTGAGACCAAAGGTAGCCAATGTTATCTATTACTCTATGGAGTATAAATTTAAATATATAAATATATATGGATATGTACGCATTTACTTCATTCAAACACCTCTCTAAAAATACAATACTGATAATCGGCTATATTTTTAGGCTCACAGCATATTCTGCTGTTGCCCCAATAGCCAATAGCCCCCACCAGAATTCGGTGTCGCTAAGACTTTTCCATTACAGGTCCAAAATACGAAATGTCATCGTGATGTACGGAAGTATGTGATATCAATATGGAACCTTGGATTAAAGTTCTGATGATACGTAGGCAATTTTGGTTATATCTTATCTAAAGCAGGAATGAGCTAAAGTAAAGGTCTCACCATGCCACATGAATTGCTCCTTTCTATTCTATTCGATCAATGAGCGTCACGCTTGAGTCTTGACGCTTCGGATTCTGTTCGGATGCATCATTCATCATCCATCCATCATCCATCCATCCATCATCCATCCATCAGTGCCCCAAATCATGTCATTCCTTCCAAATCCTCTCCCCCTCATTTTGAACAAACACTTCTTCTAGAATGGAGGCGGTGAAGTTATAACCCCTAATTTACCAAGAGAAGGATAGTGTAGAAAGTCCATACCTATCCAATCACACATATTTCAAGCACTAGACAAGGGTAAGTTGGAAAGGCTGTGCCGCAGCCGGGTCCGGGAAAAGGTTCTTTTTGAGTTGTGCTCCAGATTTCAAGGTTCTCATTCAATATTACTGGATGCATCCCTCTGACCCTCTGAGCCTTCACCCCACCCACCACCTGAGGAAAGGCTTGAGGGTCGCATGAGCTGTAACGCGAATTGAGTGGAGCATTGGACCGCGGTTGACGATCAAATCATAAATTCAATTTGTGACAACTTTCGTACTTTCGTAAAAGCCTGTGTTCCGAGAGGGGAAAAAACGGCACGCGCGGACATGTGCCTGTGAAGAGCAACAAGACAAGGACAAGTCACTGAAGTCAGACTAATTTCCAAAGTACCACGCACGCTCTTACAGGCAAAGCAAGGTGAAAGCGGAGGCAGGCTACGGAGAAACATAGGAAACGGAACGGAGTACAGCGACTGTGATTGTGAAGTTTTAACCAAATGGATATATGCGTCGTCCTCGGTCCTCCTCAAACCCAGCCAGCCTTCCAAGGAATTTTCTAGGTGAAGGAATTCATGGAACATTGGAATTGGAACCAAGAAGGTTACTTTATGCTATGACTCAGACTAAATATGCCAGCCACGGCGACACACAAGCGAGGAGGACAAGCAAGAAGGTCTAAAATAAAATTCTCAAAGGGATCACCAAGAACACGACGATATGACACACTCTTCTTTCGCAGCTACCTATTTCCGCCCCCGCTCTGCATACACAAAACAGGACCGACCGACAAGCAAGCAAGGAAGTAAGTAAGTAGTTGGACACAATACAGTGGCAGCCGGACAAATCTGTTCATGCCGTCCGGCTTTGCCAAACCAAACCATACCATATCCAACAACAACAACATCAAACTCAACCCCCATCAATACATCAATCACGTAGCGTATTATTATTTATGCACCATGCTCTTCTCATATCATCATCCGCATACGGCATGTAGGACGTAGGTGCAGGAAGATGGTGAAGGGAAATGGCGGACGGATGGACGATATGCTCAGATGATTAATGGAGCATAGCATAGGTGGTAGCAGGGTTACGATGCTAAGACAGGTGAATCTGATGTTGGTTCGACGTATTCTATTCGAATGGTATCCCAATCGCCATCCGTTTAGAATCTCATCCTACATCACTCCTAAACTTGGCTAACAAGTAGATGGTAGATAGCCTATCTAAATCCGGTGGTTGTTCGCCGTTTTGCACAACGAATTACGTGAAGAGATAGATGGATAAACGACCTCATTTCCAAAAGTCAATAAATCACCGCGTCAGGGAGATGTTATACCAAGTGCATACATACCACATACTACATATGAATGTACACATATTATTATTGATGGAGCACAGAACAAATTGATTGATGCCTGCCCGTACTGTGTGCTGTATATTGATGAAGGGCTAATTATTCGAACCGGTTTGGCTTGGGTTATTGAGGAGACCAAGATAGTTTTGACTTGGGGCCCAACAAATGGAGATTGCCCCTCCTTCCAACTTCCCCACCAAAACTCCCTTATTCGTTCTCCATCTAAAATCCTCTACGGAGCAACATTACAATCTAATCATCATAAAACATCCCTTCCACGTACAGTAGATAGATACGCGCTATACGAAATAGGTCACGATTCTTCTCGCGATATTTTTGCGAGTCGCGTAAAGTGGAAAGAGCGGACTTGGTCTTTGGTGGTGAGGTGACGGGACCTGCACCACCTAACAATTCCAGAATCTAGAACCTTTTTTTTTTTCACTCCGTACCTCTGTACACACTACGGTGTACACCGGCTTTTCTTGGTTGAAAAGTCGTAGGCGAGCGAGTGACAAGAAAGGTCTTGATCATCCGCAATAAGATATGTGTGAGCAGTACGTACTGGCACATTACTGCACTCAGTGTACTGTTCGCAGCTTCCCATCTTCTTTCCCCTTCCTTGCAACTTGTCATGTCATGTGTATCTCCACCTCACCTACCTACCTACGCATATCCAGGTACCTAACCCTTTGATGGTACCTAGGGAGAGTCTTTTTGGCAGCACTGCCCGCCCAACGGCTAAGCACGAAAAAAGAACCTTGAACCAACCTACTTTTGGCTTTTGGCCATCAAAATGATTGTTACACTGATTCGAGCCACCACCTACCTATATTACATTACGAAGGCTTTGCTGGGACGGAATCCAAAAAAAAAAGTAAAGTAACACGAGAGTTCAAAATTCGATAATCATACCTCATTAAACTAGGATCGATACCTACCTACCAATGGATTGTTGTAATTTATTAGACGGAACCCTTTTCATTCTCCATTTTCCTGCTGGAAATTGATGGAAGGAATAATGGATGATTGATGAACAAAAATGCAAAAATTTGGAGCTGCATTCACCCCCTTGAAAAAGTGTGTTTCGAACAAAGATCATCAGATTAATAGCTGCAAAGCAAGGTAGGTACCGGTACTTAACCTACTTTTACTGTGGTAACTGCACTATATTATGTATAGAGTGAGTGTAGATGGATGGACGATGGTTAAATTATAAATTTGCTGGTATGTACAGCTGCACAGTGAGCAATATAATATATACGGAGTAATAGCGAAATGTTATTGTATCGTAACAAGTGAGTGACCGTGTGCATATTCGCATATTCGCACACACCGGCCAATGCCCCAGCTGACGAACCGGATGATATGGATCAATCATGATTATAGGATTGAAATTTGGTGAAGGGGGGAGGGGAGGGGCGCGCCCGTCGGACTTTTGGAAAAAGAGAAATTCAGCCACAAAAAGCGTAAGTCGTAGCGTGGTCTCCCAGAATCACGGGTCAAAATTAGGAAAATGTGCCGATGGATGATGGATGATGGATGATGGATAATGGATGATCATGGAAAAGTCTCATCTCTGATCTCTGATCTTTGATCTTTTTTCTCATATTCACTCACTTGCTCACAAAATGACTGACACAACGCAGAATAAGTCAGGCCATAGGTGGCCCCCTGTCGGAGGGTACTTGCGGATCATGTTTGATATCTTTGACTCAGTGACTGGGAGGAATTTTGCTTATACTGCCTCAGCAGGGCATGCCTTGCTTTACGTAGATGAATTTTTTTTTTTTCTTTTTTTTCTTCTCAATTATCATTTAGGGCTATTGGGTAGGTACCTAGGTGAGCGAAAGGGTAGAGGAATTAGACAAGTGGTGGAACAAAGAAGTCTGCAGCCTGGAAGCCCGGAAACGAATCCCCTCCCTTCATCGAGAATGTGGATTCTGGGATATGTGAATTGGTTTGATTCGATTATGGGATTCCGAGCGTCGTTGTAACTTGTCAGTCGTCTGCATACAAAGTACGTAGAGAGACCTAAGAGTCTTTACCATTGGTTAAGGGGTTTTTTGAGGGGGAAAAATCAAACGGAGCGCTTTTCTTGCTTGGCCACTGAGAAGGTTGTAGGCTTCATAGCTTGAGAGTAATCCGTATCCGTCCGTAATCCTGATTATCCTAGAAACATTTCATCTCCTTGGTCCATTCTTGCCGTGCTGTACTCCGTACTTTTGTACCAATGCCATGAAAATCCAAAATGTTAGGTTTGATCAGAGTCAGAAAGCGAAAGCGTAACGCTAGGTGTCAATGAATGAAATGCACACTGGTTGATACATTGACATATTTTGACCAAAATTACCAATCAGATTCAGTCGCAACCCTCACCTCGCACTAATAATTTGATCAATTGTGATCATTTTTTCATTCCTTCACTCCTCCTTCATACTAGTGGATTTAGATGACCTAGTACTATTTCTATCTTCATTCTTACATTTATTAGTGCACAAGCACAAGTCTCATCTTAACGACCAATCATGGTGAAGCAGTGGCAACACACGAAAGCTTCTGCATTTTGGGGCAACTCTTGCGGCGCCGCCAGGGCTCCTAGCCTCCTCGCACCCCCCAACTGGCAAGGCTTTGCTCATCCACATAAATCCGTATTAGCCATTGGCACTATTCACTCTGTTATATCACAAGAAGGGCGCTTGCGAATTTTCACTCTCAGTGATCCAGGTCCAAGCCCATGACATGTAAGCATTGGTGATCCCAGTTTCATTCATTCTCTACCTCGAGGGGCTTGATGGAAATTCCAAGACCGGATAGGTGAGACTAAACCTGCTTCTGACTTTCTATGTGCGTGCCAAACCGAGTGAAATGCAACATTTCATTTCTGCTGCACTCACTCATTGCTTTCCATCGTTCCACGCGCTGCGCTCCACCACAAAGACATACGGAGTACACTAGGCATAGGTAGGCCATCACAGCGAGAGTGCTGCAAACATCCCCGCTCCCTGTCATGTTGCCCAGGTGCCCTCGTTTAAAATACATAGGTGTTGGTGTTGCTCGGCTTGGTAATGGAGTCGGTGGCACATGGATTATATTTGCAGTACGCTCGCTGGTATATCTATAGATCAAATTTTACTTGGAATTCTTGATTTTTACTCTACCGGCGAGGCATGTGGGTATGTATTCATTGTATTAATATACATCGGGACGTTTCGGCACTGGTCGATATTTACCTAGTATCATCTTCAATTACGAGAAAGGATAGGTGTAACAGATAGCACGAATACCGAAAGAGTAATAATGTGTCGAGAGCTAAAGTCAAACTCAATTCGATCGATCTGTTGGAATTCTAGCCGATTCTATAGGTCAACTCATAAGGGATTTGTCCCGAAAGAATCGCCAAAATGCCAGTTTAGAATGCCAATACATCTTCAGTCAGAAAAGCCGAGTGCCTTATGTCCGTCTCTTCTCAGACACGAATAGAACGTGAGGTCTGGACTCGATCTGTGCTTTGTTAGATACACTGCATTCAATATATACTGCCACGAAAACTTTTGCAAGCCGGCTTACTACAGCCAATCAAAGCGTCCAAGCCCGGGCAGAGAGACCAAAACATAATGTGATGCAATCAAAAGTCAATGGTGCGGAGCCAAAGAAGGAAGGGTGAAGAAGTAGTAAATGATTTATCGGCCAATAGTAAGTTTGATTCAAGACAGCCAGCCTCAAGGGAGAGGAAGTATTTCCACACACTCTGTATATTTAGTATGATTTGATTGGGTTTTCTTAATTTTTTCATACATACACACTAACACTAACCTTTCGTTATGCTTTGGCTTCTGTTTTAAAATGCCTGAGAAGAGCTATTCTAAGGTTTAATCCAAAGTCCTTCCCATTCTAACCCCATCTAAACGATATCATAATCATGTACGTTTTCTCATAGGTGGCCTAAGTATCTATCCCTGTTCCAAAATCCCCGAAGAATCCTAAACCTCCATCCATCATATATAATAATAATAAATTTAATCCTAGATTCCTATTCCCGACTGATAGCTTTAACTCTGTACATGGCACTAGCTAGCTCGCTGCCCTAGCACCAAAGCCCTTTCTCTAATGTGTGCACTGTGCATAGGTATTACTGTATGTGCCTAATAGACTAGATAGACTAATGTGGAATAGAATCTTCGCTGTGTTTATTTTTTCTTCCTTCTTCTTTTCTTGCAGATGTAAGGCTTGAGACTAATTTTTTTAATCCTGGCCAGTCGTACACCACCCATCGGCTGGTGTGTAGGTTATTCTTTTTCTCATTTTCTAACTATGCTAACTAATAACCTACTCTGCTTTATCTTATCCACATTCATTCACTCATTATGACCTTACCTTACCTTGACTCCTCTCTCTCCTTGAGTCCTGACTCCTTGTACCTGGCTGTGACATCAATGAATGAATGAATGAATGAATGCTTCAATCAGCCTCCACTTTCTTCCAGTACCATATTCCTAATTCCATTTTCAATTTCCATTTTCATTAACCCTTTGTCTCTCGTACCATACCATACATACCATCCATACCATACATACCATCCATACTATCCATAACCATCCATACCATCCATACCAGACCATACCAGACAAGACAAGACAAGATCCCAATCCCCATACCAATGATACTAATTACCATTGCGTACCTATCTAATACAGATTCAATCCTAGTTGATTCTTTTACATATCGGCCGGTACTCTGCCTAGGTATTATTCCGATATTTCACTTCATTCGTTCCTTCTTTCATAGTCTCTCTTGATCCAACGTCTCCAATTTTTATATCCATATCCAATACACACTATTTGTTATAATTGTTTTCTTAATACTTCAATCACATCATCAAGAATTTCCATTTCCATTCCCATTTCCAATAACTTCTCATACATCTCACAACTCCCAAGAGACTTTCTCTGTTTCTCCTTACCTTTCCTGGCTTGAGATTAATCTTTCAACCCAAACGTCAATATTGTATTCCTTGACTTTTGCTACTCTCAAAGTTTCGATTCGTTTAGGAAAGCTTCCTTAATAGCAACCAACTCCTTCCTCATTGAAGAGACCAATTCACTTCACGCACTACCCTTACTCAGGTTTACTATACAAACTGCCGATCAGCAAATCGCCCACTAACTATCTCCTCGACTTCTTTCGTTCAAAACTACCCACCGGTCCGTCCAATTTCTCTGCAGTAGGATTAGCGGAGATTTCCATGGCTCCCCAGATAGCTCGATTTTAGGTTTTACAGTCCATCCTCATCATCAACTACCGCTAGGAGCTTTCAGGGAAATTCGCAGAGTATCAGCAGATACTTGGGGATAGTCAATAGTTAAAAGCAACACTTGAAATTACACCACCTACCACCGGAATTCTCCCTCCACCTTACCTCGAGCACCTTTCGATCAACAACCCGCACTCCTCCAAGAGATAGATAACTTAAACCTCCAAGAATCAACACACACACTCATTCCCCAATGCATCAGACTTCAGTTAGGCCGGCTCCGTTCAGTTTCCTTTTACCTCCCACGCCACAGACTCCCTTTGGAATCGATCGTAGGAAGGACGTTGGATTCCCCCTCACACTCCCACAAATCAATCAATCGGGATATATAGAAGCTTCGGTTAGAGTTGGGCTTCGAACTCCACCTGAAGACGACATGCATGCAACATATCCAGGACCGCCATACCCTCATTATAAAGGTCGGCACAATGAGACCTGTCCAGAGTCTCTGAATTTTAATAGGACAAGCGATTATGATGGATCAGCTACTCAATCTAGAATTTCGCAGGCACCCGGAGACTCAGTACGCAGAGTAGCTAAGATTGTGGAGCCCTCTCAAGCAGAGCAACCTTATAATTGGCCAACAGCAAAACCCAAGCATACATCCGAATCTTTCTACGCTACTGCCCTGGCAACCCTGGAGTCTGAATCTACTCGAAAGCCGCAGGCAAAAAAACCAACTACAGACACTATTCATCCCAGTCTGCAAATACCAAAATCAATAAATGACAGTGGCGGAAGTTTGGCCGAGTTCACTGCACAGGTAAATTACAATTCTCGATATCTGTACTCGATCTTGAATATGGTCTGACTTTACTAGATTACTTGTTTGTTCTGGTTTGAATCTACCGATACCCTGAAGAGGGCGGAAAATTCATGGGCAGGATCAACCACCATAGAAAGACTGCGACCAGAAGCGTTTCCATCTGTCGGGTTTACAAAATGGGTTGTCACAATTCTCATGACCACGCAGGTCTCACAGAATGTGATATTATTGGCGCTACTTTTCATTTACCGTCTGAAATCCATTAACCCAGTAGTTAAAGGGCGCAGTGGAAGCGAGTACAGGCTCTTAACAGTGGCATTGATGCTGGGCAACAAATGTGAGCCAACAATGATACATGGACCACGAAAATCTTTACTTACAATACAATAGTTCTCGATGACAACACATACACCAACAAGACATGGGCCGAGGTTTCGGGAATCTCTGTCACTGAAATCCATATAATGGAAGTCGAGTTTTTGAGCAACATGCGCTACAGCTTACTCGCAACCGAGGATGAGTGGAAAGAATGGCAACGGAAGCTTGGGAAATTCGGAAGCTTTTGTGATCGGGCCGTAAAATTATCACCTCCACCCACGTACCAACCGACCCTGCCCTCTCCTCCTGCGTCGATGCAAGCTTCATCTCCGACACAAACGAGTCAATATGCATCCCCAGCTGGATCATACAATCTTACTCCTCAGTGGCCTGCTATTAGCAACGCCGCTCAGTTGGTGTCGCCACTAACTACTGCTTCGACCCCTTCGGACCAGGATTTCCACCCGAATGCAAGAAAGAGAAGTTTCGTGGAAGATGCTGAAGAACCGGTGGCAAAGCGCGTGTCCAGGCCAATAACCTCAACATCTAATTGCCTTAAAGACTTCAACATGACTCCTCGACCTCGTTTACCCCCCGTACCTAATTTGACGATCTCGACAAACCAAGCGATGAGCGGGAACAGCGGCCTCCCGAGCTTTACTCAAAATGCACCACTCTTACCTCCTTTGAATGGTAGTCGAGCCATGTCCACAGTCTATCCAACTACTCCGACTTATCCACCACCTATTTTAAGTCATACCCTTTCTGGGTCGCAAACTAGTGGATCACAAGTTGCTGCATATCAACACGGCAATCAAATTGTCGGCACACCATGTGGCCAACGTAGTCCTCGTTCAGCCGTCCAAGAACTACTTGCATCAGTTCCTTCCCCGCTAAATGCATCCTTCCCTGGAACCTCGGGTCACATTTCACCATCTGTTTTCTACCAGCAAAGAAACTCGCCCTACAAGCCTATTCGCCACGTGAATACCCTCCTCTACCCACCACCATCTACCTCGATGCACGATTATGCAGTCAACACAAACCATATACATTATCAACCGTTGGGCAAGAGGCATGATTACCGATCCGGTGTAGTACCCGGATATGGTCATCAATCAACCAATCAATGGCCTGTACTACCTCAACCCAATTTTCACGGAGTATAAACTTCATTTTTCTCGACGAATACTATTAATGTGAAGATCAATTTTCAAAAATTTCAACCTATTAAAAATAAAAGAAAGTCGAATGAATCCTTTGACGAAAAAAGGAATTCGCATCATAGGAGCATCTTAGCCATGGCGTTTTATTGTTTTACTTTCTTTTTTCATTCTGGAAGCGGCGGGGCTGGATCGCATACTTGTTAGCAAGCAGCTGTTATACCATTATTGCATGTATCAAGACTGGTGTTTTGGGAGTCCCTCGATTAAGAGGGACATTGTATTTTTTATTCTGGGATTTTGATGTTTACTTCATATGAAGGGAGGGAATTATTCAACACTGAAGAGACGTTTTTCGGATCCACGGAACACACAGGATTTGTGTGAATTATGATTAGTACAAGAAGGAATCAATGAAATGAAAGGGGGGAGGGGAATGGATTGGGAAAATCCACCTTTAAGGAGATGAGGAGATGCGTCTGTGATGGGATTTGGGGAAATGGTACCTTCACTTAAACCGGTATATCATGGCCTTGAGTTTTACGTTTACATACAGTATGGGTTTCCCTTGACGGATGAGATGTGTTAGATATATGTATGGTACGTAATGTGTGCGTTGCTTTGCTAGTTTACCCCTGCATACACAATTCACAACGCTGTATGTGGGTGGCTGTAGTAGCCAATGGGGAAGAGAAATAAGAAGAGAAGAGAAATTTGATGAATTAAAGATATTGATACCCCAAAGTACTTGTTCTCTACTTTGATTGATTGCTCGTGAGTGATTGATTGAATGTCTAACTGTACTGTATTGTATTGTATTGTACTGTACGCCTTGGGCAAATTTTCTCGAGGAAAAAGATGCAGGAAAGAGATTTCGGCGTTGAGAGTAGTATATCGGATGGAAAACAAAGCTTTCTTCCTAGTTTATGAATGAAAAGATTTGATACGGGTGCTAAAGTGAGAGTGAGAGTGAGAGTGAGAGTGAGATGTTGAGGATGTTGGGGAAGTCTTTTGGGGGAGGAGTTATGCGGTTTGTTGTATTGACTGGCTGGCTAGTATGGCGAGTTTTGAGTTTTGATGTTTGAAGGGGAGATTTGAAGAGTGCTTGCTTTTTGCTTTTTGTACCGGGGGGGAGGGGGGATCTTAGGGGGGGGGGTAGGGGGAATGTGATGAATGATAAGATGAGCTGAGTGGGTGGGTGGGTGAGTGAGTAAATAAATATCAAATTTTAAACATAATAATATAATATTATAATATTAGATAAAAAATATTATATATTATATATTATATATATTTATATTCAAAAATTCAATTTTCACTCTTTTTATTTTTAATTGTTTTTAATTTAATTTATATGTTTATATTATCTTTATAAATCTTCTTCATCTTGAATTATATAATTAAAATTGAAAAAATTATAAAATCTAAAAAATCTAAAAAATTGAAAAAATCATTTTAAAATTCATATTCATTGTTTATAAATTTGTAAAAATATTATAAATTCAAAAATATAAAAAATATTCCTTTTTTGATATGTTTTTATATTCTGGCTTTGAAATTTTATTATATATACATATATCTTTTTATTTATCTTAATATAAGATATTCTTATAAAGTAAATATATATATATATATGTGTATTATATTTTTGAAATGTATGACAAAATCAAACTTACCTCCGAGTCGGCTTGGTGTTACGAGGTTTGCCGTCTAGATCACGTGGAAGTGCTCTAGGCTCTCGAAGTAGGTTTATAACTAGGCATCAAGCAGGGACTTTAAAGTAATGATAATAAGATGATGCAATTCGTAACTAATAGTATGGTATACTAAATGATTGATCTTGAGCACGAAGCTCTACATTTAATGAAATCCCATTCCTTATATAGATCTTCGTTTCTTGGTCGAATATCGACTTCGATATTCGATCTCGTCGAATATCGATTTCGACGATCGATCCCGTCGATTATCGACTTCGATCTTCGATATATCATGTGATTTGATACTATATATGCCTGAAGCTTTCTTGTTTGTGTATTCTGATGGTATGTGCACCTACGATCCTCAGGTGACCATAATCACATACTAATATGGTCAAATCGTATCTTATTTGCACATGGCCTTAGCTTATACAAACAAGTCAGCTGTTACCTTCGTAACACTTGGGTCTTTCAATAGATTACTCTCAGCTGGTATGATGAGCGCCCTTAACAATTTAGAGGATGAATCTCATCAAATCACTGATGATATATTATTGTTGGACAAAATTCGATCATATTACAGTATGATAAAGCTTTTCGTTGTATATATATATATTCAAGTGGGGAAATGGATGACTTGGACATATATTGAGTTGAGTCACCACCTGTGAACATTTCGGCCTTTCCAAAATTATTAATGTTCTCTCTCTGTCTTGTTGAATGGTCAAGCCGACTGATCTACTCTTACTTCTTACCAAAATTCCATGAGCTTACATGAGAAAACAGGTAGCTGGCCTCGATTTTTCGTCTAATTTATGGGGAGTGGAAGATTGAGAACACAACAGAAGCATGGATCGCTTGATACACAAAAGCTGAAGTGAAAGAGAAGATGCGGGAACCCGAGTCAGACGGAAAGGAAAGTAAGAAAGCTGATAAGTATGCCTTACCCTAGAGAAAGTAGCTAGCTGGTTTAATAAGTAAGCATCCTACTGGTGTAAACTTACTTCTGATCTCCTACATCAACAGACACTATCAATGAAATTCAAACGTATCCATAGGTACCTATATACAACAACCTCCAATGACAAATACGATATACCATTACCCATAAGCCGGAGACGAAAATAATGTTGAGCTTAAGACGAATCCTCCATTGCCAAGTAATATGGCGTGTATGTAGTACACAACATAGGATCAAAATAGAATGGGATCAAACGAATATTCTCCGAGGACCCAAGAAGCAACGAGATGGCTTCGAGGGGTTGACTGACTCCAATGGAGGGTTTCAGATGTGTGATGTTTGAAGCTAGTCTGTTAACTTGTTACCATGGTATCCTTGTGTTTGTTGTCTCTACCTTTGATGGATCAGCAGTGTCATTGTATGGACCGGTATGATGCTGAGGGCTGCCACCCTGCTGACATGTTGTAACTGTAGGCTTTTGGGCCCGGGACGGGACGGGATGAAATTGAATGGTGAGCATCTTTAGACGGCGAAGGTTGGAGTGTAGGGGTAGAGATGTGAGATGTGAAATGTGAGATGTGAGATGCTTAATTGGAGATATTAGGTTTTGTTGAGATGGCGAGACGCAAATCATTCTCACGAATTTTGAATGAGGGGTCTGATATGAAAATGCATAGTGTAAACGAAGAAGTTTGGTGTATTATCACGAGGGGGTCAAACAAAGACTTTGATATTTAGTGAAGTGAGCATTGATATACATTGATGTTGATTGGATAAATGTCTGTGTGTGCATATTCACAGTTTGATCGATATTCCACAAACTTAGCCGTAACTCATCCGTATATTACACGACTGCCGAGTCTTCTTGGAAATTTAAGCTTTGGATTGGGTTGTTTCGCATTATATTTTTTGGATTTGGTGGAAAATAGATTGCGATGTGCGAATGATGAAGTCATTGATGAGTGTGATCAACATGTTTTCCTCCGTATTGGGTGTTGTTGTTTATTACCCCTGAAGCAAACCTTAATATCACCTTGACCTTGACCTTGACATTGACATTGAGGATAATTACCGTTCCTCGGGCTGGATGGGTGTGAATGCTTGCTTACCTTGAACTTGAACATCACACGGTATCGAGTACGAGTTTCAGTATCTTGAGTGTTATCTTTTCCAATGAGTTCTCATGGGATTACAAAGAACTGAGTAGGAACCTAGCAGATCCTCCCGGATGGTTACGCGGCTTTCCAAGCTTGCGCACACTTCGTATGTTGATTCTGCATGTCTAGGTAGGGATTTGAGGAATTCAGGATTTAGGATGATGCCTCTTGTAGGTGGGGGATAACATACTTTGAAGTTTGATAGAAGATAGAAGATAGAAATAGGAAGGAGAGGAAGGTTCCATAGATAATCCAGTGGAGGAGCGGAGAAACGTGGTCCGGATGCTCCGTATCTGGATTGGAAATGCCGTTTATTGGTGGAGACATATACCGGTACCTGCCCAGATGATGAGAGATCTGTCCATGATAAAATCCATCTTCCTGCATTGCATTGGTTGGGATGTTGAGGGATTTTCCCACTTTGAAGATACTGGTACAAATTGGAGATTGAAGATTGAAGATTAAAGATACACGATACATGATACTTTGACATGTATCTGGATACCAAGAATCAAGTAAAAACCTAGTAACTGACAATGTAAGCTTCTCGGTATTGAGATGTAGACACCATCTACTCATATTGTGCATTTGCCTTTCCTACTTATGGCTTTGAACTTCATCCTCAATATTAGTCTCCCCTCAGAAGCCTCTCCTCACACATCTACTTCGTCTAACACATCTAACACGTAACACTCATGGCTCACTACAATATAACACGAGAATGAAACTCGTTGGTGAGAACTTAATTCTCTCAGCCTCCTTCACATTGCGTATGTTGCATATGTTAACTGGTAGAATATTCCTTAGCCCTCACTCTCACCCCGCCCCTTCTCTATTTTTGGGGTCAGCTATTCTTCCGTGCCAGGGTGCTGCTTAACTAATAACGATTCACTACAGGGATGATTCGTCACTGAATTCGGTCCATTCCTACCGTTTTAGTGTCAAGCTTTTCCCTGAAGCTGGGTTTACCTACGCAACGCTACAGGCCTGATGGTCGCTATTCACGGTCATGGTGATGATTTATTAGGGAAGGACCAAACAATACCTACTGAGCTATATTACATCGAATTCACTGTACCAAAAATATTGGTAGATGGATAAAATCAGAGACAGAGGACCGAGAAGGATCAAACCCTTCTCATTTCTCCATTCAAAGAATTTTGGTTAAAAGAACTGAGCAAAAGGGTTCACTTGGCTCATCTTATTTCAAAAAGGATCAACCTTTGTTGATCAATTACAACATCCATCAATCCATCCACCCATTCATTCATTCATTCTGAATACTTCATGGTCTGGCAATTAACCATCATTGAAACTGGTACGAGAAATATATATCCATCTTACTTTCCGCCCCAGTACTCCTTGTTCTTACCCATATCTCTTCCTCCTTTTCATACACTCAAATCGCTCAAACTTTCCTTCCACTCCCCAGTCACAAATATCCCACTTTCGACTGGTGAATCGAGGCTCATCTTTTCTTTTACTCTAGTCGCATATCTGTTGGTTCCGCACTCCATTATCAAACACGCCTATGTGCGTTGCCATCTTGGCATTGCCTTGACTTACCCAGAATTTATTTTTCTGGAGTTCGACCTATTCAGCGACGAGAGCCTTTCTATGAGAAAATTCTACCCGACAATATTATTCAACAATCGGATAAGTGTCAAACTCGCTAGGGGAGACAGACTATCGTGTACAAATTCACTCGCCAGATAGAAATTCTGCGAATTGCGCAAAGATGTTGACCTTTAGGAGAGCTTTAATAGCTGCGGCTTTCTTCCTAACTATGGTATTTCTCATCACACGAACGCACAACCCACCGACATCAAACGATATATTATCACAAGATAAAAGCATACCAAAATCGGAGAAGGATGGAATTGATTCAAAAACAAAACCTGGCTCATCAGCTTCGACGAATGTGGTTCCACCCGCACCAAAGAAGAAGCCTCAAGCTTCTCAAGCGCTATTACAAGATTTATCAAGAGCACCTTTAAGGGAAAAGCTCTCATATCAATTTCCATACGACGTAGAGACTAAGTTCCCAGCATACATTTGGCAGACGTGGAAATATACCCCAGCATCTGGAGATTTTGGAGAGAACTTTCGCCCTGCAGAAGCAAGTTGGTCAGAGAAACACCCGGGATTCGTACATGAGGTCATTACCGATTCAGTCGCAGTTCATCTATTAAAACACTTGTATGCCTCTCTGCCAGAAGTTCTAGACGCTTACAATTCGTTGCCCTTGCCTGTTCTGAAAGCCGATTTCTTTCGATACTTAATTCTGCTGGCCAGAGGTGGTATTTACTCCGACATCGATACTCATGCATTGAAACCTGCTTCGGAATGGCTTCCTGAGAGTGTGCCACGCGAAGCTATTGGATTAATCGTGGGTATTGAGGCAGATCCAGATCGTCCAGATTGGGCAGAATGGTACTCTCGAAGAATTCAATTCTGTCAATGGACAATTCAATCGAAACCAGGGCACCCTGTACTCCGCGAAATTGTTGCGAACATTACCGAACAGACCCTTAGCATGAAGAAGAGCGGAACCCTCAAGAGCTTCAATGATAGGAATGTTGTGGAATTCACCGGTCCCGCTTTGTGGACAGATATTATTTTTGATTTCTTGAATGACGAGAGATATTTCGATATGACTACAAGCAAGGGAAACATTACGTGGAGAGAGTTCACAGGCATTGAATCTGCAAAGAAAGTTGGAGATGTGGTTGTCTTGCCTATTACAAGTTTCAGTCCTGGAGTGCAGCAAATGGGCTCGAAGGACTATGATGATCCCATGGCTTTTGTGAAGCATGAGTTCGAAGGTTTGTCTAATAACTCTATTTTCAACGTATACGCCAACTAACTCCAAACATTAGGTACCTGGAAACCTGAGAACGAACGACATATCGGGATAGTTACTAGGTAGTTAAACATCGCTTCTCCGACAAATGTTTTCTTTATAAAATCATTGAGCACATAGCACATACCCTAGTCGAATTTTGAGCGAGCATCAAATGCATGAGCGGCATACGGACGAGCACACCGGGAGGCTTTCTTTTTTGTTTGATGGGAAAACATAGAATGGCTGGCCTGAAATGCCTTTAACGTTGGCTTTTATTTTCTTAGCATGGAGTTTTATTTGATATCCGGAACATTGGGATAAAGTTTCATTCTTGTTTGGATGGTTGAAGGGATCGAGGGGGAAATAGGTGTTTGTGGAAGCATGCCGCAGAATTTTTATGTTTGATTGCAATGTTCAAAGCAGAAGACATGAATTTTCAAGAGCTGAAATTTGTGTATTGTTGGGTTTTCTGTAATTCTGGATTTCCTTGGGAGATGGGGGAGATGGGATAGATGGCGGGGTTACTAAAGCAATGTTTGAAATTGCAAAGGACAGGAAGGAAATATCTTTTAATGGGTATTTATATAGAAGAACGCGGAGACAGATGAAGGATCCATGATGGCCACGATGGCCGAATTGTATATAGGCATATAGAGTAGCATGGATGAGGAAAAGGAATGAATAAGTCGACGATCAACCAAACATGTCTTGTCCAAATGAATGCACTTGATATATGCGTCATATTACCTTAATTACCTACCATATATATTTGGTAAATACGACCAAGCTAAGCAGGGTTTAAAGTTTAAAGGGTTCCGGGAAAGCAGGGAACTGTTCTGATTCGCTTGTCAATGGATTAATAATCCGATGCCTCCAAATTTAGGCCTCAATTTCTGAACGAGCTCATAATCATCTCACTTGATGCTAATTTTAAGCTTCCCCTAGCTCAATTGATTTACCAAATCATGTATAGCCAAGACTCAGGGTAGGTATGGTATTCGAGTAACTTTTCCAACAATATACCAGGACCTAACTAATAAATATGGATCTTGTTGGTCTAACATTTGAGAGCGGAAAGGTAGCGCGGGACGTACCCCGCATATTTAGACCGAGGACTTGTCCTTGTTGTACTTTTGTACTTTTGTGGAACAGCATTACACAATGCTACATATAGCCACATGTGTACGATGAGCTAAAAGCTCAGGTCTCTACTCGAGAGTAAGTGATTTTCTCTATCTGAATATATGATTTGTGATATGTAGATATGGCTGCTAGAATCAGTATTGCGGGAGCGAAAACGGGAATGGGTGCCAAAGTCGGAATGCGGGGATGGAGATGTGGAGATAGTTTGAGGATTAGGTTGAGGGGTGAGATGGCGAGAAGTTTGGGAAGCGGGGGGGGAATTGGAGTTGGAGTTGGAATGAAAATTGGAGTTGGGATAGGAGCTGTATCGCACATTCAAAGGAGAGGTCTTCTGACGGAAAGTTACAGTGTTGGACCTACGGAGGTAATTGGACTCCCTTTCTTTTCCTTTCCTTATTCTCAATATCCTGTCACCCACTTCCACCTTCTCTGTGGCTCTCACATCACCAAGCTAGCCACCTGCTAACCACCCACTCTCTCCCAGCCGCCACTCCTTCAGCATACTATCCCGCAGCATTTTCGCAGTATCGTCAACTTGCACGGCTCCAACCTTGCGCTCATATCTCGATCCCAAAATACAAAACTTACATATCGAGAACTGGACGAGAAGAGTAATGTGATAGCACATGGCTTGAGAACTCTGGGGGTTAAGAAGGGAGATAGAGTGGCCGTTAGTCTGGGGAATGGATGGGAGTTTGGAGCAATTACTTATGCCATTTGGAAATTGGGAGCGGTGTTGGTGAGTAGACTTTGATGAGAGAGAACTTTTTTGGAAGGGAAGACCGCTTTGAGAGATGGGTATGCTAATTATTGTTTGGGTAGGTACCCTTGAATCCAGCATTCAACACGAAACAAGTCGTCTCGGCATTAAACCATTTGAAGGCTTCACACCTGATCATTGGCCATGAGACACCTTTACCATTTAAACCCCCCAGGGACAACACACCTTTACTGAAAGATATCATCGGGGATCTCGAGCAACCCTCACATGTTTTGAAAAGTGAAGCTGTACCAAGTTTACAGGGCGTTGTTCTAGTGAACAAGCCAACTGATAATTTTGCAAGTTTCCCGGCTACTACAGATTTCGGAGCTATCATGTCAATGTTTGAATCGGAGAAAGAAAAGGAGGTTATTCCCGATGAAAATTTACATAAAGATGATGTGATTAATATTCAATTCACATCAGGCACGACTTCAACCCCTAAAGCGGCTTGTCTAACCCATCATTCAATACTCAACAATGGCTATTTTATTGGCACTCGTATGGCTCTTACAGCATCCGATATAGTCTGTTGTCCGCCTCCCTTATTTCACTGTTTTGGTTCTGTACTCGGTTACATGGCGACGGCAACTCGTGGCAGTACAATCTTATTTCCCTCTCCCGCTTTCGACCCTTCGGCCACTCTTCTCAGTATTCAAGAGAACAAAGCCACAGCCCTTTATGGAGTCGCTACCATGTTTCTAGCTGAACTCGAACTCCTCTCTAATGGTACCATTCCTCACACCGGTTTCGAACATCTACGCACAGGTATTGCATCCGGTTCCTCTGTTCCTAAAACATTGATGGAAAAACTTCATAAACAGTTAAATCTTACTGGTTTGACAATCGGTTATGGAATGACGGAAACAAGCCCTGTCTCTTGTATGACTACTCCCATTGATCCGATGGAAAAGCGACTGGATAGCGTGGGAAGGGTATTACCTCATGTATCTGTTAAAGTCATCTCGCCTTCTGATCCTGATAAGATTCTGGAAATAGGTAAGCGAGGTGAATTGGTCGTCTCGGGATATTTGGTCATGAAGGAATATTATGCAGATCCAAAACGTACTAAAGAAGTATTAATCCCAGACAGCGATGGGAAGGTTTGGATGAAGACAGGTGATGAAGCGAGTATGGATGAAGAAGGATATGTGAAGATTACAGGGAGAATTAAAGATTTAATTATACGTGGAGGAGAAAATATACATCCATTAGAGATTGAAGACTGTATCTTTGGTATGGAAGATGTGAGGGAGGTTAGTGTTGTAGGTATTCCGGATGAAAAATATGGAGAAGTGGTTTGTGCATGGATTGTGACTAGGAAGGGTGTGAGTCGAGGACCAGATGATGCGGGAGTGGGTAATGATCTCATGAGTTGGGGAGAATATGAGAAATATTTAGCCGAGGGGAATAACATCAAGGATTCTGAGAGCTCTGCAGTGGAAGCAGAAGTCAAGAATGAGACGAAACTGGACGGCAAGATTAAACCAATTTTCACTAAAGAAGCAATTCAACATCATGTGAGGACGCATCTTAGTGGGCATTTGGTTCCGAAATATATTTTTTGGGTAGATGAGTATCCAAAGACTGCTAGTGGGAAGATTCAGAAGTTTAAATTGAGTGAGAGGGCGGAGTGGATTGTTAAGGGTGGGAAGGACTAGGTGAGATTAGATGAGGAAGGTGGATTTGATGGAGGTGTTTGAAGGGGGTGTTTATGGGGTGAGGGTAGAGAGAAGTTGAGGATTTCAAGGAAGGATTCTAGAAGGGAAAGAAGGGCAGAGGAGATGGATGATAGAAGGGATTGAGACTTGCTGAAGACATGCAGACATACACATACAGAGAAAATGATACGATGATTGATCAATAGAGCAGATAGATTGGATATATAAAAATAGACGATGAAATTATAAATTTTATATTATATTGTCTATACTTATTATTAGCTTATATCAATATGATAGAAATTGTATATCATATTGTATTAATCCCTGAAAGAATATAAATAAATTTAAATAATAACAAATATAAATCTTATAGATATAAAAAGAGGATTAATATAAGAGTCACACAGCAAAGAATCAATTAGTCCTAAAATAGTACCAAAGCTTTTCATTATCCTTTTTTATCCAGATAAAGACATCCTTCTTATAGAATTATCACAATATGATATCAGATCGCTCAGGGCCCGATATTACATTCCTAGAGTAGGCATTTGCATAGTTTTGATAACTTATACTGATTAGCTGGGCGTTCTGCCAGCTATATATCAGTGTTACGTGAACTACATGCTGATAGTAGTTATGGCGGTCTTGTGATCAAGATCACTGAAATAATCGTAACAATTAAATAATAATAATAAAAAGATTAAGAAAGAAAGAAAGAAAGAAAGAAAGAAAGAAAGAAAGAAAGAAAGAAAGAGGGGTTTAGAGAGGGAATTGAGAAAGAAGAGGGAATTGAGAAAGAAGAGGGAATTGAGAAGAGAAGAAGAAGTTGAGGAGAGGAGAGGAAAGAAAGGAGCGGAAGTTGAGACGGGGAAGTTAACGAGGGGAGTTGAGAAAAGAAGATTTAAAAAAAAAGAATATTATAATAAGATGAAAATATAAATAAACTTTCTAATTATAGCAAAAATAAACAAATAAATAAACATATCATTATCAAGAATCCAATATATTCCCCCAAAAAAATTGTTAGTGAAGGAAAATGAGATAATTGATTTATCAAAAGACCACACACACATATACACATAATAAAGATTATGAATAATATAATATGATATAATATAATATGATATGATGTGATTCACCCTAAGCAAGAAATATCACTGGCATGACAATAAAAATATCCTTCTATGTAATTATATGCTTAAATATATATTTCTGTTTCATGATACTCCTCCCCTTCCTCCAATTCTCTCTTCTTCTATTCGACAACTAGTTCAGATTGGATAGATGAATGAAATGACGTCGTGAATGTGCATGCATGCCTTTGCTGAAGCACATTCGAAAAAGGACGAAAAATGGTTCATTTTTTATCAATAATGACTCGTGATACTCCGTGGAGCAACCTGGGAATATTTTCACCGTACTTGAATGATGTGGCAGCATGTCTAGATGCCCAATACTCCAATGGTTTGAAGATCATCTCTCAATAGAGCCGAAAAGCCGCCGTGACTTGATTAGATTTCAATTTTGACCAGATATTTATTACCCGACATATCAATAGAGAGACATCAGTTTGTCTAAATATAGCTTGGGCAATGGTGTGATACATTCTAATCTTCAAGTACAAGTTCTTGATATTGTGCATTGACAATTGTAACAAAGGAGGAACAACACGTCCACATGATTACCCTCATGTTGGAGCTATCGGAGAAGAAGTTATTTGATGTGATTGAGCAACTCCAGTCTTGAGCCCAGTGGCGGAACTTTCGCTGCTGGTAATACTGGCAGGAAGTTTACGAATAGTTGCCGAAGCTTCGATAATAGTCGTTTCAGAGGTTAATGTAGTGGAAGTTAGGTCTAAGCATCGTCCAAACCACCCATAACTCCTGCAAGACGTCGACGTGATTGTCGTTGACGATGTAAACGTTGTGCTCGCACTGGTTTTATCCAGACACCCCCACCAGCCAGGGGTTTTGCAGGCTTCGGTACGAGTTCTTGGTTTGGATGTTGTACTAGCTGTGGTACTTGAAGAAGTAGAGTGAGGTCCCTTTTCCCTTTTCCAATTGAAGCAATCAACACATTCCGTGTCGGCAACACACGTAGGAGCTTTATCATATTTCTTGTATACATTTCTGATGGAGGCTCTGATTCCATGAGTCGATAGAGATACACTCCAACCAAAATCTGCAACGACATCGTATACGCATCGTAATCCTGCATGACACGTCGACTCGAGGGCATAACCAGCAAAAGCACAAAGCGATGTAGCTCCATTGCATGTACCCATATATACGGGATCAGCAGTGTGGCCGAAATTCCAAATACCTACATTATCACGAGCTTCAGAAGCAGAGCTGTACCCAGGTGGAGTGGGAAGAGCCAATCGAGAAATCGCTAATGCTTGAGGGACAGACTCAAAGGTCAGTACAGGGTGGCCAAAAGTCAATGCAACGAGAGTAGTGACAAGCCCTCCAAGTGAATGACCTGTCAACCAGACGTCGGCATTGGGATATTCCTCTGTAATGTTTCCATATAGTTCCACAGCAGCTTGATAATAACGATTTGGCTTCTTCAATGCCTTGGAAACACAAATCTCGTTGCATGTATATGTTGCCGTCATACAATCACATACTTTTCGTAGACCCCATCCACCTTGTCCACAGCAGCATCCAGCAAACAGATTATCATTTTCTTTATCATTTGTAGTTGTCTCGGCCCCATCAAATACAGCTGAAGTTGTACCCTTCAACGCGATAACGATTGTGGTATTTGTATTGTCGGCATAAACATGACCCCGCAGACCATCCGATTCCCATCCAATAGACGATGAAAGATTAAAAGGAGGTTTTATATCTTCCCACTGAGGATCATCGGGAGTTCGTTGATATGTGTTTGCTGCCATGACTGCGAAATTGACCACAGTGGATTTGTCCGTCACATCCGGCGCTGAAACATCATCAACAGACCACGCTGACGCGGGAAGATCGATAGGCCATTCATTGAGAGCTTCTATATCCTGCACACCTCGCTTTCGAAGCCTGTGAATGCCTATTGGAGCTGTGGGAACGGTAAATGGACCAATATCGGATTGGCTATCGCTGCCTTCGAGAGTCGCTTTCTTTATCTTCTCGGGACTGATTCTGAGACGTCGATGCAACTCGGGATATTTTTTAGTTCCATGATGGTACAAGCTTCGCAGAGTGAGCGTTCGACTCTGAGTGATGGCCGTACCGCCTTCCGGAATTCTGGACGGTGGCGATGTCCATTTTCTGAACGGAGCTTGAACTGATTGTAGGAATGGCACCTGAAGCTTTTCAGCCCAATAATTATTCCATCCTGACACCAAAAGAAAAGAAGAAAACAATGGGAGTAGACACAAGGGAAATAGAAGCATCACGAATCACTAAAGTATGATGCATGTAAAGGATTTAATGGATATTTGTTGAAGGTTGATAGCAAGTAAATGAATTGCAATCTGCATTGCGACGTTCTAGGTGAGCCTCGGTAACTGCCCCGGATATCAAAAGGGTACACATCCAACAAATCCATGGGATTTCAATTCTTCGATATCATTTGCATTATATAAATTTCAGTAATAGAGTTTTAATTTTATTATCGTTATTATATAGATTATTTCAAATTGAATAAGTTCAAACACAGATTTGTTTTATAAATATCAAAATTCATCATCTAAATCTTCTCATCTCAATAACATTCCGATCACCGACCACCAATCTTTCACCATTTCCACACCTCCCTCCCCTCCTAGGTAGCTGTAAATAACAACTCCCTTTAGGAGATACAACACTCAAGCTCACCTCAAGGCTAACAGTGCAAGAAGCATCAACTTATCATCTCACCAATTCCACATCACGCATGACACATCAGACATGTCATACATCCATCTCTGGGCCAACAAAATTTATACAATCCGAATAAAAACCTTGGGTTATCCCTCATTCATTCATTCCCAGAATATTGCACAAAGCTGCAATTGTAACCGTAGTTCGTCTTAGTACACGCAATCCATTTATCTACCATCACTACATCATAGCAAAAGAATTAACGATTAAAGACGTGAAATGGGAAGTAGTGAGGAGGAAGTAACAAGTAGTGATGGCGTAATAGCATCTAAATTTATGCCACGTGTGCCAATTCCAGCAAGAGTGAAATAATTATGTACCCCTTGACCACACCATGCCACCGATCAACCAACCAACCAGACTTTCATGCGTATTATGATTGCTCACAAATAAAAACGAAAACAGATATGACCTCCTTGAAACCTCCGTCAAACCGAATTCAGCTCCATCTCTCAATCGTACAACTCAAGTTCGTAACAAGCGAAGGAGTATTGAAAAGAAAGAATTAACAGACTCTTTCCACCATGTACTAGCGAAGACCATCCTTTCCCTAGGTAAACCACATTGCTGAAAGATTTTTGGTCTAACATGCAATGTCCTAATGGTGCCCTGCAAAAGCAAAAGAAAGCGTATAATGAAGCGGTTGGCTCAAACGGGCCGACCAATATGATTCCATGGTTAGATCATCCGGATTCAGGAGCGGTTATAAAATTTGCTAGCAAAACGCCACCGTATTGCATTTCCAACATGGGAATAATTTTCGAGACATCGAATGACGGCCAAGGTGGTATCCTGGAATTGAGACCATGCAAGAAAGGGATGTGAGGGGCTGAAAACGTGGCAAGATAGTATGTCAGCACCCTGTAAGATGTATAAGGCGCCGTGAGTTTGTTATGCGTCCTTCCAAGAGCTCGCCAGGAGAGAGCGACAAGGATCCCGTGCCAGAAAGTGGTCCAAGTAACGGCCATGCTTGCAATATATAAACTCCCCGGATCGCTTTCAAATGTTGCTTGACTGCTTGAGACTAAACTTGAGTTGTGTGCCATACGTTCTCGGGGCTGTGGTAGAATTGCACAAGAAGCTCCCGCAATCCATACTAGGATGACGATGGAACTCCATGAGACGGGGCGATGAGTGAATTTGATTGATGCCGATTAGTCCTTGATACACACCTGGATAGGCCGAATGCAGTGGAGGAAATGTCGAAAACAGGTCCAATGGGCTCGAACATCCGAAATCCAAGAAACGGTAGGCCGCAAGGTATCAATCCAGGTCCATATGAAAGAGATGCCAATCCAGAGGAGGTTCCAAAACCGGATGGTTTGACTATACCTGTGCTGCAAAGCCATGTTTTGAGAGTCAGTGATGAAAATCCATGGTCGGGTTTTGACCAAGAAGGAATCCATGATATGAAGTAGGTGGGGCATTGTTTGAAGTGGTTTGGATTATCCTTTGAATGGGTGAAGTCGATGTATATACAAACTCCTCTATCATGCTGCCTGAACCCAGACCTGAATGCTCTAATGAGTATTGAGATACTAACCAAATCATAAAACGTGGTGAAGAAACCAGCCGGTGAGGCTTCCGGATATTAGGGTCCAGGCAGCAGGTACGAGGGATGGTATCCTAAGATAATCCAGAAACTTTCAAGGAAACATAAACTCATAATGCGCCCCAACGGTCTGCGTATGCAAAAACTGATGCAACTGACAGATGAAAAATGCAAGCAAGCAAAAAACACATCCATTATCCTCATTTGGCCCGTCGCATCCCATAAAGCCGGGTATAGCTGCTCTGCACGTGCAAAGCTCATGATTAAACATCCGCGGTAATTCTCCGATAATACATTCCGACATCGGTCCAGTTGGTAGGAGTCTAGCGTAGGGTATGATAGAAAACCCTGGTAATATAAAGATCATACCTCGTGTCACAAGATGCCAAACCTATTGCAATCTTGGATTTTTATTAAGATACCGATGAGGCTGTAAAGTACCCTTTGTCTAGTTTGGATCCATGTTATAGGAGGGCTCCAAGGCTTCCTTTGATTGGTCCAGTGTTCCAGTAAATCCAGGGAAAAAGCAATAAAAAACGCCAGAACAGTAAAAAAGTCCGGCGAGGAAACAGAATTGCAAAAATCAACTACATTCCAAAGGGAACATTAATTCCTGCGGCGTTGGTGATGTCTGTCACGGTCATCCCTACTGTCCCGGTCACGCGTCCTTTGAGGTGCCGATGAAGTGGCGGTGCCACTTCGTCCAGGAGGCATTGGCTGAGAGTATGATACTGTTTCCTGGTATGAGCCTGGTTCGGTGTATCCGGCATCTTGCATCTGGTAATCTGGAGTTTCCGGGTATGCTCTGGTGTCGTAGACCTCCGGGGTGGATTCATAATTGCCTGATGGAGCAGCTAAATTGTTAGATTACATTCGTTTGCGAGAACAGAGACAATGAAGAAAATGGATGCACTTTGGCGTACGCACCACGACTACTATAATAAGGATCTGTTGGTGCATGTGACGCATATGCTGAGGTTGATGCAGTTGGTCCAGATTGGGAATAGTACTGCGGTGCAGGTGCTTGGTACGATGTACTGGATGGGTATTGAACTGCCTGAGTCCTAGGAACAGACTGAGGAACAGATCCGCCACGGCCAGCAGGTTCAACAGCATAATTGGATCCGTGAACATAACTCCTGGTGTCCTGAGTGGGATATCCTTGGGGAGATGGAGCATACTGTTGTGATGGTGGCTGGGTATAGCCATCATTCTGGTAACTTGTAGGCTGACTGTAGCCCGCCGAGTAACCCTGGCCACTTGGTTGATATGATTGGGAACTGGGCACAGCAGCCGATGGTGAATTGTACATCCCTTGTTGTGCAGCAGGTCGAGGCTGCTGTGTTGCATCCATTCGAGCAATGGATTGATCTAGTGCATTTGAACTTCTGTAGTCCACTACTATAGGGGTGTTAGACTTTCGAACCATCTCGTTCGAATCCCTTAAAGAGATACCATTTGTAGGGTACTGTGCAGAAGATCTAGCAAGTCGCTCAGCTCGCCAATCTGCAGATGCCTGTTTCAAATCAAATATCATGGCCTACCCCCAGAATTCATCAGCGGAGATCACTCAATTGACAGGAGCGCGACATTACATTTGTAAGATTCCTGTAAGCTGTGATCACGTAGACAGGTTTAAGTTGTTTTGTTCTCGGGTCCTGTAGATGAAGCGATTAGTTTTTCATCGACATCTCACGAAGATACGGGCAATGACTTACTTCCACGTCGCCCGGTTTGACGAGAGCATCGTTACCAAGATACCGGCAGATGTCAGCCGTGATAACTTCTCTGTCGATACCTTCAGCGTCGATAACGAACTGACCCGTTCTTCCAGCAGATGGGTGTGTTGGTTGCGGTTGCGAGCGGGAAGCTCTGTCTCTATCGTCACGTCGCGACATGATGGCAATCCAGGAAAGAAGTTGGTAGGAAGAGAAAGAGAAGGACCAAAGATGGAGATTTGGCAATGCAAGTCACACAGGTCAGCCTAGGGAATAACTGTGGCACCACACAAAATAGCCGGCGACAAATTGGGGAGTCAGAAAATGGTCCAGAAGAAATCCTGTACGGAGTAAGTGGAAAACTTTTCTCTCAATGTCCGGGGGGTTTTTGAGCGGGAGCCTCGAGAAAGAAGTAATCCTATGGAAGTAAGAAGAAAACCGGTTGGTCCTGAGTAACTTGGAGAGGCGTGTGGGAAGAGGGTGTGAGAGTGAAAAGATCCTGTCCAATCCAGATGTGTGGTAACGCAGAGACGCGGAAGCAGGTTAATGTCGTGTGAATGTGAAGTTCGTACTCCAAAAAAAGAGGTAACGAATAAGGTCAAGCTTTTAGATGAATAATAACCGGGATGTTCTGGGATATTCCTCTGAGCTGGCGTTTTATTTTTAATTTTTTTCTCTCCTTATGTGCTGATTGTCTTGTTTTTGAAGACACAAGAAAAGGATTGAGCAGAGAAGACGGTGAATGGAAGAGTGGAAGAAGTGGCAAAGCGAGGAGAGGCTGGGGTGGTCTTTTTAGCCCCTGTAGCTGAATGTCCGATTAGGTATGGTGCAATGGTTTCAATGGCCGCTTTTATACTCTGATACCCAACCAGCGCAAATGGTTGAATTGATTGAATAATAACCGGCTTGTGAAATTTGGTGGATACTTGGAAAGGTTTGGTGATGTTTGGTGGATGTTGGATGTTTGGTGATAGGATGGATTATGCTTATTCTGTTTTGGGACGGGAAAAAGCTTTTTCAAATGAATTTTTTAATTATGGATGATGTGATGACGCCTCTAAGAAAAGATCGAAAGATCGAATTATCGACAAGGAAGCAGACGAAGAAGACGAGGAAAGGAAAGAAGAAGAAGAAGAAGAAGCGCAGGGAGCCTTTTCTTTTTCCTGGATTATTTATATTTAATATTGATGCGATCGAGGGATTGAGGCAATCAAAAAATACCAATTTCTTGTTATTGTTAGTGATAATTGCAGTCAGATAAGGCCTAACTAACTGTAAGTGGGAATGACGAACGGTAGGTGTAGTGTAAATCGAATGTGGGAGGAGTGCGAGCGAGCCTGCTTTTCTTTTTGGATATCTTCGAGGAGGTTACCAGTAACCTTTTCGTAAATTCGTATCTGAAGGGGAGACTGTATGTCGATAATGCGACAAGGCAATAAGGTTCAAGATAGCGAGGGCAACAGCGATAACAACATCAGATATGACGGCTTGGATGAAAGTGAGTAGATAGGTTCAAGTACTAAGTAGGTACGAGTATAGAATATTTGATATTTGATATATGTAGATGTAGATGTAGATGTAGAGATAAATAGATATGCCTCCTTATAGATTGGTGCAGGTAGGAAGTCAAACTTAATCATGTCAATTATAGATTAAATTTTGGCTGTGTTCAAGTTTCAAGAGTCTTTCGTATCTTCACACCCAAAGTGCAATGAAAATTGAAGTCATAAGTCATTAAAAAACTCAAAACAAAACCTTCTTCATGTTAAGGGTATGCTTTGGGAATACTTATTAGAAAACTTCTCAGACAATTGACATCTCACCCTATCGTCAGCCCATCAATCCATCAACCCATCACAATTTTGAATCTTTCAAGCCGGAACTATTGGGTCAATCCAGGTTCAAATCCGTCTATCACAATACAGTTTCATCGTGATTCGGTCCTACGACCAACGACCCAACGTAATAAGTTCTGGGTTCTGGGGAATATGGCCTCGCCGACTTTGCCAGAAAGTGGAACTTCTTTCCTTGCCACTACAGCGGAAAAGTGTGGAAAGAGATGGTACAATGGTGTGTAGAGTGATCGAGAATGACGCGTGAGTACATTAGAGGAGAATATCCATCCTGTAATGAGCGACGCCGAGGTTCCCATTTGACCAAATTCTTCGTTTATTGCAGTCAGGTCAGATTCTTCTTGTCAAATCTGTATCAAAGCCCTTCACCTACCTTGACCTTACATGAATATGCTATGTTATGCCTACCCCCAGATGTTGTGCGCAGTATGTATTGTAATGTCACATCAATATCCCAATCTGCCAGTTAGAGGAACAAAATGGTAGATATGACATTCGCCCGCCGATACCGAATCTCGAATTGCACAACAGGAAAGCTTTCAACAGAACAGGAACTGGTGATTGTGAAGGGATCCAGGAGAGTGAAGGGCAGCCAGTGATTCCTGCAGTTTTGTGGGCAAGGTTGTTGTGGTCTTGGTACTTCGGTGGTCTGTGATTTATTTGTGGCGCGAAATCAATCGGGTTGGGTATTGATGCATCCCAGCCTAACGCAGCCAAATGATGCCTAATCCATAAACCTCATGTACAGGTTCACAGCCATTAAAATCTCATTTTCATGCGTCCATTGAGAAGCCATCATACACTTTTAAACATGGATTAATCTAAGGCATATTGACAACAAACTCATGCGGCTGGCGTTTGTAGATTGTGTAGACCTACCGATAATCCGACAATCAATATATTTTGGTTGTTTTAGTTCTTCCCACAAGCACAAAGCTCTGGATGTCTCTGCGTCTTACTGTATATGTACAGTTGATGATGTACTTTGCCGATCAGAATGTCTGACGGGAGGCGAAAGACTCAGATGTGGTAGGGCTAGTGGCATGTCTCCATCTCATCCATATACCATCGCTTCATACCTGGGTGAGACAATCATTGTTCTTGATGCCTTCCATATCGCGCATGACCCTCCTGAAGATCCAAGTACGAGAGTCGCTTGCAAAATCTGATAGTCTGGATCCATGGCAAACAGGCCTATCATTTGTAGGGCGAGAGTCACGGCGGGGTGGCTGGCTCCAGCTGAACCTCTAGAAGGAATTATATTGCAGAAGTGATCATTGTTGCGTTACTCGTACCTTCGACAGAACAAAAAGAAGATTCTGCAGATTCCACTGTCCAACGATACTTGTACCGCAAGGATTGTATTTGTACTTCCGGACAACATGTTGCATCCAGGGATGGGCAATCCAGGTGAGCACATTGCTCCAGTCGCACAATGTATCGGAACATGGTTCGCTCATAAACTGGCCGTCTTTCGGGGTCTGTAAGGTCGGCCCATCAGCACGACTGTTAAAATCTCGGCGACAGCATGCAATATGAAAAGTATCGTGTGGCACATCGGGATAGGGCGAGAGCGCTGTCGGTGAGAGCACTCTCATTTTTTTGAATCATCCAAATGTCAATTTACTTTGACCTTTCTCCGGCCGGCCTCCACGACCATTGCCTCGTTTCTTTGATGCGACACCCCTTTTGCTGCCAGAGGAAGTGACAGGAGCTGGTGATGTACGCCTCAAACGATCCTCGTTCTGGAGATCTTTGGCAAAATGCCAATCTTGATGGCTCTGGAATGCCTCCGCGCAATCCAGAGCCTGATTGCAGCGGCTGCATAAAAATTCTGTGATCTGATGTTGTTTTAAGGCCGAGGGGCCGATTGATGCTTCTGACTTTCTGCTCGCCTCATCCCCCTGGGTTGAAAATGCAGCCTTGAAATCCACGGTGGGGGACGGAGGCCCCTTTTCCTCACAGATCATGCGTGATCCGGGTAAACTCTGCTCACCGCCAAAATCATCATCGTACTCCTCAACACTATCTGTCTTGACGAAGAATTTTCGGATTCCTGCATCGCCTGCACGTCGTCTCTTTTCGGATCTCTCCGCAGATAAAATGGCGGTCGCGTCTCGCAAAACTGCCTTCTTCATAGTTTTGGCTTCGTCTCCTTTGACTAAAAACGCCCCAATACCCATATTACCGCTCACCCTATCCTCAAAACCCCCAACACTTAGACTCAAATTTGAACATGGCCATACTCTTCCATCAAGCATGATTTGGTTTAGAAGGGTCTTGGCTAGTTCGAAAAGGAGCGTCTCATTCATCTTCTTTCCTTGCGGTATGGGTGCTTGTCGGGATTTGGTTTGGGCACCATGTCTGTGATGCAAATTGATTGTCTTGGGTCGTCTCTTGTTCTCTAGAACTCCCTCTTCTACTAAACGGGAATGTATATCCGCCACGAAAATGCGGAGCCATCTGTTAGCCTGCTCGGGGGTGTTGATGCTAGGTCGGAATGATTTTGCAGATAGCATTGAATTTATTTGAGTTCGTGAGTTGACATCACTGGTGTCATTTCCACGAATAACATTGTGGACCCATATCCCGGTTTCTTCTCCTAATTTCTGCTTCAGATGCTCCATGGGAACAAGCAAAAGATCGTTGACCATATCTGTATTAAATAGTTTGACGACTTCCTCGCCTGTCTTACCTCCAAGATTTCTAATCTTCGTAAATTTGAAGCCTGACAAAAATTGCTGAACAGCCCGATTTCGAATGACTGTCTGTTGATTTGGCTTCTTATGTGCGGAACCCAGTTTGGAAAGCATTTTGTTTTGGGCAATGCCGGCAGAACAAGTATATTTGAGTTTCTCACGTATTGCGGCCCGGACTGTACGTACGATCTCAGAACCAATAAGCATTGCTATATCATCCCAATCAGGATCATCAGTTTCTGTTTCATCTGTATCTAGATCTACCAGTGCATCTGCTTTCCAGTCAAGAACAGTCGTGGGAGGTAGAGGCAGTTGCTCCGTCAAATCGTCATAAGGAGCGGGGCTTTGCAGCTCTGGATATCTCTCCAAAAGGATCGCATGAACTTGGGAGGAGAGATCCATGAAAACCTCATCTACACTAGCTTTCTCCACCCTTTGCAAATCTTTGGGAAGACAATCTTTTATACAAGCTAGTATCCGCTTTGATTCGAGTCTGTAAGGATCCAAAGAAACCTTGTGTGTAGCAATGTTCTTAAACGCATCGTCATGGTAGGCCCACTTCTCATCACCTTCGCGCCAGGTCGCAACATGTTGACATATGAGATCCGGACAGAGTTTTTTGGCTTCCGTGATAGATATATGGCGATTGAGACCGAATGCCCTCGCTGGATAATTGATAGCTATGAGCCCTTGCCTGTATTGAACCCGTGTATTAGCTTTACTATGCCTTTAAAAGACATAATTGCCAACCATTGTGAAAGAAAGAATCCTTACCATTGTTGCACCGCTAATGGTTTTTCCTCCTCGATTCCTAATCTTACCATCTCAACCTGTGCATAAAATGCATCAAGGTCAAGATGTGCGATCACTCTCAGAGGGCACGATGTAGCAGAAACAGCTAATTGTGCAAACTGTCTATATGTAAACCGACTCTTCTTGCGGCGCGACGGTGAGGCCTGAACAGGGGAGGACTGCATGAAGGGTTGCGAAGAAGACATGGCTTCAGGTTTCCTTCTCGATAAAAATGTTTGTGTGCTGTAGATTGCTACTTTCTTGCCATAGTTTGTCTAAACAATCCGAATAATTAGTTGCGATGTCATGAAGCAATTGCACACCGTATTTTGAATAACCAGTTCAAGCCTGAAGAATGAAGTAGCTTTCGCCAAGAAACTGTTTGGCCTTCGAGAGCGATATTCCATTTGTGTTCCAGTATCAAGATATAGCTTCGCCGTCGCCAGTATGGTGAAATGATTCCGAGTTTTACCTTGGGTACGAAGTAGAGCAATCCAGCTCAATCAATGGCTTGTTGAATGAATTGACTGTAACTGCCAAGAAAACGGTCCTATCAAGGAGAAGTTGATCTTGAATATCTTGTGCTCATATATACCGAAGGAGTCAGTAGAGAGCACAAATGCGATCCTGATTGATAAGGACGCGTTGGAGTTTGCTTTTTTTGTAATGGGAGACGTGATTGCCCGATGTACCGCGCCTCGACCACGAAGCCTCGGGGAAGTCATAGCATAGCTTACGGTAAGTCAGTCTACTTTTCGGCCACTTTTTTTTTAATACTTTTTTATATTAAAAACCATTATTTTTGTTTGTTAATAATTTTATATTAAATAGATAAAATTTGAATTATAAACTCATTTTATAATTATAAATCAATTTTGAAAACTTTAAAAATTTTATAATTTTATTAATTGAGATATTAATAATTTAAGATTTACATAAAAATTTAAAAATCATGAAATTTTTTAATTATTTTTATTTGTATATAAATTGAAAATTGAAAATTGAAAATTGAACTATTAGTATCTTAATTAATATATTTATAAATTATTTAAAAAGATAATGAGATATTTAATTAATTTAGATAATATAAATTAATCGGGACAATATTGAGGTAATAGTTTAAAGATGTTAATAAAATTAAAATAATAATAATGATAATATAATTCAATATAAAAATAAAATCAGAATAATAATGATAATATAATTTAGTATAAAATTAAAAATAAAATAATAACAATAATATAATTTTATATAAAAATAAAAATAAAATAATACTAATAATAATATAATTTTTTAAATTCTTTTTTATTATTGAATATAATATAAACAAAAATTTATAATTAAAGTAAAGTAAAGTGAATTTGGTGAAACAATCAGGTAATCTTCTAGCTATACGTACGTAACTTGTACTGACTTAAAGAGTCGGGACGAACTTCTATTGACTTCTTTCTACTCATTGAACTTCTCTAATACTACAAGATGCCATCTTCCATCCCTCATCCCACCATTCCAAAGCTTTCCAAAAGAGGTTTCTACATGCTATTCGAAAGAGACCCTCATTGAAGCTCATAGCTATTTTAAACTGAACAATGAATGAATGAATTGCTGGAGACTCTTGACTTGGACCCAAGTCTTCAAGATGACTATTTCGAAATCATTATCATCATCGTCAAAAACTATAAATTATACCCACTAGCAATAACAGCCGCAAAACTCAAAATAGCTTCTAACCTTCACCCAAATCCCTTAAACATTACAAAAACATTAATTCATCTATGAATCTTGATTTAAAGAGGTGGTCTCGGATTCACATAGCACCTTCCTAGAAAGTCTTTTTCACAGTCATTTCTTTGACAACAGCTTCAATGCATATAATATGATCTCTAGATTGCATTCTTCAACCCTTATAATTCCATCCTTACAATTTTAAATGGTAAATCTTCCTCTGTTTCCTCATCAAATCCTACTGCAGGTACTACCCTCGCATTCCTAAATATCGTAGAGTTCAGTTAGTAACTACCTATCAATCAAGCAAGCAAAAATCAAAGAAAACCCAAAACTCTATTACTCCCCAAAAAGAACAAAACCCAACCGCACCCAAAAAAAACCTCCAAAAAAACTCACCCAACATCAAACCCCCTCCCAACCTCATACGCTCTAGCTTTACCCCTCCCCCTCGCCTCCATGGTCAACTCCCTCAATCTAACCACAAACCCCTCTTTCCCAAGCCCCGCAACCATCTTCAGCGGCTCCAATAATCGCATTTCATGACTCCAGGCTGGTATTTTCCTGGGCCAGATAATTCTCGCTTGGAGATTTTTGAGGGATTTCATCGACCCGATTATCATCCATGTGCGTTCCCAGCGGGGGATGTTGTTGCTGGAGGATTCGTTGAATACTGGTTTGGGGATTAGATTAGTGGGTTGGGAAATGAAATGTAGGGGAGGGATGTGGGAATATGGAATACTGGGGAGTTGGAGAGGAAAGGAAATAGGGAAGATGAGATGTGGGATGTGTTGAAGCAAAGAATCTATTATAATTACTTACGAGAGGAGGTGTCAAAGGAAAAAGAGAGTGTTACTGAGGTGATTGAATCGAAGCGCCGAGGAAGAATTTCGTTGCTAAAAGAGATAATTGATTCCATGCTATCGAAATCGAACGTGTTGGCTGAGTAGAGTAGGGGAATTGCTTCGGAGTATCTAAGTTATGTTAGTTTTTGGACCTTATTTAATTCTTCCAGTACATTTAGATATCCGATCAAAATAAAGAAAAAATGAAAGAAATATCACCAAGAAATCGAGGATAATCTCAAAAAAAAAAAAAAATATGAAATATAAACATACATCCGTCTACAAACCTGCAGTAACTGAATTAACCCTCCACTCCCCTCCCCAACTCTCTCATGCACTCCACTACCCCCAAGAATCTTCACACCCCTACACCCCGCAACCATACACGCATCTTTCTCCCTCGTATCCCTCCCATCCGAGTTTCTCCCTTCACATTTACAAACAGCATGACCCAATTTAGTTTTCCTCCTCACAATATGCAACACCCTCCTCCCAAGCACCCACTCATAGATCTCCATCCTCACCTCCCTCGGCAACATACCAAAAAATCTACTTCCCCCCTGACCGAAAAACTTCCTCTCTACACGTTCCGCCGCACCCACCCCATCCACCTCCTCAACCTCAAACTCTATCCCAAAAACTCCCAATCCATACCCCTCCCTCGGCGTCAACGGCCTCTCCTCCCTCTTCACTCTCTCACTAACAGGTGCTTCCGGTACATATGACCTACTCGCCCTCCCCGTAAACCTATTTTGCTCATACGGTCTCTTAATCGCAATATACGGTTTACTCGGCGAAGTAACTGAAGGACGGGAACCGGGAAGTGCATCAAGAGCTTTTTGTATGAGATGAGAGGAAAGACGACGACGTTCTGGACCCCAAAGGTGATGCCTGGAGGGCGGAAGAAGATCACGAGGTTTTGTGGACATAGTTGTGTACGCATTCATGAATTAATATCGTTGCTGTGATATATATAATCTTGCTGGGAAATCACAGAAACTTCAGTAATGAAAATTACTTGCAGATGGTAGATAGAGTAAGAGATTGTATATCTTAGATGTAATATTAAAAGATCGAGTGAAGATGTGCCAAGGAATTCCGAGGGTAAATCGGCACCAGATTCCATTTTTCTCATCGAAGGAAGGAATGTAACCTTACATGAACGAATCATTTGATGATATAGAGCCAGGGATAAGCGCACCATCTTACTCAGTCAGACTCATTGTATGTCAGAGCGTGCAATAACTCACCGCTGGGATCAAAAGTCATTGCTTAGCTGACACCCATCGAGTATATATATTCGTGTGCATGACAGTTAACATAAGATCAGTCGCCGCTTTTCAGCCTGAGAATTGATGAATCAAAGTCCATAGCGCTTCATACCTATGACTGTATAAAAATTGTACCACGAACAACACTAAATACAACCGTAAGCTCTAGCCCCAATAGGGAAAAGTGAGTGCGATAGACATACCACGTGACTCACCCGATGTTGTGGGCATTTCAGCCAGGGGAGAGATCAAATAGGGGTACACGATATAACACCAAGTACCTTTCAGCAAGAAAGAACCCAAAGCCCAAAGATTTCACCCAAGAATAATAGAAACATCGATGTAATATAAACTACATAGGTATATCAGAATTTGTTCAAAAACAATACTCCTCGACATGCAAGAAAATGCCGTTTGCCCCGGTCCCTTTATGCACAGCCCTCTCATCACTCAACCTCGCTGTCGAGTTTCTAACCCTAGCCACTAAACTCTTTCCTCCACAAACTGTTATTGCAGTTTCTCCTCCTGTGGCTTCTATTGGTCCTCTAATAAACTGACTTATATCGGGTCTTCCACTTAGGTATATTATATCCCTTTCTCCCCTCTCTGCTTTCTCGCTTGATTTCTCTTCCGCTTTCTTAGCGCAGCAACATCCACCACCACCAGATTGCCGATATTCCTCAGAGGAGCGGGATATTTGTTGGGTGGTAATGTAGGATGTTTCATCAGTCTTTTTTTCGTCGGTATATGATTGACGTTTGAGACTTCGTATTGAAATTCCATCGTCGTTTGCTGTTCCACTGGATCGCGGATTACAACAGCATCCTCCTGCCTGTGTTGTCGTACTAGATGCAATGGATTTAATGGTCATGTCACCTTCTTCCTCTTCTTTGCTTGGTTGATATCCTGCTCTTCCTTCTTCCACTTTGGAGCTGGTCATTGATGCTCCATCGTTGCCGGTCACGGCGATTTTCACAATTAATTGAATACCCCTCCTGTCTGCAATAGCATACGCGCTCCCCAACCGTTTGGTATAAAAATCGATATGGCTGCGTTCGCGGACTACAAGAAGGAACTGAATCCGCTGCACACATGTTGGTGCAGGATTATGAAGTATGGATTCGAGGATGGGGAGGGTATAAGATGCACCAGTAGAGGCGGAGATCAGAAGTATAGTCTCATAAGAACTCCAATTCTGCAAGTAAAGTTAGTTAAAATGTTAAATTTGATGTGAAAAGAGAGAATGCACATACTGGAGGGACACCATAAGGACCGGACACAAGTGCTGTCAGAATAGCGCTTTTATCGAGGCTCTGCATTTTTGTTGCATAATTATGTATCCTTCGTGAAAATCCTTTCTGGGCGCGGATTGCAAGTTGAATTTCATTGCAATGACACTTGTTCGATGTCTGATATGGACTCGCGATAGTGAAGGGATGAGTCTCAAGTGGACCGAGCCTCGGAAGCCAGAGGTACATGTGTTGACCTGCTTTCCATGTGAATGGTGCGTCTTTGATGCTGATTATAGTTATATCATCACTCAAAGCCTGTAGCTCCGCCTGGTGACCGATCCTTTGCATTCCTCTGCAAGCTGCTCCAACAACCTTCACTCTGAAATTTCTGACAATCAGTAAGATGCCTCTTAGAACCCAATCGAATGATACAGCTGCCACAGCAAACCATACGTTATATCTAGCATATTCAGGTACATGAATGTACAGCAGCCACAAGAATACTCCCGCACAAGCAATATGCTGCAACACGAATACTTCATAAGCCATTCTCCTCAATGGACTTAGGGAGCTCAAAAATGTCCAAACTAAGAGTCCCCATGCGCCCATCCCATATTTCACCATCGGCATAAGACTTAGCTCAAAAGCGACAAAGTCGGCTCGGACCCATTCCCGGAAGAAAAAGGCACCATGAACCGTAACAGTAATTAGTAGAGTCCTCGAAACCCAACGATGGAACCAGTTTAATCTTTCATGAGAACTTCCAATCAAAGCTCCAATGACACTCGACTTGGAAGAAAGTAGATAGACGAATGGGACTTGTGTAACGGAGATCCAGGCGCCGCGAAATCCAATGCGTTCGTAGTAGTAGGCATCTTTTATAATAGCACCATATGTCATCATGAAGATCAAGATTGCCCAGTAGCAAAGGAGAAGGACAGTACGGCCTGATGAGGGAGGGGATAGCCATGAAACATAAGGAGTTGAGATGTGAATTTGTGGATATGATATTTCTCGGAAAATAGCCGTAGCTGTTGCGTACATCTCCTGAAGGCGATTACCAGGTTTGGTTGGATATCTCAGAGAACCTGTCTGGCTTTTCCGAAGTCTATTAAGATATGTTAACGATCCGAGTCTATATTATTGCCACCACATAGAAAAGGGACAACTTCGCTTCTCCCTGTCTCATGCATCGAACTTTCCAAGTAAAGACATACAAAGTCGGCTTCCAAACCACCAATCACAACACGCTTTTTAAACCCAAAGAAGAAGAAATCACTAACCTATCCCAATCCCTCCATTTCTCAAACCCCCTACACAACAACACCGCGCCCACAAACCCAGCAATAATATACCAATACCCTAAAGCCAGTTTTTGATTATACGGCTTAAACATCCCATCCGAACTCATATCCATGCCACCGCCCATCCCACTCATAAGTGCGTCCATCCTGTCTTAGATATATTTCCCCAAAATTTTCGTAAAATCGCGAACCTCTTTGCCTTTGTAAATGTCGTAGCCTTTCCGGCTTCCGAGCCAGCGGAAAATCTCTCCTTGGCGGAAGTCGACTCCTTTTCCTAATGATGAGGCGAGGCGAGGCGAGGCGAGACGAGGGGTATGTTGATATGATTACCCCACTATCGTGACCAAGTCTAAAAGCTCGAACCGATGCAAGGCTGGTGGGATCTCGTCTCGTGCAATACTGGTAAGACGTCGATATTCCCAACACCTCTCCTGCTACCATTCAACTCGATAAAATCGTAATTAATTCCTTTTTCCCCGACAAAAGTCTCGTTGGTGATAATAATGCAACTATGCAGCCAAAGTCATGATTCCTTCTTTACTTCCTTCCCTCTTTCTTTCCTTCCTCGTGTATCGCAATCAAGATAATTTCCAGCTCGAACAATCACCCAAAATTAAAACAAGTAAGATAAAAATGAAAATCACTGTAGTCAAAAGAGAGATCAAACAATCTTTCCTTCACCGTTTATCAAACTCTCAGTATTTTCCCCAAAAAAGAGGAAGCACCATGATATGTATGCCAAGCGTCTAAAATCGCCTATGATCCCTGTCGAGTGGCTTGAAATGTGCTCAATTGCGCTCGTTTATCTTGCTCGTTGGAGAAGGGAGGTTTTAATCCCCCACTTGAAACACGTCTGATCACCCCATGGAAAGGGAAAAACTTGCTCATTCGAATGATGTACCTACCGAGCGAGTATTGATTGGTGAGGTGGGGAAAGATATCCGAGGTGATGAGTCGGGGGATGGATGATTTTATGGGGAATGGGAGTGGAGTTGGGACGGATCATGGATGGATTCTGGAATGGGAATGGAAGAGAATGAATGATGGCAGAGGCACAAGATGATGAGCTCAAGACTCAAGAGAGCGGATAAGGTTAAGGTTACGGGAAAATACCCCAGTTCATTTAATAAGCATCACGGCTTGGGCATGGACAATGAGCAAGATAAGATATTAGATAGTGGCATAGCTACTACATACTCCAGAAGTTATATCTTGGCAAGGGTCCATTCAGAGGGTACCGACCGTCCCGTCCCCTACCGAGCAATGAGCAAGATATTCCTTCAGTGTGGCTCGAGCATCGTATCGTCCCGGCTTCTTAACTTCTTAGCTTCTTAGCTTCCTAGCCTCCTAGCCTCCTAGGACCTTGACGGTATTTGAGCAATTTTTCAATACCTACCCTATCCAATCCAACAATATGCACAAAAGAAGATTAAATAACTTGCTCATCCCCAGGAATTGAACCATTATAAATTAGACTTATATTATTTAGCCTTCCATCTATCTCCCCATCTATACCTTTCCCAACTACAAAGAAACTTTCATTTCTCTTGGCTTCTCCATCGTTCCACCTTTCGACCATCCAACAACCCAATTCTTCCAAAAGTCAACAAAGAGATCTTTCCATACAATGGCGCGTCTTGCAGCCCTTCTCTGTCTTGCTACCGTCATCTCCCAATGCTCTGCACATTTCCTCTTGCGCTATCCCGCAACCTGTAAGCTCCATGAAATTCAGATATCGATGTGTCGAGGGAAAAAGAAGAAGAAAGCTAATGTTCCTCCAGATGGCTTCAACGACGAGGCAGAGGGAACAGCTCCTTGCGGTGGATTTTCCGTTGCTTTTGATCACAATGTCACAGATTTCCACGTCGATGGTGATTCATTTTCAATGTTGGTTACCTCCTAAAAATGTGTGTATGCTTGGTGCCAAGATCAATTCTGATATATTTGGAAACAGGACCACCACTCACCCATCTACAACATGGTTATTCCGAGCAATGGTGGGAGATGACACCGCCGCCGCAAACTGGACCAACCTCATTCCCACTGTCCAACAATCCGGTCTCGGCGATTTCTGCCAACCAACCGTGACCGTTCCATCCACATTCGCTGGAAACAAGGGTGTCGTAAATGTTGTCGCGGATGGCCCAGACGGTATGCAACCCCTCTTAACCAAGCCTTGGGTACTGTATTTCTTTCCGTAAACTAATTCATATCTCTTTCCCTAGGACTTCTCTACCAATGCGCCGCCGTGTCATTCGTTCAAGGAGCTGCAACCGACGTTCCTTCCTCATGCAAAAACGGAACCGGTGTATCGGCAAGCTACGCTGCTGACGCAGCCCTCTCCAGCCTCCCGTCCTCCGCGACTGCGACTGCGACCGCATCCTCCTCGAGTGGAACAGCTGCCGCATCAAGTTCCAGCGCGGCTGGCGCTTTGACTGTCGGACCTATGCAATATGGTGCTATCGGATCCTTGTTGTGGGTTGGAAGTGTCGGTGTTGCAAGTTTTGCTGCATTTTTGTTATAAATCATGGATCAGATGTGTAATGAATAATGAAGGAACAAATGCAAGGAGATGCCAACCACATAGGAACATACTCCGAAATAATGAAATCAAATAAACTAATTGATGATCACTGGCATAGTGCCTTCAATCTGCAAGTCTGGGCGCACCATCTGTTCTCCACATGGTTGGTTACTCACAATTGTGTTACTATAATCTTCAAGCAGGAACCATGACGGCTCCTAAAATTAGTGCCCGATAACCATGTTGTAAAACAGGAGGTCCTTGGAGCGTTACCCCTAAATGGGTCGAGAACATGCCCGATTAAAACACAGCATGGCATCACAGCATGGTGTCACAGCATATGTAGTCAAGGCTGGAGGTTCATGCTGATATTTTGACTCTCAAAAAGTTCTTCACTTATGCCGTCAGATCGCCGTTTCTCCGTGGCTAGAAATGGCTGTAAATCCTCTGACTCCGCGTCCTGGATCGTATTCATAAAGGGGCAAAGTCACGGTATATCTGGCATGGGTATTATATGAGTATTCATCTATTCCTGGGAAGGCAACAGCAGTCATTTGGCAATCTTTCTATGTGTAGTCCGTATATCCTTAGTCAACAACAGGCCGGCTCGGTTTTAATTATCAAGATCTCACTCCAAGTAAATTCATTTCATCGCAATTCGTGCTCGACCTTGATATCCTTGGTGGATTTCCGTCTTGTGCTCGATTGCCTTGTGCTTGAATGTCCTGTACTCGAATGTCCTGTGCTTGATCTTCTTGTGCTCGAATGTCCTGTACTTGAATGTCCTGTGCTTGATCGCCTTGTGCTCGAATGTCCTGTACTCGATTGTTCTGTGCTCGATCGTCTTGTGCTCGAATGTCCTGTGCTCGAATATCCTGTGCTTGATCGTCTTGTGATCGATTGCTCTGTGCTCGATTGTCCTGAGCTCGATTGTCCTGAGCTCGATTGTCTTGTGCTCGATTCGTACCACTCATTGCTCGACCACTCCACTATCAATTTCTTGGCCTCTTCAGATAAAGCATAATATCCGGGATTATCTTTCGGGAAAAACATTGCTAGAAAACTATTAGCCCCGAAAACCCGAAAGCCTTCTTGGAAACTTACTCATATGTGCACTCGTTTCATCCGCAGCCTTATCGTTAATGGCCTCTCGGAAGAAACTTTTAGCATTGCCTTTGGGGAGATTGCAAAACGTTCTTTGATTCCCCATCACACTCCCCACCAGGCTCCCATCGGCTTTACTAACTGCCTCCTTGCCCAACCTTGTGTATAAATTTGTCCAACCGACCTGTAACTCCTTTTGCAAAGTAACCATCCCAGAGACCCGCTTCTTCAACTCCTCGCCCTTCATTAGACATCCTACAAACTCAAGATGTGATCCTACCCATGACCATCCTTCCTGAATTTGATCCTTCTTGAAGTACGCAGCTGCACCTCCGACAGCTACTGCTCCAGCAGCTCCAGCATACATAGCCAATGTTCCCCATTTCTTCCACGCAGGTGCTTCTGGGGCCGGTGGTGCTGGTAATGCCGCAACTGGCTTCTTTTCATTTACGGTTTTGTCTACCTCCTTTTCACCCCATATCGCACCTGCCAAGCTACTCACCTGCGCAAAAGCCGACGTGGCTGCGTTATAATGACCCTCTGCACCATGAGCAACAACACCTGGTGAAATTCCCAAGTAAGGTGTATCAAATGCTAGGACGCCCTGAATATACGGAAACATAAAAGCATTCAACGCATCTGTGGTTTCCTTCGAATCTAGCACTTTATCGGATGTGATTCCCAGCACTGTATCCGCAGCAACGATTCCTCCCATAGAATGACCAATGAGTATTGTGCGGACTGAAGGGTCGACAGTTGGAGAAGGTGTTCCATTTTTGACTTCTATATCAATTATCTTTTCTTGAAGCCTGTAATAAAACCAGTTAACCTCAGGTTCAATGATAACTCCATGGGATGCGGTACCAATCTCTGAATCTGCTCACACATTCTCCTAGATCACCTCGAGTTTCATACTGTGGGTATGTGATTGCGCGAACATTCACTTTTGGAAGACTATGGCTAACGAGTGCTCGAAGATGTTCAGGAAACGACCCAAAAGTATCGTCTCCTCCTTTGAACCTTTTTCAAAGATCAGTATGTGTAACATCTGAAGGGCAGGGAGAAAAGCTTACCCATGGATAAAGCAAAGAAGCAAAGTCTTCTTCATCTTTCGATCATGTTGAAGTTGTCGTGCTGGATCACAAGTGGATTGCAAGTGGTGGGTCAATGACAAGTTGCAACGTGACAGCATTGGTGGCGGGGCTTATGAATCAGTGATCATCACGGACCACCTTCATCGATTTAAGGTTAGAGCAGAGCCTCAAATCTGACTAAGCAGCCACATGCTTCGCTACCACCGGTGTACCCGAGACTTCATATTGTCAATATTGTAATACTAAATATTTACCAATATATATCAATATAAAGGCATTTATTTCATGGAAATCTACCTCTGTTATCATTCATATATCTAATGCAGTAAAGTTACATGCCTAAACTAGAACGGTTTCGGAATCTGACCGTAAATTTTCTATAAAATAATGTGCGCGCGGTCTATCTGCATGTATATGTTACGAGTTAGAATGGCGTCCTTACCAAGGTAGTATAGGTAGTATAGCAATCGAGAATTGTAAAGTATACCGAGTCATCCGACGGGCGAAAGAGTGCGTAAATCAGATATCCTCTTTCTATACTCTAAGCATCTGGGTCTCTGAGCTTAACGATTATTTGACTGTCGAATCTGAATGGAACATCGAAAAGTGATCCAAGACCTAGGCATAATTCGGTGTGCAATATATCTCCTGCAATGCAAGTGTAGCTAAAGTGGCACTTGTAAGTGCCTGTAGTATGAATTAAACTATCTAGCTTTTCTTACCCCTCTTTCTATGTTGCGATCTATCTCACCTCTCAACACACATTCCCAAACCAGATGAATAGATTGGATGAACCCTTACAACTCGAAGGTATACTTCCACCATGGTTTGGAAGAGTCTCACCCCATCTTTGAAGAATCCGTGGAGCGAGGACGTCACGAAAAACTACCCGTCCCTCGAAATTTTACTGAGCTTGTCAGGACGTTACCGGTCATTGATCATTTTCGAAGCTTCCCCGATATAATATTTAAAATTTAATCAGACAACTCAAACTTCATCTATAAACCGACTCCAGTGCAGGCATGGATTTTAGGAATTTAACAACCCCTGAATTTATCTAGCTATTATTTCGTATACGTACCACTACGACGCAACCGCTCACTCACCAAACCAACAATCAAAAGTAACCTTACAACCCCCTTTAATTAACGCACTAATACAATAATTAAAAGAACAAACCTCCAAAACGACTCTTTCCAACTCTTTATCTCATTGCCATAATCCAATCCTTCCACCTCCTGCCTCCTACGTCTCATACAACTCAGATTTTTCTCATCCCGTTGAAGCTATTACCCAGTAATGACAAAATCATCCACAAACAATCCAGGCGCATCGTTAGCCCCACTATCACAGTAAGAATGCACTGTTAACTGCACATCCTGTGGACCGCTGCCCGAGGGAGCAGTGAAGAATAGATAGATCATGCTCCAGCCTGGGTATGTGAAGGAATTAATTAAAGTGGGCGGAGCGGACTGTGTGGGAGTTTGAACTATAGGAGTGAGTAAGAGTTAGTGATTTATTTAGATCAAAAAATCGAAGGGGAGTTGTGGTCAACAGGGGATTTGAGAACCAAAGATGAAAAAGCGGACTTACGATAGATGTAGCAATTAGAAGGCTGCTCAATGCTGAGTGCATTGTTTGCTTTTACCCAGCCGGTAACAAGGTAGTTAGAAGAGGGGCATGCGGTCACAGTCTGCGTTAAAGTTATGTATGAGCTGGCTGAGGACGATGGGAAGAAAAGTAGTTCTCTGAGGATTGGGGTTGATATGTCAGTAGATGTTTCCTCTTTATTTTTTTTGATGAAAGGAAAGGAAAAACTCACAAACTGGTAGATCCACTGTAAGGAGTAGCTGAAGTGGTGTAGGCAGGAGGATTAGGTCCCGTGGCAACCGCTACCCATGGATCGATATCGTTGCCATCTTCAAAACCACCATTAATCAAAGATGGGTGGATTGTACAAGCTGGAGCTATGACTGTAGTGTATTGTATAACAGTAGTGGTTCCCAAGCTAATCACGGTGGTGGGTACTTGGACAGTGGTTGCTATTGTTGTTGCAACAGTAGTAATTTGTGTGAACGTTGATAAGACAGTGGTGGTTTGACCTCCTACTGTACTAATGACTGTTGTGGTTATTGTAACAGATGTGATGGCAGGTAGGGATGCGGATGAGGTTATGGTGAGTATGGTTGTCGATGGAATGGCAGAGGATGGAAGTTGGGAAGATATAAATGAGGATGAGGAGGGTAAGGGCAAGATGTATGTGGTGGAAGCTGCGGTACTAGGAATTAAGCTCGAACTTGGGAGAATTTCAGATGAAGTGCTAGGTCCAGCCGAATTTAGAGAAGTGAAGAGAGAACTTTCGCTTGAGATAACACTGGCTGATTCCGAAATTGTTGTCGATGACTCGGGAATGCTCGTTGGTTCTGTAGAACCGCTAGCTTCCTGACTTGACGAGAGTATATTTGTGCCACTAGTAGCTAGATTTTCAGAAGTAGAAGATGGCAAGATTTCGGTTGAAGTAGTGAAACCAGCTCCTGATGAGGCAAGCGAGCTAGGAACTTCCGAGACAACCGATGAAGATCCAATAGAACTCTGAGTTACCGATGAAGAAAGTTCGGATGTTATGACGTTGCTCGATGTGGAAGCTGGAATCGAAGTGGGTGCTTCCGTACTGATCGACAAAGTCTCAATGGTGGTTGCAGAAACAACAAGAGTGCTAGATAGAAGTGAAGACTCGGAAGAGAATGATGAGAATATCAAACTCTCGGTAGAAGAAATAGTTCCCGACAATGATGAGATAGGCGTGTAAGATATAGCTGAAGAGACAGGACTCTGACTTGTGGAAGTAGCTGCTGCACTTGAAGTCGCAACAAATGATGAAAGGATCAATGATTGTGAGCTGGTCTCCAATGGTATGGAAGAAGTGGAGACATAGTCGACACTACTCAATACTGCTGTACTAACTAAAACCTCGGAACTGGTAGAAGCAGATGTGAAATCGGCCGTCGAATATACTCCACTGCTAGGAGGCGCAGAAGAAGAAATAATTGGACATTCAAATGCAGTTACAGTAATAGTCTGTTGGGGAGGACATGAAGGTTCCGCAGCTTGTCTTTTGTCAAGAACGAAAGCCGTGGAAGAATCCAAGATAGAAAGCACAGCAAGTAAAAGTCCCTGGGAGACAAACATGATGGCTGAGTTAACGAGTGAAAAAAGGTCAGAAACGGCCAGACAATGAAAAGCGTGGACTACTCAGCAAAAAGTACTCTACCAAGGGTTTATGTAGATAACATCGAGCTCAACCTCAGCTGTCAGTCAGTATGAGACATGAAATCAATAAAACCCCTTGATCTGATTGATACCAAGTTTACGAATCGCATTTTCTTCTATGAGTTCGGAGGTTGTTGAAACAGGCATTCATGCAAGGAATAGAACACAGTATCTTTTCCCTTCAAAAGGCATAATGATTGAAACACGTGGATAAGCTACTTTCAGTCGCTGCAATTTTGTATTAAGATTGAGTCACATATTGCTGTCAGCATTGAGAGTACACCGCATCGGATACCTACGAGTTTTGACACGATGACGAGGACAGTCCTTGATTCAAAAACCGATACGATGATGAATGTACACAGTACAGAATGAACTTCGCAGAGTTCATAAACTTTTGAGCCTAAATCCGACATTGAGGAGTGAATAATGACGTTGCTAGGAAGTATCTTTTGACAGATCAGAGAAACATTGTGCCTGTTTTTCTGATGTCTTATTAGGTAGACTGACTCACTCGATACTATTACGGGAAATTGCAGTCTCGGGTTCAGCCGTCGGCGAGAGATCCAAAGTGACCTATTACATTCGGTACCAAGATAGATCGCTTATATTTGCCACGGCTTTGCTTTTTCCCCCGCACAAATTTTGAATTTTCAGCTTTCCTTGCTTCAATATTCAAACTTCTGTCTGTCTCTTCAGCCCCTTTTAATTCTAATGCAGAACGACAGAAATGCCTCGACACAGGAAGAAGAATGGAATCTTTGACTCCTATGGTTTGCCAAAACCTATTATTGAAGTTGTGCAGACTCCTCCAAGGACCACGGCCAGCGCTACCGCAAGACCTTTGATTGAATATCAAGCGACCCCAAAGCAACATTTAGTACACAATGGACATAAGTTGACACAGTGTACTTTAATGCCAGAGCTGGCTCATGGCTTAACGTATACTCTCCCTGAAAGGCGACCTTACTCATTGCAACATATATCGGCTTTGAAAAGGGCATGCAAATCTATGGCAAGATATTTCAAAGAAAGTTCAATCACTTCTCTTTCCCCCGCAGGACCTGTCGATAGCGATGAGGTCCACTTCTTGAAAAAGGGAGGTAGGGTTATGTTTGTCCAGCCAATAGCAATGTACAAAAGCCCGGGTCCAGGCAAAACTTTCGGAGTCATCCGTCTTGAAGGTGAAAAGGTCAGATTTAAAGCTGCAAGCGGCTGGGGAAAGAGAGATCATGACGATTCACTGCGAGATAACGAATTCTGCTCAGCTGTAAGTGTTGATAAAGTAAAAGAGACAACCAATTGTGTTGTAGATAGCTGCAAGGGTCAGACTACAAACAATACTCTTGCTCGCCCTCATAGTTTGATGCTAATCCATACATTCTGTAGCAAGTATTGCAATTCTGCAATTCCTTGGGCTTCCAACTACCAGGAAATTGCTGGGACAAAACCGAAGTGGGAAGATACGCGGCTTGTCACGTCGAAAAGAAGCTCATATTGATGCTTGTCCTCGACATAATCTACGATGCCCAAACCGGCGATATAGCTATGTTTAGGCTCGACGAACTTTGGGAACGAGGACTTCGAGCCCAGATATACATTGATAAAGATCCCTGTCATCACTGTCAATATTTTGCGAGGCTATTGACGGAATACACAGGCATCGAATTCATAATAATTACCGCAAAAAATTTCGTGGAAGCAGAATGGTCGAAAGCGGATGGAAAGAAACAGCTGCAACGGAAGCATGCTGCGCCGCGGACGCAATCCCAACTATTCAAATATCCAACATCCAAGACGAAACGGCCAGGGCAGTCGGTAGACTACAGCATCTCTGTGGCCTCTACTTCTTGCAAAAGCAGATCTGGAGGGAAACGGAACAGGATGTTGGATGGTGATGAAGAAGGTGATGAAACATTTTGCCCCAGAGATTTGCAACCAAAGATCAAAAGATTGCTCAAAAAACCTCGCACAATTGATAAGTTCGACAAAACAAAATCTGACTCTTATCGTTCGGGAAACCCAACAGCAACTTATGATGGGCAGAGAGATCTTGCTAGCAGCACACACTCGTCTTCAGCCCAACGACTAAGCACCAAGGTAGACATGAAGTTAAAGAAAGTTGTTTCGCCATTAGGTTCAACAAGATACGCTAAAGTGTCTCAATCGCGGGGTACAGCAGTGGACCACTATTCCACGACGGTAGAGACTAGCAAGCTGCATGGCAAAGCTGTGCCTTCTGAGCGATCCCGCACAATAGCGGAGCTCCAACAGGCGAAAGAGTGTCTACTTTCTAGGCCTGTAGAGCATAAAATGCCAGTCTTTCATTGTGTACCAACCCTAACTTCATCCCCACGAACAGAAGTTTACAGAACCTCAGATGACTCGGATTCCATAAGCTTGCAAAGTTCGAGAACGGCCTCACCAGAGGGATTCATAGTAACATCACCTAGGCGGCCCCATAAGGCTTTACCCAGCCCAGATATAACACCATTGAGAAGACATGCACATAGTCTACATCCAGAGAGTGTCAATGGTCGGGAACCTGTCGGCCCATTAAAGTCTGTCCAAAGCTCACGCGAAAGGCCGACTCCGATCAAATTTGCAGTTTCCGACTCACGGCCAGCAAAACGAGTCATTTCAAGGAGTATTGATTTGACGACTCCCGAGCCCTCGCCGTTGTCAAAAATAAAGCAGTATCAATACACACCACCTTCCAAAACCAGCAAACATCGCTCAGAAAAGAAGGTCCTCCCCATTCCATTCAGGTTGTCGTAAGATTACAACAAGAATTAAATACTGATTGAATCTTGGTTCTTAAAGACTATCAGGATACTTGATATATATTAGAGTTCCTATCTGCATCCAATATATCGGTCGAAATACGTTATTGTGGATGAGGGGTGTTTTCCTTGAGGTATCAGACATCGGTTGTTGGGCTAGGCATGGCCCCTTAGTAGTTTTAGCCTTCCCGAGATGCAGGAACAGTAAGTAAGGGTACTAAATGATGAGTCATTTTGCATTCATGTGAGGAATTCCATTTTTCCAGACACTCTTAATTGAGACTCAACGTGATGTGAGACTGTGGTCTCAATGCATATGCTTCCAAAAGAACATAACTTGTGATGGTTGGTTTGGTAAGGGATCAGAGCCGTGGAATCTGATAACCATAAGACATTATAAAGGTTCTTGAAATTTTTAATAAATTAATATTATTATAATAATATCTTAGTTCGACTGGAGGCTGGTTGCTCTTACTCTCTAGATCCAAACCCAGAAGGGATTCGTGGCCATCTATTCCTACAGGATTTATGTGTTACTATGTTACCTTAATGACCATATATTTATCTTCAGATTCTTCACGCTGGGTACCAAAATCTCTCTGCTTTAACCTTACATATGCAGCTGTACTTGCATGCACCCTATACCCAAAAGATGTAGTGTATTGGTAAGATATACCTCGACTTTATCCATTCCATGATTCCTAGATAAGATCATCGCAGTTTGATTCGATATATTTATTGAAAATGCAGGTCGTGTATGTGATCTTACCAAGAAGTAGATGGTAGCGGGAATGGGTAGATCTTCAGCAAAAATGAAAATGGTCAACGAAGTTAATTATTGTATGAACACCAGAATAAATCATTCTATTATTATTTGACATTTTCGTGGAAGCTGGAACGTAGTGCTGGAGCTGGAGAGCTGGACGTGTACCTGTACCTGTGCGTACCTGCACTTGGAAATCCATATTGAAGTAGTAGTTTTGGCCAATGAACAAAAAGAAGCCAGACACGAGCAGAAATGAATAAGGTGATGGAGGAGGTGAGTAGGTGAGTGGGTGAGTAAGGTGTAGGTACCCAAAACCCAAAAGAAAGGGCCAAGCTTCATATGAGTCCCGCAATCTCTAATCACAAAATAACCGCAACCCTTGAAAAATCTGTGCGATTGCAGTACTACAACGGAATACATTGCACCGGTGCAATACCTAGTAGTGTTCGCACATAGAAAAGAAGTGACTTTGATAGGAGCAGAAGTACTCGAAAAGAGACAATCTCCCAAACTCAGCACAGGCAAGGACAAGAAACCGTTTTCCAAGAAGAGCCACGTTTGTCGCATCTGCCAGAATCCGAACCCCTCTGTGGAAACATTGAACAGCATCGATCACTTCCAAGCTTAAGGTTCGTTCAAGCACAGCTAATACAGAGCACCGTGATAACGTTATTGGCTATGGGGGCTTTCACCACAATCAGGAAGTAAATTTCCCGATAGGACTTTATCTCTTCTTGTCTGACCCAAACATACTTTGGGGCTGCCAATATAAGAATGGCGAGTTTCTTGTTGCTGTCATCCTTTTGTTTATTTCTTCCTCTTGTTCTTGCTTTACCAGGTAACAGCGTTTCGCCGTTGTTGAACTCCTCTAGCAAGCTAATTTTGCCCATACAGGCTGTTGCAGCCATCGCAAGCCGAATCTATACCAACACTATTCAGGGAAAGTTGAACGCTCGGGACATGGTGCAAATTGCTCTTCTGTGTAGTGCATTTCCTGGTTTTTGGTATCTGCGAAATGGAAGGAAGAGTAAAATTTCGAATGACTCAAAATCACTTAAAGGCAGTGCGCATGGAACTATTCCCGAAAGGAGCTTAGATATCAATGGTGAGCTCTGTCGTAATAACTTTGTCCTAGTTCTTGGAATCATTTAGCAAAATTACCTACTGATCAATTGGAGTTATAGAATCCGAAGATGTCGACCCAGGGCTATTGAAAAAACATTCCGAGATAAAATCCTACACAACTAGCCGGTTTACATATCCTTCGCTCCGAATTTTCTTCAGCAGACATGCCCAAGCAGACAAATTACCTACAAAACCTGCTCCACTACCTCTACTCGTCTTTATCCATGGTCTGGGAGGCTCAGTCGCTCAATTTAACCCTCTATTGACAAGCCTCGTAAATTTGGCATCATGTCTTTCAATCGATTTACCAGGCTGCGGCCTGTCTGAGTTCGATTCAAAGTTACCTTGGGATGCTTATACTGTGGATGCTCTTGCAGAGCTTCTGGGGAAAGTTATCGGGGACTATAGAGAAAAGGATACGAATCAGGGTGTGATCCTGATTGGACACAGCTTGGGGTGCTCAATTAGTGCCTTGCTTGCATCTACAACGTCGCCACGGTCAATTGCGCTATCAGAAAATGTCATCGGTCTTGTCGTAAGAAATCAAATCATATTTAATATTTATTTTGGTTACTGATGCAAAATTCAGGCAATCTGCCCTCGTGCCGAACCTCCTAGTGAAGATGAGGTCAGTAAGTTCAGGAAGCTGCTTTTGGTCCCCAATCTCGTTTTTGATTTGTGGCGTAACTGGGACCGTCGAGGCGGCCCTGAGAGTGCCAGTGTGCATAGATTTGTCGGTGCTTCAGCAGATGAAGAAACTAAAAAGCTCCAAGAACGATTCAATAGTCAGAGTAAAACAGCAGTATGGAGGAGGATGGCAGCTGGCACTCTGCCTATTTACGAAAACCACATTGCGAAAGGTGGACTTCCAGGAAGGGATGTTTGGAGGGGGCTAGATATGCCTGTCTTCCTTGTTGCTGGGGCAGTGGACAACATCACAAAGCCTGAGGAGATTGAGAAGATTGCTCAATGTCTCGGAAAGTCTCACCCAAGCCAAATTGAGGTCAACGATAAAAGTGAACCTATTGTTGATGCAGCCGCGCCTGTTGATGTATCTAGACAAACGGAACCTATAAGCAACAGCATCAACCATTTGTCGGAAAAACAGCCCTTGGAAAACAATCCTAGTGCCGCTACAGATTTGCTAGAAGACTCATCAACACCGGATGACATTGAAAGAATCGACAGCATTCCTTCCCAACCTCTCAGACCTAAGAGGATTTTAAAGACGACAATCATTCCAGCTCCCGCTTCGCATGCACTGCTCTACATGCCATCCACTGTGAGAATCCTTGCGGGTCTCATCTCTGATTTTCTCTGCACTCAAGTGACACCACGTTTGTCCTTGGGTTGGCAACTGCAGTTTCTTTCCACCTCCGGCAAATGGGATGTGAAGAACCTGGCAAAATGGCAAGCAGTTGCTCCAGTATCTAAGCCCATAGGGGGCGTATTCCGTGCCATGAAAACCTTGAGAGAGGTAGATGATACTCATTGTCCGGAGGTGTTCGTAAGAGATTGGGGGGAGCAGATCAGAGATATTGTGGACATTAGTCACGAAAGCCCGGTGTACGACCCGCGAGGCCTTGAGAAGGGCGGCATACGATACCATAAATTTCCCACGGTATCTAAAATCCCACCCACATCTGACGAAGTCGTCACCTTCATCAATTTGATTGACCGATTACGAGATGAGCAGGAGGCAAGAAAGAAAAATGAAGGGATCGATGGTGAATGGTTTGTGGGGGTACACTGTCACTACGGCTTCAACAGAACTGGATATTTTATCGTATGTTATCTGGTGGAAAGGTGTGGGTATGGAGTTCAAGAAGCGGTTGATGAATTCGCCAAGAGAAGGCCCAAGGGTATTAAACATGCTCATTTTATGGACCGGCTATTTGTTAGATACTGCGTGGGGTTAAAGAGAGCGCCCACGCTTTAATGAGTTGATGATTAGTAAAGAGGTATTGATTTTGGGGCTATCAGATAGGATGATGCGAGATGGGGACTAGGAGTCTTGAATTGTATCCATAGAGCTTCGGAACTGGTGGTTAGGAATAGGACTCTTACCACTATACATACCCAGGACTCGTGAATTACGGAGTTTCATGCGGTTGGTTTGATGGGATTTTGTTCAATAGTCGTTTCATGAGAGACATTTTTTAGTTGTCACGCAGCATACTCTTTCTCTTCGGTTCCCTCCAAATAATTTTAAAAGCGGAACGACAAGATTTTGAGATATTCAACACAGATACGAACTTGTTATCCTTCTACAATAGAGTGACAAGTTATCTGCGTGAAGCTGCCGTGTTGCGCGGGTCAATGGTCACGGGCTAGAGAAAATTCACGTTGTGTTTTGTAACACTGCTTTTGTGGCAATGAACATGACACGATTACTTTATCATATCTTTCAGCTGCCGTGGAGATGTGAGATGAGGAGGAATGGTGGGGGTTGGGTTAAGGGTAAGGTTGTGTTGCTCGGGGTTGATGGGAATTCGTCTTGCTGTAAATGATGATGCAGGTCTGACAGTTCGGGTCTGTTAGAGGTAGTGAGTGGGACGATCACGTCGGGTGGTGGAAAGCTCTTGGGATGGAAGGCAAAGCGTGGAATGCTTCGTCTAAGAGTCGTTGGGTATACAAGGAAAATTGAGGGAAGACTTGGTGTGCTCGTAAACAAGTCTATGTTTCTTCGAAGTCTCTTGAGAAATATAACGAGCGGACAATTTTTCTCCCCTTTCGGACAAGTATCTGGAATATTGATAGTTTTTAAAAAGGGATTATTTTGATGATTTTAATTTTTATCATAAATACATTGTTTCATTTTTATCACCCCTAGGTCTCATGTATGGACCTCGTTTCAATCTTCTCTAGATTCACCCTCTCATCCTCCACTTCCCCCCTATCTTAAGTAATCTATACAAATGTACAGTGATACTCTGCAATTTCGTTTATGTGTATGTTCTCTTAAATCATATATCTGACCATCGAAGGGTGAATTTCCGGATCATACATTCACATCGAAGAAACGGTCATTTGGTTGAAACCCGCAGCTATTGTTCTAGCAAAGAGGAGAGGCTATCGTGCCCTTACACCATCGTGTTAGCGAGAAAATGCTATAGAAGAGACTTTTGAGAAAGCAGTGGCTCTGAGCTTTTTACGCGATTAAGCTTTCAGTACTATAAATGCTGCTTCCAAACTTCTGCCAGGAGAAGTTGAAAGATTGATCCTTTTGTTGTGTATTTTGACTTGAAAGTTTAACCAACCTTAAGGCAACTAAGGTAAGCCTTGAACCTTGCAAAAAAAATGCCTCGAAGTGCAAGACTGCCAATGCAGCCTACACTAGAATCTTCACCACATGGCTAGAATAGATAAACCTATATTGCAGTAATCAAGGGCTAGGTCGTGCGATACCAAGTCTCCGAGTCTTGGGGAGGTTAAAGTGAAGCTGCTAAGTATAGTGATGTGCTTTTGCTGTCAACAATCTCAAATTCAGCAGGATAACGCTTGTCTTCATGGCAAATCCTCTCCCATTAATCACACTCGCCGGGCAGCGATGGTACCGACGGCAGGATTTATGGTGGAAAAGTGGAATACAGAGTAAGTACGGAAGAAAGAATCACGGGTAATAAATACAGCGAATAGCTTGTAAGTCATGGGATTGTTGGTGTACGGAGATATCAGACCAAGAAGGAGACTTGGACAAATGTGTGTTGTGGATTGGTTGTGAAGTTGGAAGTGAAGATAGACAGTCTAGCATTTGGGAGAACCACGATCAATTGTAGCCAAATCTATGAGAAAATTTCAGTGAAGAGTCGCCCCTTTTAGCACAGCGTGAAATAGAAATTAAAGATAATAAGTTAAGACTTGAGAGGATTATCGTGCACGTGATACTCTGACAATACATAAGGCTGATCAGCAAGTGGATTAAAATAAAGGCATATGCATAATTTGCATAAATCTTTATACTGCATCATGACTCAAGGCTGTGAAGGACTATCCACTCACTGATTGGTCAATCGTCCCGTAATCAATACTCCGTATACATAATTTCGCACTTCATGCTCAGGACTCTTTCCATGTGCCGGCACGGTAATTGCAAAGATCTGCTAAGGAGAAAGTCTGATAACCTTTCTCTCCTACATCTCTATTCATGAATTCAGGTTAAAATTTTCTAATGCTTCTTCCTTGTTTATACTTTATGGTTTGAATGATGTGCACATAAGAACGAATATAATCAATTTGTCGTGTAACCCGGGGGGAAACCAAACCTCAGCCTTGTCGATAAAATGGCTACTGAGGAAGTTCCTCTAAATGGCGAGTCGCACACGGTGAAAAGAGATGAAGAGTCCCCAAATGTCGCAACTGGTAATAGCGAGAATGAAGAGAAGCCAATCGCAGATGAATTCTTCAAAAGAGGAACTGGACAGACGGAGGTCAAGAATGAGGAAAAGAGACCCTCCAAGTTGAAGGCGATATGGGGAAAACTTGGACTTGATGCGCCGACGTTGATGATGATGTTCAAGTATGGTTCACCTCCTGTTTAAATTTACATGATGCTTATGTACGACTTAGGGGATCCGTCGCTCCTACAATTGCTATTGGCAAGTCAATTGAAGCCCATATTGCGTTATTAATCCTAACTTGTATCTAGCCTTTTACGAATCCGATTCAGTCGCGCGAACATACACAACTTTAGGATATTTGGTAGCCATCATTTGCGTGATTAGCCTGCCTATTATGCCAAGGGCGAAATTCTTTCAAACGATGATACTCAACCTGTTTGCCGTCTGCATTGGAGCCTCAGTCGGAATTTTGGGACTGTGGAGCAGTATCAAGGCGCGAGAGCATACTTCCACACCAGGAGTGCCACAAGCGTATAATTCATCGCAAGCTGCTGTATGCGCCATCTGGCTCTTTGCGAATATATGGTTTGCGAATCTGTTGCGCGCGAAAATTCCAGCCCTGAATGTTCCGGTCATTATGTATAGCATCTTTTCGAACATTGCTTTCACATATGGGCCGATATTCCCCACCTTTGCATTGGCTGAATCTCTCATCAAACAGATGCTGAAGGCGTTCTTGACTGCCTTTGCTATAAGCACAGCGGTCAACCTGTTCGTTATACCTATCTCGTGTCGTTTGGTTGTGTTTAAAGGACAAGCAGGATACATTCAATTAATAAGGGGCGTGCTCAAGGCTCAGACAACATATCTACAAAGCTTGGAGGAAAGTGATATGTTTGCCGGTCCCGCTACTGAGAATAGTGATACCACTGGTAGCCAGTCAGGCGAATCCACGAAAAGTGGTGTGGAATCTAACCACCCAGCACTGTCTCCAGAGGCTAAGGGGTTAAAGAGAGCAATCGAAGGCTTGCGCGGGATGCATGGAAAACTTTATGGAGATATGCCGTTCGGGAAACGTGAGGTTGCTTGGGGAAAATTGGATGCTAAGGATATGGACAAAATTTTCAATTTGTTCCAAGATATCATGACTCCACTTTTGGGAATGAGTACTATTACGGATATTTTTGTACGAATCGGTGAAAGGCGCGGCTGGGTCAAGTCCACAGGTTCAAATGATCGCTCTGAGCAATGGGAGCACATGCCGCTAGAAAGCAAGGCAGAAGAAAAAAGGCTATGGAATGAAGTGATGAAAACTCTCCACGAACCATTTGCTATCGTGACTGCAGTTATGGATCAAGGGTTGGAGCATGCGGCACTTACCTTGGAGCTTATTCCTCGGCCGAAGAGGAAAGCTGCTGGCGACATCGAGACTGCTGCTGAACAGTCAAAGCCTGGCGATGCCGGATTTCTCGCTTACATGGAAAAGACTTTGAATGAATTTTACAAGGAACGTGGTGCAACTTTGAAGAAATGGGCACAGGAGAAAGGTTTGTCTGCGGAACAATTCGACGCAAGTAGACCGATCCCTGCCGGCGGGGAGCCTGTTACTGGAGACGAAGCCTCGCACAGAAGAGATCAACAGCAGCTATATCTTATTCTTTTCATGGAAAATCTTGTAGGTTAAAGTATTCCATGTTAACGACGATGCTAACTAGTTTAGCTCTATATGGCTGGTCTTGCAGTAATTAAATTGGTTCGATTTGCGGATGGTAAAGTAGAAGATGGATCTATGAAAAAGAACCGTCTGATTTTACCAGGTCAACGCCGAGTAAAGAAATGGATTCTTGGCCTCGCAAAAGCAGACACGACTGTGGATAGTAACACTCCAGATAATCAAGAGGCAGGTATAAACAATGTTTACTTGGGCTCAGGATTCAATCCTCGAAAAGACCCCGAGCATTTACCACCGAATACTGCTTGGCAGCACTTTGGGAACGGGCTTAGAACTATCCCGAGGTTTCTAGGCAGCCAAGAATCAGCATTTGGTTTCAGAGTCGCCTGCGCAACCTTGACTTTGGGAATCGTTGCATTTCTCAAGGATACTCATGTCTTCTTCCAGCAGCAAAGATTAGTTTGGGCTTTGATTATCATTGCCATTGGTATGTCTGGAGGCTTGTCTTGACCTGATCTCGTAGAGGAACTAACAGGCAATAGGTATGACGATGACTTCAGGCCAATCGATATTTGGATTTCTGGCGCGTGTCATAGGCACCGCACTAGCAATGGTCACCTCGATCGTCATCTGGTATATTGTTGATCAAAAGACCCCAGGAGTCATAGTAATGCTGTGGTTTTTCATTTTCATGGAGATGTACCTTTTCCTGAAATTCCCTCGCTTTATACCAGCTTGGCTTGTGTTTATAGTCACCCAAGTCCTGATCGTTGGCTATGAGCTTCAGGTCAGGAAGATTGGAATTGCAGCATCGACTAGCTCAGGACAACCCTATTATCCGTTAGTATTTTCTTCAGGATGAGTTGAGAGTCTCTAACGACAATAGAATTTATGAGCTTGCTCCATATAGACTCGCATGTGTCGCGGGAGGATCTTTTGTGGCATTCATCTGGACCTTCTTTCCCTACCCGCTCACGGACCGCAGCTGGTTAAGAAAAGATTTGGGAGCGACCCTTTACATCTTGGCAAACTACTACTCAACGGTTCATTCGACTATTCGTTCTCGAATGCACGGAACGGAAGGTGATATGTCATTGAAGACTAGTCCTGGTCGTCGCCTTGAAAAGGCTCGACATAGGATGTTTGGTAAGCTTCTCTTGCTTCTGCCATCTTTGCAACAACATGCTGCTTGGCAGAGATTTGAGCCCACCATTGGAGGAAAGTTTCCTCGTGAGACTTACAAAGACATCACACAGAGATGCTCCAAGTAAGTGTGACTATGCTTTGGATGCGTGTATTTGCTAATCACTGAGTTCAGTATTATGGGGTATCTCGCATTGATGTCATATACCACAAAAGCCTGGTCTAGAGATGCCGATACAAAGACTGACACCCGAAGTAAGTGGCTTCGTGATCTAGCTGTCGTCATGGAACAGATTGAGCCCACCAGCCATCAAATAACGTCAACCCTCGCACTCCTGTCTGCCGCGATCAGTTCAGGGGTTGCCCTTCCTCCTTTCATCCAACTTCCCCAACCTTATAGCCTCAGTAGTCGGCTTGAAGCTCTCGATAGTGGGATTCTAGACTCAAGACATGTTGAAGAACCGGGATATAGTGCTTATGCGGTTATGCAAGTAGCAAGTTCGTTGGTGACAGATGATCTAGCTGGATTGGTAGGTAGTGTTAAGAAATTAGTGGGGGAGACGGATTTCTCGTTTACAGTTGGGGGCAGTGAGGATAGTTTGACGGGCTTCGAGGGAAATGGAAGAAAGGGAAAGAAAGATTAGAGATAATACTTAGCTAGAGAACTGGATAATAATGGCGTTAGCAATGACGTGCAACATGAACAACTAGAAACGATGAAATAGATTTCCAAGTCATCAAGGATGAAGTTTGGGCATACTCGTCGTAATAAATTTTAGAAAACGGAAATAATAATACTATAGATGGAAGTTTTAAGTTTCTTATGGGCGGTGGTCAGATAAGAGAAAAATGAGTTGTGAGCAAGGAAGTGACGCTCCAATTTCCAAATTGGTCAGTTCAAGGGATTTAAGAATCCTCGAGTGACCGAGGAAGAAGCCTTATATTTGTTCATCCCAATCAGGAACCTGTCATCACCTTCACTCCACTTCATTTCACTTCATCTTTGAATCATTAAATATAAATATAAATATAAATATAAATATAAATATAAATATAAATATAAATATAAATATAAATAATTTAAATTCTCGATTATAAAGAAGCTTTTAATTTAGAATTAAAACTAGAATTTAAAAAAAAATTAAATCACAAATAATAATAAAGGAGTTAAAGGGGGAAGAAGGATCCAGAATCGATTTGAGTAAGACATTGGTATTCATGATCATTCGTCTTTGGGATGTTGGAACTTAGTTCAGAATAGGAGACTGGATGAATGGTGTATTAGGCTAAGTAGTCAAATAGTGTGTATGATGAGATGGACAGCAAGATGGGAAGTGTTGGAAGGGAAGACACTGTAATTATCACAACAAACGAGCTGTGAGCTGCACAGTACATAGCTACACATTATCTGACAAGGGATCTTCAGTTGGGACTTTGGAGGAGTGTCTGCGTCTGATCATGTGTTTGGACTGTTTGGCTCAACCGTAGGAAGTAATTGCAAAAAATGAACATCTGAAAGCAATCAATAGGGGTATCAAATTGTAGCTATTCTTATCCTAAAAATGTGTACTGGGTACCTATGTATGAAACAAGCCTTCCAGTCAATAACCATAACCGTCATGTCCTCCAATCCTTCCATCTCCAAACTAGATGAAGCAGCGAGCGCTCGTACCTTTTTCATAACATCATAAATGCATTCTACCCAGAAACAAATATACTAGCCAACGTAGTACCAAGTGGCAAATGCTGCCGTCAATGCTACTAGTGGTCCTCCCACTGTCAAAAGTCCCACAAAGAGGTTTGTCCCGGAAGTTATCACATTTGTTTCTTCTGGAGAGCTTCCGCCCTGGGTAGAAGGGGAGATCGTAGAACACTTTCTTGCCAGTGTTCTTGCTGTACTGCCAGGACAATCATCTTTAAATCTCACCAATTTAGCCATAGGAGCTTGGATGAATGATGCATAGAGACTTGGTTTTCGCTCCAATCGTTCTTCATTAGAATTTTTGTCCTCTCTCATTTTTGAGAGGCGTTCTTGTGTCAGAGCGATACTTCCCCGAGCCATGTTCAAAGGTTTGTGTTCATGGTGTAATCTCGTGAATTGCGAGGATTTCACCGTCTCCAAATCTTCTGCCGTACTTCCACATATTGAATCTAGTTCGGAAACCATCATGACCATAAACGAGAAGATTGCTTGCGCTTCTTTGACAATGTCGGCTTTCTCGCCATCTGTTAAGAGGACTTCAGCTTCGGCTATACGCCGTTTGAATTCGCGTTTAATGTCTTCACCATCCTCATCGCCGACGAAATCGAAGAATTGAAGACCTTGTTTCTTCATCATCTGGCTACATTCAGAGCGTGTCTGTCGACGAGCGGAAGGACGCACTTCTTGTTCGGAGTATCCTTTGCTAGGGGATTGGGCGGGTTCTGAAGGTCTCGTGGCCTCGTATGTGCGCACGGGAGACGGATCCCTGTCCCAAAAGTCTTCGAACCCACCTGCCGTCTTAAGTGAAGCTCGAAGATATCGACCACCCGAAAACAAAGCCATGTATAACACCCATGCATATGCCAATAAAACATGTGGATTTGTTTGCACAGAACTTTTGGTGTGTGCAATAAACTCTGCTAGCCGTCCACTATCTGAGACTTCCTTCAATTGCTCTTCAATTTTATGATTGGGGGTTCCAGTCAAAGTACGGATATCAGCTTGAAGACGCCCTGAACGCAGGAGACCAGGGAGAAGCAGATGTGAAAGTAGAGACTGAGTTCTTGAACAGACTTTTGATGCCTGAGAGTCTAGTGAATCATGCCTTCCCCCGGGACAGTCTGACCTCATCTGTCCATCTTCGAGAGACAATGGAAGACTGGGGGCATCTATTATATCTTGCCATAATGATTCGAAGGTAGTGTAAATGGGCGTAATGTGAAAGATGCCCGAGACATATATAGACGGATTCGTGGTATATGGAGGTAAAGCGAGGGGCAAACGAAGGAGGATCAGTCTGTTGAGCTGAGCATGTACAGCTCTGGTCGCTATGTTAACTGGAAATTGTTAGCTGGAAGAAACGAAGGTGGGATGATGGGATATTTCTCTTACTTTGTTCCGATAGGGAATGTCGATCTGGTGGAGGGGTTTGAAGCGGGGCGCTAGAATTGATGATGCTAGATTCAGCCATAGGTGCGATTTATCATACTGCGAATAGAAAAAGTAGAAGAATATTAGGAATAGTAGACGCAGGAAAGTATGATATGAAGAGTATGATATGAAGAGAGGGCTTATGAAGAGATAGAGGGCGGAGGTGAATAAGAAAATCGGTTGTCTGACCTTGTCACTTGAGCTATTTGATCATTACCTCATTCACAGTTCTTGGTACGGCAGGAGGTTACAATGACTCAAAGTTTATGAGGCAAAAGGAAAGAGGGGAGGAGAGGGACAGCGAGGAGAAGATAGAATGGCGGTTCATAGTAGGTAGGACAAGAAGGGGAAATGCCGTGTAAAGACGGAGTTTTGTTGAGAATCAATAATATCAATAATATGCTTTTTCGGAAGGGAACTCCCGTTTAACCTACCGCACCTAACGAAAGCAGGAAAAAAACATTTCAAGTGTGTGCATAGCTTCGGTACCTCAAATATGTTGACTAGGTCGTGAATCACGCCTTGTGCCATTATTTTATACGTACACCAGCAATGCGATTGTCAGTTGATTGTCAGCTGAAGATCTTCTTGTCTCAGAATTTTACTTTTTCCGGGGAATGTGAATGTGGGAATGTCTACACGATGCACGTCTACACGATGCACCGTGCTATGGCAAATCGGAGAATTCCCCATGTCGTCTTACATGGGAATTTTCTTTTGTCTTGTGTACTAGGATCCCTAATGTCGAAACCTAAAGTATATTAATATTATACATATATCAACACATACAATACACACGCGTATAGTATAATTTGATTTTGTCAGAACGTATGTGATAAGATTATGTATCTGCATATATACTTATCCGGCCATTATTCATGACATTGCTGAGAATCACTCCTCAACATCTTAACAACGTCAAAGCCTAGTCTTGGATACCTATTTTTCATGCAAAGAGATTGCCAAGAACAGTGTGCCTCGAGTCAGTATTCGAAGTAGGATATATTGAATGCAAGCCTAGAAATAGTAAAGCTGACGTCTCCAAATATGAGACGAGTCTCTACCAAAGAGATATACCGGCAGGAAGTTCCTCCTGGAAGTATCTATATATTCAATCTGGTTCCAACCCTAGCTAGGGTAAATTATAATATAGAAAGCTGTGTAAATAAGTAAAACTGTCAAGATATTATTCTCCCAATTCATAAACTTAGATTTGCAGAAGAGAGTATAATCGATGCATCAATTACAAGTACTCATCCAATATCATACCCGCGCCTCACCGAGTGAATGATCTCTCATTTATTGTCTGCTGTAATAACAGAGATTACAAATCTCCAGTCGGGCCAAACTGAAACTTATTAATACTTACAACTTTTCCTTCCTCCTTCCTTCCTAATTGTCTAACATCCATTTCTACAATACAATACAATACCTCCCTCCACTCTTCCCCCTCCAAGCGGCACAACCAACAACCAACAACCTTCACAACCAGAATTAACATTCTGCATATTTGTTGATACAGAAACAGCATGTCAGATCCCAGACAAAGCGTATTCCCGCCAGATGGAGATGTCCTCATTATGTCACCCATGGGAAAACAATGGAAACTCCATTCATGGCAACTTGTCACCTACGCCCCAATAATTGGTGCTCTGCTTAAGGATGTTTCACCTCGAAATATCACAAAGACGAATAGGGCTGAAGGCATCACTGTCAGATGGTGGGTTGAGATGAAACCATTTGCAGCGTTCAAAGATGACCGATTCCGAGATTTTGAGTGCGTTGTAAGTATTATACTTTCCTTGATTGTCCTGGTGTTGTGAGAGAATATCGTGGCTGTATGTCGCTAGACATTTTCATACATTTAGAAATTTTCAATGTCCAAATCGAATTCAGACAATCCCTAACCCAAAGTACATAATAGCCAATGAATAAAAAGGGAAAGCTTACCTTGAATGGTGCCGGTGCTTATAATGGCATCGGAGATGTTTCCTTCGAAAGAACATATGACAATCTTTTCAGGATGCTCTACAATCTACCTCCGAACCTTACGGACGATATTGAAGATGGCGGCGCCAATGTTTACATTACCGATTGCGTTTCCATTCTTCAAGCTGCTGACTACGTGAATGCCTTGCCCAGCGTTCGTACATACATCGAGAGCTACCTCTTGCGCATCAGCCAGAAGTTCTGGGTTCATGTTGCCAAGGCTCCCGAGGCATGGTCGGATATTGCTGTTCGCCTTCAATCAGCAATCATCTTTCGAGAGTCCATAATCCATATTGCTGGTGGCCTCGAGCTGCCAGGACTTATCAAAAGAGCTAGGTTTGGAAAAACTCAATTTGGATACGTTTGCCTCAAAGTAGCGGAGCGTAAATCTCTTGAGCTCCGAGACAAGAAGATAGACGTTGAGCGTAGATTGTTACAATACTATCCAGCACGTCTCATTCGCAGAGAGACACCTGATAAGATCCCCGGCCGTGCCGATTATGGCTCGGATATCTATTACTGGCAGGCTCTTACCATGTGTCGTCAGTTCTTTCAGTCTTCCATCCTTGCAAACAGACATCACCGTCATGTGGATGGTGGTGTAGAGTTCTATCGCACCGTCTTCCGCTGTGATTATATCGACAAGCACGCCGCAGATGAGTTCCATAAACTTTTTGCCATGTCGACCAAAGGAAAGCAGTGTCTTGCCGATGCTATTGAGCTTATTAAGGATGACCATCGCGTGGTCGTTGCCGATCTTTTGGAGGACAACTTGCAACTCCGTACCACAGTCAGAAGCAAGCCATTGAGATATTTGACTTGCACCAAGGTCTTGGAGGAAGAATTGCCATGGATTGCCAGCCCTGGTTTAGGTTTAGGCACCAATCCAGGACGGGTTGGATATGAGGCTAGTGGCGAGGGCCCCGCGAGCCCAGGAAGAGCTCCAGGAGAGGTCGTGGGCCAGGATGACGCTCCTAGCCCAGAGAGAGTACCAGGTGAGGAAGTCATAGGTGGCGAAGATGATATTAGTGTCACTGCAGAGGAAAGAGAACAGGCTGATGCCGAGGATGACGAGGATGGGCAGCAATATGAGAACGAGAGTGCGAAGGAGGGAGAAGAAGATAAAGATGAGTACATGGAAGGGGCATAGGCGCTTCTTCTCGCGTATTCTTCGTGCTGCTGCGATGATTTTGGCTTAGCATGGCGTTTGAGCCTTTTGTTTCGTGGGATGTTTTATGCATTTGAGTGATATTACTGATTAATAAAAAAGGGCGGTGTTTAATGAGAGAGAATTTGTCAAGAAATCAATACCTCTCGTTAATTTGAACAATCAAAAATTTCCCTAGATAGCTATAGCTCGGTCAGGAAGGCCTTTAGACTTCTAATTTTAATTTATACATTCAAACGTCTGACTATGTGAAAGAATCTGATGACACGCCGGCAACAGTTTGTATTGTGCAATTTCTGCAAATTAGATTGTAACTTCTATTCGGGAGTCGGAATGACCACGCTTTCAATGTTCAATCTCGGTAGAACATTTAGCTTGCTTGCAAACGCTAGATGGAAACCAGACACTTTGAAAATGATTACAGACATGCAAACTACTGATACGATCCGAATGGAAAGTATACACTGCTAATCACCAGCGCTGAAACGAAGATTTCGGTTATTCATAGGAGGTGAGTAGAAATCATACACTTCTAATCTCCTACCTTCACACAGACATTCTAACTACTCAAAAGAGCTTGCTGGAAATGGTACAAAATCATTATTAAACGTCGACGGATATTCATACGACACCAATCAGTGTGTGAGATTTAAGATTTGGACCAAAGTAGCAGTCCCTATCTGGTCAATGGATCACCGTTTCTGGTCCATTATAGTGTGATAACTCCTGCGGTTCATGAAGTGAAGCGAAGAATGTATTGCAGAAAAGCGTCGGGTTTATATAGTTTGCATTGTACATACCAATTCCCAAGATTCGCTGCAATTATGCAGCTACGACCCCATCTATGGGATTCTGGGATAACATAAGCGGTCACGGGGATTTCCCCCCAATTTTAGAAAGAATCTGCGAATAAGGTAGATTTCACCTAATTGTATTCAAGGTGATGTCTTGGCCCAGAGGTAAAAATAATCATAATAATGTCGAGGCACGGAGGATTATTTGAAGTGACGTTCAAACATCTCGGTAATAAGGAGGTGGCTGGTTCATTACATCATACCGCATCTACCCTCTCTCACTTACGCGTATCAAATTCGGTGCCGAGCCGCGAAAAAAGCTGACATCTTATTTTTATGAAGTAAGTAATGAATGAATGAACCATCAAGGTATCGGTACCTCGGGCTGCCGTGCTGCCGTGTTGGCAAAGCTGAGTATATCTTCAACCACTTTGTCAGCTTTCAACCTCAGATTTGGATGGTGATTTTATTGATAGCAGATAAGAGAGGTAACTTAACCTTCTTAAATAATGTATGTTTATCGAAGATCAAACTTAAAACTTTCAACTAGAATCACATGCCATTTGCTGATCAATGCTCTTTTAGTCAAATTATATTAAAGTATCTACCTGGACTTCTCTTCAAACTGCATATTTCATGCTTCGATCTTTGTGCGGACGTCATATGTAACCACACACCCACCAACTCACAAGAACCTCCTCCCTTCTCCCACGAATGGCATCACTGCCCATCCACTCCACCGAATCTCCATTGGAGATGCGGTCCCAGAAGAAAAATGGGCACCCGAAGAGAAATATAATACTCTGCCTCCTAATCGCCTTAGCATGCACCTGGATTCCATACACATTTTATTTTCGCCAAGCCTCTTTTAGCGATATCGATTCTATAATGGACGGAGTCGCTGCGGAGGTAATTCACCAAGAATATGGGACGAATGCGCAATTCGCTTTCACAGATATGATACACCTGATGAATCTACCTTCCGATTACCTGCCGCAAACAGGCAAACATCGGAAACCGAATCGCTTGATCATAGTGGGCGATGTGCATGGGATGAAACATGCGCTGGTGAGTTTGCTTGCCAAAGTAAACTTCGACGAGAAACACGACCATTTGATCCTAGCCGGCGATATGATATCCAAGGGTCCCGATTCTCCAGGTGTGGTCGATCTCGCTATGAAACTCGGAGCTACTGCGGTGAGGGGAAATCATGAGGACAGGATTATTCTCGCACATGCGGATATGGTGGCGCAACATAAGGAGGCGGAGATGGATGCACCGGGACCGAGCGAAGACCCAGAGAAGGTGATTGATGGATTGGAGGAAGTTAGTTTCAGTCATGGGGATTATAAGGATCGGGCGTTGGTAAGGGAGTTAGGGGAGAAGAGAATAAAGTGGTTGAAGAAATGCCCAGTGATCTTGAGAGTAGGGCATTTGGAGGGTATGGAGGAGGTGGTGGTTGTTCACGCTGGGCTGGCTCCCGGAGTGGAATTGGAAAGACAAGATCCATCCATGGTGATGAACATGAGGACTATTATTGATGGAATACCAAGCGATGAAAGAGATGGGAAACATTGGAATAAGGTAAGATTTGTATTCACATCAGGCCATCATCTCCATGAAGTATCACTAACCAGTGCAAAATCACCAGATCTGGAATAAATACCAGAAAAAACTACCAAAGAAAGAACGCACCACAGTCATATACGGTCACGATTCAAAACGGGGTCTTCAGTTAAAGAAATACAGCATGGGTCTAGATACAGGGTGTTTAAAAGGCGGTAAACTTACAGCTGTGGTTGTTGAGGGTGGAAATTCTGCGCCTAAACATAAAGTGGTGCAAGTCAAGTGTAAGGATGGGAGAAAGCATTAGAAACAAGAGATTGTAAAGGTAACGCGATGAGAGAGGTTTTGCATTAGATACCATTTTGCGGCGTTTGGGATATTAGTTGTTTGGGATGAAGTTAATGATGGGCACATATCAGGTCATTACGACTTGGGCAATGGTTCTATCTTGAGTTTTATGGTGTTGGATATGATCAGTGTTATTCCAAGGGGATCAGGTGATATTCCAGCGCAACTGTCAACCAGGTTTGCTGCAAATGAATATCATGTGTGTTAGGCATGCTTAGACGGAGTGGGCTTGGAGTCAAAGCGCACTTGTTCTAATCCGCTGCCTTCAATGCATGAAGAATATAGATTACATTTATGAGCAATATCAAAAGATAAATACATAATTTAGACACAAACCCCACTGATTTCAAGGCCGAATATATCCAACCCACGAGAATGTTATGATACATTCTAAATTCAAACTCAAACTCTAAATTTAATTCGAATTCCCTTTTGCTTAGAAATCTAGAAATTTAAACGGCCTCGTTGGCTCCCGCATCATGATCCACAACAACGACAATAGGTATGATTCTTTCGTCCCCTGCTTCTCTCTTCTCTTCCTCCTTACTCTCATGATTAACAAACACAAAACTGCCCACCACAACCAACGCACCTACCCAATAAACTCCAGTACTCGTCTGCTCATTCAACCACATCTGCCCCACCAAACTCAACGGAATCGTCATACTCAGTCCTACCGTTACCACCAACGGCGTCGTCAATAGCATGGCGTACGCCCAGCAGTAATCGCTAATGAAACTACTCAAAGAATTCAATAATACTATCAGCCAGATCTTGCCAGTGTGAGGTAGCTCGAATTTTTCCACACCGGTGAAATGCAAGATGAAGAAACCGGGCCACAGAAATATGACGTTGAAGAGGCCGACAAGTCCAAAGAACAAGGGCATGTCGACACGATCTTCATTACCGCAGCGTTTCTTCATCACCACTGCATAAAGCCCGTACATAACCGCGCTTCCAAAAGCCATAATATCGCCAATAGCAATTTGGGCTTGAGATTTATGGGGAAATTTTCCGCGGTTGGAGTCATTGTCCGTACTCCCTAGATCAACCGAGGAAATGAGGATGATGCCGACGAAAGAAGCTAAAACACCGATGAGTTTCCGCATGGTAAAGGATTCCACGCGAACCAGGGCTCCGAAAAGGAGAGTGAAGATTGAGGAAGTGGAGGTAAGGATAGTGGAGGAGGCGACGGATGTGTATTCGAGACAGCCGGCTACGAGGTAATTGGCTATGAACCAGAGCAGGGAGAATTCGAGAGAAAGTTTGGCGGTTTCGGAAACACTCAGTTTGTCTTCCTTTTCTTGCTCTTGTGGTTGGGTAAGATCCGTGTCAAAGTCATCGGTGGAGCTAAGGAGACGTGAGTGAGAAGCGCTCATAGAACCGTATTCTTGGTTTTCCAGGCTGGAGTCCCGGGCGCGCCATCCTTTCCGGAGATTCTGGAGTCCGGAGCGATATTCTGAGATTTGTTCGTGATAATAATCGACAACGGAATCCTTCACATGCGACCACCCATGCACCCTCGATATTCTTAGAAAGATAGGAATCAACGATACAGCAAAGAACGACGTGTTGATATATGTCACGAAATATGGTTTGGAATAGGTATTATCGGCGAATATATACTATAGTTCTCGTATCAGTATGAGTAGATATCTAATCCCTTGATCCTTCAACAGCCCAAAATAATAAGCTGGCAACGAGACACTCACACTAGCAAGAAAATTACTACTCGTCCATAACATCACCGTAACTCCCAATAACACCATGCCCAGCGTTCTGCGCGCAACATTCCCCAACCCCACGCCAGCTCTAAACCCCATGTACTTGCTGCCTGTGTGCGCACTGGTGTCTGTGACCGTCCTTTCTAAGGACAGTCTCTCAGTCTGTGTCTGCATTATAGCAGGACCCGCTGATACACTCATGGCGCCGAGTTTTGTTTTGACTGCCGTCGTTTCCGAATCGAGGTGTTATCGATATCCCACCTACGCCCGTGCAGTCAGGATTCTGTCGAGCGGATATAAGTTATGTGGGTTTATTTTCGGGACGTCGGAAGGTCATGGAGGTCGTAAACACATGCACAAATATTGATGCATGTAATAATCCGTTAAATCATCTCACACCAGTAGTTGGAGTGCATGTGTTTGTTCGTTCTCGATGCGATCGATACAGTCGCGGTAGTGGTGAATTCGGAACACGGAAGACTGAGCACGCAATCGGAATCATCAATCTTCGGAAAGAGGAGAGAGGAGAAATAACTTATGAGATAAAAGTCAAGCCAATTGAAGGCTGTCTTGTACCTTCTCAGTGGATCAAGAATCAAGACATTCACATTTGATAGGGGTCTATCGCTTGGCCTGTATGTAACCAGATAACCTTACGCCTGCCTTATTTACTAGACGCTAATCGTTATCAAACGCAATTTCATCGAGAGCATTGAATCGAGAGGGGTCAAAGATAGATAGATGTGGGTGAACTTTGTTTCAATGTCACTGTAAGTTTTGCTACGTACTCGCATCACTGAAAAGAAGTGTTCCACACAAATGAAGTAGTGCGTCCAAAAAAGATTTCATTACGAACTATAAAACGCGTCTCTCTCATTATGCATTCTGTATCATCAAGGAAAGAAAAAAATTGAAGACCCAATAGCGCCAGAATGATTATGTACAGTTGATCTTGCATCAAAGTTTCCCGTATGATTCCCTCGATGACTGAAGCGGTGGGGTGGAGAGAAAAAATGAGCCCAAAGACTTCCAACACGACCCTAGCGACTGTATTTAACAGGCACAGCCATCTCTATCATTCTCGATATGGATGTTGATTGGATCCGAGTAATCTCCATTGTATTCTTCCGATTCCTCCTGTGCTAGCGCATTTCTAGCGATGACTGAAAAGAAGGTTAGCTCAGAAGTGTCAAAGAAGATAGGGATTAGTTACCTTCAAAAGCTTGCTCAACATTGATGGCCTCCTTTGCACTTGTCTCGAAGTATGGAATATCGCCTTTTGAAGTGCAGAAAGTCATGGCCCGTTTTGAAGAGATCTAAGGTGCTATTAGTAAAATACTGCAATGCCATCCCAATGCGAAACCTACTACTCTCTTGTTCTCCTCAACATCAATCTTGTTGCCTAGAACAACCTACTTAATCATCAGTGCCACAGTCCTTTTCAGCAAGATTGCTAAACTCACAAATGGAAAGCTTTCTGGGTCTCTGGGTGAGGCCTGGATCAAGAATTCATCCCTCCAACTATCCAATGTGTCGAAACTTTTTGAATTGTTGACATCGTAGACAAGAACGCAGCAATCCGCTCCTCTGTAGAATGCGACCCCTAACGATTGAAACCGTTCCTGACCTGCTGTATCCCAAAGCTATAATATAAACTATCAGCTACCACATTCTAGCCGCCATGTATTGCGTAGCGCCCTCACCTGCATAGTGACTAATCGATCATCAACCAGAACTTCCTTGGTCAAGAAATCCGCCCCAATAGTCGCTTTGTAGCTTGCACTGAACTTCTTATTGACCTAATCCACTGTCAGTCTCTCGTGCTGGCGTATACATCAGGGGTAAAAGATGGAGGACTCGGCAGGTGTTCAACGTACATATTGATTCATCAAACTCGTCTTTCCTACACCGCTATCGCCTAGGATAATAACCTGCGAATTTCATATCAGTATCAAACCAGAGATAAAAGCCCTAGTGATAGTCCTCACCTTCAGTAAGACCTTCTTTCGTGAAGACATATCTGCTTGTGCTTCCTTGATCCGATCTCTTCTCCTCACGAAGCGCTAACTTTCACCCTGCCTTCCTTCTGTCCCTTTCTCAAACAAAAAAGGTGCGTAAACACGTAATATGAAGAATTGTTTCAGTCGTTGGAAAAGAAATCCGATTGCTTTTCAAGAAATGGGACTATGTATGTATTAGTGTAGTCCCTGTAATTGATTTGTTTGAGTGAAGAGGGAGGAACATCAACATTCAACATTCAACATTACATCGGCAACCTTAAGCTTTAGTGTGTGCTTTGCCTCGTGCGCTCACTAAAACGGCCCATCATTCAGAAACCCGCTAGCACCGGCCGCTTTACCCTATCAGCTTTTGCTTTTTGCTTATCTAGATTATGGGGTGCCCGTCACACATGCATGTTTGATGGTTGATGTTTGCATGAGAGAACTTCTTTATCCATTCACTTGCAGATTCTCGTACATAAAAAAAATAAAGAATATCAGCCTACAATTTTCTTCAACAGATTTGTAATATCTATAGCCTGGAACTGGAACTGGGACTTCGTCTTTTTCTGTGGAATTCTACCATAGGTAGAGGCTGTATTCTATGATTATCTACTGACGAAATACCATTGGTAACTTTCAGACAATGCAGCCTCACCAACTTATACATCAGCAACTGAGAAAACGACACAATGACTTCCTGGCGCGATGAGTATGTTAAAGCTTTACAAGAACGCGACGAGCGAGAACAAACTAGCTATCAGCGATTTGATCGTCAGTTCATAGAAGCTTGTACGGAACCCCTTTTGAAGTGCATTTTGTCCAAAATCTAATAACTCGCAAAAGATACTCAGCTTCTCGACAGAGCCTCCGCCCAAACAGCGGCAGCAGCTCTTCACGACACTGCGTCGTCCCTCTCTTCTTCTTCCACATCCCAGAAAATAACCTTCAAAAATCCAAAACAAACTCAACCCACTTCATCTTCCGAGATCCTCCAGCTTCGCGCTTCCCTGGCCGAAGCACTCCGTTCCTCTTCGCACTTTCAATCGCGCCTGAAAACCGCTGAAAACTCTCTTCAAGCTCTCCGTACTAAAAGCATTTCAGAATCAAAACAAGTCGAAGCTTTGACGCGAGAACGAAATATCATGGAGAGGAAGATTAGGGATAGGGATGAGGAGTTGAAGGCCAAGACTAAGGGGTATCATGATGTGCAGGATGAGATGATATCTCTTAATTTGCAGCTTAATATAGCAGAGCAGAATGAGAAAAGATTAAAGGCGGAAAATAAAGAGTTGATTGATAGGTGGATGGCTCAAAAGGGAAGGGAAGCGGATGAAATGAATAGAACGTTTGGGACCTAATGTAAGGAACTAGGTAATGATTCAATAAACCATGTCCGATTACTTTCTATTTTAAATCATCGAAATAGCGTAAGATATGCACCCGTAGCGACGCTGGTACAAACACATCCATCTATGAATACATCTACTTAATACTGACTCGATCCTAATATCGCGGTGTACCCAAGTACCTAACAATGACCTGCCCAGTGGTATCAACTAATACAAGAAAAACGATTTGTCCAAAGCCCATGGACCTTTTGCCATACTCCTGAATTTTCTAATCCAAAAATCATCTAACCCGAGTTCCCCGTACCTGCCTGTCCTCTTGGGACTTGTGATAATTAGCAACAATGCTACTATCCTTCGTGGCAACATAGTAGTTCCCTCCTCCACCCTGCCAACTAACATCTCCTTGTGCGAAGGTCTTTTTTTCGACTCGCAATAGATTGATCGGGTTGTCTTGATTGTAGCGGTTCACAACATGACCATCTGGTACGAAAGTTTTTAAACTCACAATCTTGCAACCCTCTTTCAAATCCAGGAATAAGTCCACAAGATGTTGATTCAAATCAGGATTGAAGACCTGATTGTTGACCAAGATAACGTCAGCTCTCCTCATCGCCTCATGAATCTTTGTGTTCTCCATGAAATTCCCTTCCTCAAGGTTGACAGATCCGGCGCTGAGACCCCAAGCCCTGCAACGTGCAAAGAACTCTGTCTTTTGGATTGAAGCAAGCTTACAGCAATTTTCCATTATTTCGCAGCCCCAACTTTCGCAACCAACTTGTAAGGCGGCGTGGATGACGACATTCCCTACCCCCGAACCAAGATCTATGAAAACTTGATCAGATTTCATGTGAGTATCTTCCTTGAGAATTCGGGATATGAATGGGAATGTAAGCTCGCCGTAGACGTAATCTGTGCCGTTCTCGTATTCTCTAGTCAATTCAACCTGAGGAGATACTGCTCGGTCATAGACTTGCTGCAGAACCATTTTGAGAAGCTTAGACGATAATGAATGCTTATTATCCAGATTGTGTGCCAGCGATCCATTCTTGGTGAGAGTACCGAGCGCGTCGTTGTAAACTTCCACAGCATTCCGAAACTCGACTAATAGCTCCTTCAGCTTCGCTTTGTCGTAAGGCTTTTTATGTTTGTTGGCCAGAGTCCAAGTAATATTGTTCGTCGCTTTGTTAATCTTGCGGATGATGCCCGTTTCTGGATGCTGGAACTCCGCTGCTTGCTCTTCAGTCAGATATTCGTCCTTGACAATTTCTGCAATCTTTGGTATTTCATCATAAGGATTAATTAATTCTTCTTCCCCAGGATCAATGACTTCGCCTTCCGAAATGAGTTGGTATCTTTATTTGGTGACATTTATTAGCTCAGTCCTACTTCAGATGCAAGATTGCAGAGGAAGCGCACCTTTCCATACGACGAACGCTAGGGTATCGTAAATAAACTGCTTCGCCCTCTTCCTTCTTTCTATCGCAAACCTTCTCGCCTCTCTTAGCCCTGTGCTTCGTCATCATGACATCGGCCGCATGGATCATTTTACATTTAGAGCCTTGATTGTCAGCAGCTTCAGACGAAAAGGCCTTTTGGTCTTTCAGACTTCTTCCCAAATCAAGTTCAACATTTTCGGATTTGGCCCGTTTGGCTGGTATGCGAATCTCTTCATCTTCCTCGCTATCACTCTCCAATGGTCGCTGGCTTGGACTTCTTCGAGCTTTAAGATTCGAGTTTTTTCCTACACCACGATTTCCGCTGATTTCCGTTTCTTTCCTCTTCTTTCCCGCGCCAGAGTTAGAATTGGAGATGGCCAATCTACCACGAGCGTCCGCGACCTTCGTCGCCGGCGCTCCAGTTCGGAGGTTGTTACTCGATGCTCTGGTGGGTAGGATCGGCCTTGGAGATTGCTTTGGAACTTTGATGGTCTCTATTTTGTATTTTGGAACCACAGGTTTAATTGTAAGATTTTTTTGTCCGAAATTCAAACTCATTCCTGCAGGCCCAGAAAAAGAACGAATAATAAATATTTGGTCTTGCCAAAATAGTGGACTAGTAGATGTTGATGCTATAATCCCAAAAGTGGATAGGATAGCTAAGGAATGTGAAGAGATAAATTATGATTGAATTCAAAATTGTAGGATGGTAGAACATTGTATGTCAAAAAGTAAATAAAGCCTAGCAGGCAGGCACGATCGAAGGCTGCACTACCTTATGCAGGGATCTACGCTAGTGTTTATCACGTGACCACACCTATCTGGAAAGGTTGTTCTGGAAGCGGAAAGAGGGGGAGCACGCAAATAAACTATACATAAATAAACTATACACCTATACACAAGGAAAATAAACATATCGACTGTAGAAAATCATCGATAAAACTTTGAATTATTTGACTATATAATATATTCATATATAGAGATTATAAAGAATTTAATTCTTAAAATGAATTATTATTATTTAAATAATTTAATATTAATTTTAAAAATATTTTTATTTTTTATTTTTATTTTTTATTTTTATTTTTTATTTTTATTTTTTATTAAAAGTATTAGAAAGGAAAGAATTTTATTAATTAAAATATAATATATTTATATTTATCTACATAAGAAAAGGCTAAATTATAAGCTTTTTATAACGCAATTGATATAAATTGTTGGAAAACTAGGGTTCAATTGTTCCTTAGAATCTACAACTAGCAATCGAAAGATCGACAATCCCGAAAGGTTACATATACTAATTACAAGTATATGAGTCGGCCTCGAGCGTTAATCGCTCGAGGACCGATGAAGGTAATCGGCTTACATAGCCGTGACACTTTTAGTATTTAACAACTTTTTAAATTTAAATCTATCAAAATCATATATCAATAATATAACCCAGATAGAAATAATACTCTACCTTGCTATCACTTCCTCCTAATAAGAGCCTTTGAGATGCTTGATTGGTAACTTTGTTAGAATTTTGATATTTGTTTACATGTAACGTCATAAATGGCCTTATTCATGGATCCCCGCCCTTCCATCTCCTATTCTAATGCCCAATATCAATCTTAGCACCACTACAAACGCAACAAGAAGGAACCCACAAGAGAGCATCTAATTATCTTGGACTCGTAGCCATCTCATGCCACATCATCAATTCCTTCTCATCACCCTCGGCCTATCATGTGCAGCTATGTCGAAAGTCAGAAGGATGATAGAGTGACGGCAAGCAAATGGCTGTATGAACATGGAAATTGTGAGGATGATTCATTGTTCCCCAGAAATAGATAACTTTTTGATGCCCAAATTTACTTTTTCGGAAAACAGGAGAGTAGACTAGCAAAACACACAAAAGACCCGAACAGACCCAAGTGTATGAGATGATAGGTAGTCTGACATGTCAGTCAGGAGCACCAAGCGCCAAAGAAACATTTTTGCATAGGCCGCCCATATTCAATCTAGATATTACTAGTATGGAGGAGTAGAGTGGATTCCAGAAAAGCTTTTCGTGTGATGCAAGGTTATGGTATCGTTCTGGGCCAGTGAGGCTAAACATGGGAATAAGAAAAATCTAGACACAAAGATTTATGCAGATCCAACGCCGAAGGAAATCGTTTTGAGAATTGAGGAACGGGAAATTATGCATTTTGCCATTTAAAAGCATCAGAGTTATGACACTAGATGCTCAGTGCACCGAGAATGCTTGCTCGGTTTGTCAATATTTCGTTGACGCCTCTCAAAATCTGAAATCTAAGAAGCAATAGCACGTTGGCCTGCATTGCCACCACGATTGTTTTTCTTGGGTTTGGACACTGTGCTCCAGCCATCCTCTTCCATAACTGCAGTTTCAGTTGCAGCAGCAGGAGTCTGGGCTGGTGCGGTTACATTTTGTCCACCACCATTTGTGTTTTGCCTGTAGTTTCTTCCGGTATCGTTGTGTCTTGAGCCTCTTGGTGCATGGTGACCATCACCCCTACCCCTTGGTCCTCTTGGAATGTCGTCTCTGGGAGGTTTAGGCCCAGAAGATGGACGTCTCCAAGCACCAGTATCGGACGGTTTTGGTCTAGCATCCCTTACTATCTCTTTTGGTTTGACAGCCTTATCGTCGACTACCTCACCATTTGCATTCTCAGTTTCAATCGTCTCTCCTTCCTTTGTCGCTTCTCCACCCTCATGTTGTATGACTTCAACCTTCTTTTCATTATTCTCAGCTTCCTTAGCCTTGGCAGCCTCTCTTTCCTGCTTGGCCTTTTCATCTGCATCCTTCTTCTCTTTGATTGCCTGTTGTCGCTTTTCCTCAATTTCTTTCTCCTTCGCGGCGGTATCAATTGGACGAGCGGCTCCAAACGGGCTTGCCTTTGCATCTCCTGCAGCAGATGGGGAGGATGAGTCGGTAGGGACCTCGGAAACGGTGCGCTTTGCGAGGTTCAACCTCGGTCTACCACCAGCTGGGGTTGATGCAAGGGCAGGAGAAGCTGGTGCCTCGCTGCCTTCACGAGATGGGACGGGTGACTTTGCAGCTGGCGCAGCTGGTGGGTCTGGTCGCATCTTGCTACGCCATTGGTTGTCCTGATCGGCAGCGGTTGGGGCACGTTCGACAGCGGGTCGCTCTTGGAATTCGCGTCTGGGTGGTCTGGATCCCTCTTGCGAACCAGAGCCCTGACCTTGAGATCTGGCTTCACCCCAAGCAGCTGGTGAAGCTTTGCGGTCTCTGAAACCTTCAGCTCTGGGTCCATCGTTGGTTCGTGGTCTGCCGCCTTCTCTTGGAGCACGTTCTTGTTGTGCAAGGGGTGAAAGTGGGCCTTTTCGCTCCCAGTTTCCAAAGTCTCGAACTTTGCCATCACTTTCGGGCTCACGGGGGGATCTACGTTCGCCGCCTTCGTCGCCAAATCGGCTGGATTGATATCCACGATCCGAAGTGCGACGCTCCCCTCCACGGCCTGGCAGATCCGGCAATGGTCCCTTTCTGCTCCAATCTCCAAGTTCCCGTACATCCGGACGGTCACCGCGATCCTTTGCTGCAGCATATCTTAGTGAAAATAAAAAATGCAAGGGGCATCAAACTTACGTGGATCGGCAACGCTAATTCTGATGTTGCGTCCTTGGAATTGAGTTCCGTTCAGAGTCAGGGCAGACTTGAGACCCTCCAAAGAGCCAAACTCTGCATATCCGAAACCCTTTGGTTTCATTTCCATTTTATCCTCGATGATGCGTACGTTGATACATTCGCAGCCGACGAAGAACTCGTTGACATCGCCGATGGTGGCGTCGAATGAAAGGTTTCCAAGATGGACGGTGTAAGGTGGCTTATCGGGGAGAGGAAGTTCCTCACGAACGGAATAACCTATTGCCAATCAGAATTATACATTATATTGAGAAGGTAACTCGAAGGAAGGTGATGAGGAACTTACCTCCGGCATTGTTGCCATAAGTGCCAGTAGTAGAGTTGTAGAGACGTCTATCGTTGCTGTTTCCGCCATAACCAGAAGGACGCGAGTCTATTATAGTCAGTCATCATTTATCCTTGCACAATTGGCCATGGCCAGTTTGCTCGATTGCAATCACATACCGGCTAGGAGACGGAAATTAGCAGGGCTAGGCAATGACATAGGAGTGGAATGTACTTACAAACTGGCATATCCTCCATCTCATCGGCCCATGATCCTAACTCTATATGGATGTCAGTATGTAAAAGCCATTGTGCGAGGACGGTAGGCATTCATACTCTCATCAGCCAAGAAGGTCCCGAGGGACATCTTCTGCTGTTCCTTCTTCTTGGGAGCTATGGCACAATCACAATTAGCTATTATACACAACATCTTGGAGACCCACAGAGACAGTACTATCGTGTGTTGCGATAGTCGACGGAGGGTTAATGGGGGGGAGCGCTTACCCATGATTGCGGCTTTTTTAGGACACTGCGCAAAAGAGTTTGCGCGTTGTCCAAGACGGAGTATTGAAGGTACTGTAAAGTCCTTCAATCGATCGTGTGTATTTGATATTAAGATATTCTTCAGAATATTCGAGGCTCGTCGAATATCTTTGGCGTGTTGGTACGAAGAGGTCGAGGTTCTTCGTGGTGGGTTGGAATCAATCCAAAATGGAAATGGAAGAATTATCAAAAGTGCGAAGTTTTACAAGGATCGCGCGAAACTAGTGGGGCAAATTCTCCCACTAGTCGTAACGTATTCTACCTAGTAGGCATGCAACATTTTAGAAATTAAATCACTCTTTTGAATCAAATTACAGAAAAAAACCTCTTTTGATAGGACAGAATTAGATATAGTGCTAGAATATATATATATATATATATCCCAGTGTATGCTGTACTGTTATAATACCTCGTCAGCCAGCAAGCATATCCAAAATTCAAGACCTATTGTGGGCAAATCCTTATTAGGTAGGTGGATTTCTTTTCCTCTTCGATACCTACCCCGCTTGACTACCTAATTGGCGTTGTCAAATGGGAATGGTATCATGATATAAATTTCATTCACTCATGTGGATATCTAGGTATCAAGGTATCTTAGTCCCGATTTTTTGTATATGCAGCCCAATTCTTGCTCCATTCGGAAAATAAGAGACGATATGACAACTTCCGAGGGAAAGGGAGGTTCTTCGTCCTCAATGGCTCCTATCAACCAATCTCAGAGCCTCAAATCGGACAATTTGCCTCCTAAGTCGATGGATATCATTAAACCTGCTCTGCAATTCGGTGGTCTTTCCGGTATGTTCTAGCCCCGTCTGCATTACTTCCTGTTTGTGCAAACATTTGATAATCTCCAACTTATTTCCATCCCTCATTCCCTGTAAATCTTTATACAGTTCCTCCATGGTAATCCCCTCTACACATATTAGCCAGGCTATACATTCCTAACCCCTAGCTGACGCTTCCTCAGCACTTTCCGGCACCATCGTCGGTGGATTCTCTGGCATCCTCGTCTCTCGAACTCCGGTGCTCTTCGCCGTCGCTAGCTCTATTCAATGGGGCATTATCGGCACCACCTTCTGGGGAACTCGCACCGCGCTTCTTTCCCATTACAGGACCGCCCATATATATCCAACACCACAGGAGAAAGCCCTTTCTACTACCCTTGCTGCTTCTCTTGCTGGTGCTACAGGGGGTATATTGCGTGGACCAAAGAATGTTCTGCCTGGGTTCGTCGTGTTTGCATCCGCTGGATATGTGGGACAGAGAATCTATGATGCGATGGACGAGAGGAAGATGGAGGAAATGAGGTTGGAGGAAAGCGGAAAGAAGGGGAATGGCGAAACTTGGATTAACTCAAGGTGGGTGCCTTGGAAAAAACTAACTGATGATGAGTATGAGGGGATGTTGAAGGAAAGATTGTTAAAGGTTGATGCCGAGATTGCGATTCTAGATGATAAACTTCAGGTTTTACGAGAACAGCAAAATAACGAAGCAGGAAGGCCCGAAGTAACAGATAGAAAGAATCTCTAACATCCTGGGGGCTTTCTGACCTTCTATATACATCTGAGAATAGAAATGTTCAACTATAAAACGTTTTAGGATTCATTCATCGTCATCACTCTTAGAAACATACTAAAATACAGCAATTGATTCATTTTGACAGATGACATTCGATTGGCTTGATGTTACATTTGCGCTACATCATCCATTTTCTTTTTCCTAAGCAGCATTTACTACACAAAGCTTTTTGGTATCTTCTCCTCAGCACAATGGCTCATCAATCCTGATCATCCTGCTTCTCAGATTTACTCCTGACCCACTCCTCGGCAATGGCTCTTACTTTCTCTTGGGACTTTTTATCACCATTCGCCTCCTCCCACTCACTCCATCGTTTGAACCACCCCTTCGCACCCTTCGGTTTCAACGCCTTGATTCGAGCCACTCGTTCGAAGATCCCCCTGACAATGGCCGCATCGCCCGCCTTGATTTCCAGATCCAAAAGCTGGCCCCAGATGTCCAATCTCTTGTTCCATTTCGCTAAAACGCCTTCAAAGATAGTGCGTCCACGTTCTGGAGAACCGTGTTCAGAACGAAACTCTAAAGCAGCAAACTTGAGCGTCAAAGGAAGATGTGTGTGTGGAGGAAGCGACTGGGTTGCACGTGGAAGGAGAGCACGGCCGCGATCAGGCGATCCGAGAGTGTTGAAAAGGAAGTGTGCATAATTGACCCATACGGTAGGAGATTGTGAAAACCTCTTGGTAAGAGTTTGAAACAGTTCGTCGGCTTTCTGTATTGTTGTTAGCGCAAGTGTTCTGAATTTCATGACTGTTCCTTACCTCGTTTTTACCCGACTGAATGTAGATACTAGCCAATCTCTCATGAACCTCTTGGGCGTCATTGTACTGACAAGCTCGTTTAAATACTTCTTCAACAGTTTCATCGTTTCCATATGCAATCTCCAGATTGAGAAGAGCAAGCCAAATGTTGAGCTTCTCGGTTTCCTCACGCATATTAATAGTCTTGATGGCACGCTCGGCTATCTCTCTAGCTTTGCCTAGCTCGCTGAGCTGCATCTGGAAAGCCATATACTGGGTCCAGAGACTGGAAGAGTCTGGCTGACCCAAAAGTAGACGCTCAAAGTCACTGACAGATTGCGGTTCGTTGGCATCAAGGTCACCCGTTCTATCGATCTTGATTTCTGCCTTTCTCTTCTTCCTCTTGGGCTTCTCTTCAACGCCTTCTTCTTCCGAATCGGCGTTAGATTGACCATCTGCTTGGTCCAGGGTATCGGCAGACCAGTCAAATCCACCAGCACTAAGAGCTGGAACATCATCCCCAACATCTTGCATTTCCTCGTCGGAATCGGAGGCTTCATTTGCATCTTCCGCAGCACTTTCAAGATCTTGTACGTCATCAAATTCAACACCGCCTTCACTTTCATCATCATTGTCATCGAGATCCATGTTATCGAGCTTGACGCCCTCTACACCGTCATCCTCACTCCCATCATCAGACTCTTCTCCGTCCTCAAAGTGTGAAGCCTTCATGGAGAAACTAATGCGTTTCTTCTCGGGGTCCATCTTCAATACGATAGCTTTGACTTCATCGCCCTCGGAGTACAATTTTTTCACATCGTGAACACGCTTTTCGGCCATTTCACTTTGGTGACAAAGGCCGCTCACATTTGCTGAGCCATCGATGACGATAAAGACACCAAAATCCTCGACTTTACGAATTTTTCCGGTAATAATTTGGCCCACGTGGATATCGTTGAACGTCAGAGGCGCAATGTAATCTTTGTCGATAACGGAAGGCTTGAGACTTAATTGAATGTGGTTCAAAACTTCATCAACAACTGTGACTTTACCTTTAACTAATTGGTCGACTTGAAATTCTGATTTCCAGTCTTTAATGTAAGAATCCGAAAGGTCCGAAATTCGAACATATGCTGTCACATTACCACCCAAATTGACGAAAAGCCCTTTATCAGCGACGTGTTTGACAAATCCACGTACAATGTCATTTACTTTCAATTGCGAGATTGATGATATCTCTGCGTCTTGGACTGCGGCCGAGGAGTTCATCACTCTAGATGCTCGAGTTGACAACCGCACACGTTTGTTGGGAATATCGAGATCAGTGACGCAAACCCGAACGATGTCATTCTTTGAGTACTTTGAAGGATCAGCCTCCGAAAAATCGTCGCAAAGGTCCGTAAGATTGACGGGCGCAGATATGCTATCAGTAATTTGTATCATGACCTGTCGTTCATTGACTCTGGTCACCTTTCCTGGTACGATCATGCCTTTGCTTAATCTATCGAAAGTAAGGGTGTCAGAATCTTGAATAGAGCGAGCAGACAAATCTAGACGATTCGTTTCAACATCCACGCCCTTGACGTGAACCCGGATGGCAGATCCAATGGGAAAGTTTGCTTCCAGGTCCTTGAGCAATGATACATCATCTGATACATCCAGAGCGCTGATACGGCCACGGACATTAGGAGATAGATTAACCCAAAGACAATCGGCTCCAACATTGTTGACAAATGCTAACCAAGAAGAGCCAAGCTTAATTTTATCCAAAGATACGGGGTCCTGGGCAGCCTCCGTTTGATCACTGGGCTTAGCGGACAGTTCAAAGACCAAAGTCTTGCCAGATCTGTGACTGATAGGTAGGAAACGATGGTTACGCGCATCATGTATCCCTAAAACGCGAACATCGATGATCTGCTTCGGAGAGAATGACTTCAGAGGTTGCTTCTTGGATTTTATCTCTGACCAAGAATCAAAAGCTTGCGACACATCAATTCGACCTTGAATATTGTCGGCGAGCTGTACATTTACTTGGGTATCCTTCACGGAAGATATTCTTGCTTTCGTAAGTCGACCCAGAGTGATATCATCAATGCTCTTGATGGTTTCATCAACAGGGTTTACGGCGTCCTGATTGCTACCGGGGGCTAAACTTTCTTGAGGTTTCTTGTTGGGAGTAGCATCAGCCAGAGATAAAAGAAATCTCCGCAGTCCATTGTCGATCTTGATGACTTTAACTTCTACTGTCTGCCATTTCTTGAATCCAAAATCTGGTAAACGAAGATTCTTTTCGGGTATCATGTTCTTAGGTAGAAGTCCGGTGAGCCCGCCTCCAAACTGTATAAACACTGCAGTCAAGGTTATATTTTTAATGAAACCGTGCACAGTCTTGTCCTTCTTCACATCATCGAACAATCTCAGTAAAGTCTTGTTCTGAGCAGCTTTGACAATTGCTGGCTTATTCGTCAAGACGATCAAACGTCTCTGTTCATGTTTGTCCAATACAGCAAGATCTGTTAATACCTGGCCGACTCGAATATTCTTGAAGGAAGAACGGCTTTTGTTCTCCGATCCATCGGTAAGATGACCGACAGGTAGTGTTGCCTTCAGCCCGAGTCCTTGGATTTCAACAGAGATGTCGTCGTTCGACTTTTCTATGACGAGAGCAGACAAAATCTCGCCAATTTTGAGATTCTTCAAGGCATTTTGCTGTGCTAGTCCGAAGACGGAGGGATCTTTGCAGGAGACCGTTAATTTCTGAGACTCGGGATCAACCTTCAAGACATGAACGTTAACGACTTGTCCAACCTTGAAATGCTGACTGGGATCCTGAATGTAAGCCTCGCTCATTTCGGAGACAGGCAAAAACCCTCGAATGTTGCCGTAAAATTGGACCACTGCACCTGTATTCATGATGTTTACAATAGTACCTGGACTTTGCATTCCAACGATTATGCCATCGTACGAAATGAAAGCAGGCGATTCGGAATTGACGAGTGTCTTCTTGAGTGTCAACCGAATCTGTCTTTTTCCAGGGTCTGTGGATAGAACACGTGCTGTGACGGACATGCCTTCCTTGAATTTTTTCTCTGGGTGAAGCAATTGCACATCCGCCAAATGAGTTTCCGGTACGAGTCCAGAGATGTTTTCTGCCAAATTAACTAGTAGTCCGCCGACACCATTTGCGTTGACAATGAGCTTCTCAACCTTCCCCTTCACAACCTCACCAACCTTTAAATCCTCAATCCGCAGATAAGGCTGTTCCAGAACACTTTTTTCCAGAGAAACAAGGTATACACCGTCGAGGGAGTTGTAGGCAAGCACGCGACCTCGGTGAACCGACCCTACTTTATAGGGGCCTGTTGTCTCTTCCAAAGTCTCTATCTTGCCGTCTTTGACTCGAGAGATATGAACAAAGCCAGGGATACCCTTAACTCCCACGTCCACAAAAAGACCAGCTCCAGACTCGACTTTCTTGATTGTAACTTCTTCGATGATGGCAGACAAAGGCAAAGCCTCGAGTGGATCTACTTTGTTTCCCGGTTTTCCTGCTTGCTGGGGCGACAGCGATGCAATATGGTCAAGAAGAGAGACACCAAGTTTTTGAGGGTCAGAATTTGGAAAAGTGCAAATGACTCTGCCTCTAACCTTGGCTCCAATCTTGAATTTCTTTTCTAGCTCTTGGTTCATTACGCCAGTGCCCGAATGCATCAAATCTGCAGTGACATCGACCATACCCATGACTTTCCCAGTGACACCCCTTGAGCTGACGTCAACAATCAATATCTCCACCGCCGTTCCCGGGAGGAAAGCATCCACCGTTGGAGCATCTGTGAGATAATTTGATTTCTTCAAATTGCCAATCTTTTGAGTATCGGCGCATAACTTGACTGTCTTTCCGTTGGAACTGAGGCCAGTGACCATGCACAGAAACACGGCGCCTTCCTGCACATCCGCCAACACGACTTCGTGGCCAATGTCTTTTGCGCCCATGAAACCACGAACACCAGAATCTTCAAGTCCAATGTTCATGATTAAGCCATGGTCTTCGACGCTTGTAACGGATGCCATTAAAGTGGTGTTGGTAATGAGATTCTGTGAAGTGACGGCATTGTTGGCATGTTGGGGTCGGAGAGATAATTCGATTCGTCTTTTACCTTTTCCTAGCGTGGCTGTGTTTGTATCATCGCTGGTAGAAACAACATATGCCCTAAGGTACTGTCCCATTGAGAACATCTTCTTTAAATCAATATCCTGTACCTCGAGCTCGTCCTCCGCATCATCTTCTTCGGCCGTTGCGATCGCCTCAATCCGTTCCGTAGCCTTGTCGGAAATCGAAGTTATGGGCACATATCCCGTCAGATTATTTGGTAATGATAGAGCAATATCTGTAGCATTGATCTGTGACACTTGGCCAAGTACCAAAGAGCCAGGCACTAATCTCTGCAAATTGTGAGCAAATAGCTAGTTCTAGTATTAAGTGGTTATAGCACGTACCTTATAGCTCAATCCTTCAATTTTGACGGTCTCTTCTTCAACGTCGGTATCTTGAGCTGCCTTTTTACCCTTGCCTTTACCCTTTCCCTTCTTTACTTTTGAAGTATCCTCGCCCTCTTGGACTTCTCCATCAGGCTTGGAAGATTTGGCTCCATATTGTTCGAATAAAACGTCTCTGGTAGCATCAATCTGGATTTGTTTATGCTCCAATGGGGTCAATACACTTGCACCACCTCTTGGAAATGCGACTTCTTCCTCCTTAGGCCGAGATATTTTGGTCGCTGGAGGTAATTTTGTGGTAGATGTAATTGTACCCTCTTTCTCTTCTGCTCTTGGTCGTTTTGAAGGTCGATCATCGGATTCCGAAGATTTCTTCGATCGCATAAATGAATCATTGGTGGGACCAGTCTTTCTTTTCTTCTCAAATGGCGCCATTGTTATTAATTGGTAAAAACAGTTTGTGAATATTAAGGAAAAAAATATTGGGGTAGCACAAGAACGAACGACGGATGACTATCGAGCTTCACAACTTTTTTTTTTCCCTATCAATATCGGCATCACGGAAAATATCAAAAAAATCACAGGGATTAAGTTGATCCACGATCTGCAAGGCTTTCGGAGTCGACAAGGCTGACAAGGCTGACGGGAGCCAAGATAAGCCTGAGTAATCAATCAATCATTTTGTACGGAGCACATTCAGGAAAGCATAAAATAAAATAGCCCCTAATAGGTATTCATTCATGTGTAGGTACTAGGTAATTCAATTGTACTCGATTTTCTATTCCTAGGACTCTTACCTACTCTGAGGTTTCCTGCTGTTTCTCTGCTTCGTAGATGAATTCCCTTTTGGCTCTCTGATTCATTACTATTACTCTAATGATTAGGACTCAGTCACATGGTAATTCTTGTGTAGCTGAACTTCTTTACATCAAAACAGTCTAGCCCGACAGCCTAGTCCTAGTTACCAAGTACCTAAAACCATTAGCATTCTACCTAATCAACACCCTCCAAACTCTCCAGGTACCCCATACTTTCACTGGTTCCTCTCCATTTTGTTCCCCATTCCCATCATTATCTATCGCCAGTAAGGTTATTACACATTTTCCTCAATTTTTGTACGAATTGTCAGATATCGTTACGACGTACTACAACAACGACGAAGCCAAACACCCTTGCACGGGGCAAATAACCCTTGTTATACGCGGGGCGACGGTACATGTTAATGTGATGTGAGGTTTCTGGATCAACTCACTCATATGGAACACGCGCCCCTTGGAGGAGGTTAAGAATCGATCATCCGAACAATCAGCAGAAATATATTTTGGGATGCTACCCTCACGCAAACGTTCGAAGCTAAATTCTTCCAAGGAGCAGTCGACGAACTCCTCAAAAGATACCACAGACCAGGGGGTTACTCCTCCCAATCACGTCCAGCATGCCACAGCTATTAAGAAACAAGTAAGATAACCGTGCTCTGCGTTGCTGTTGAGACGAGTTTCTGTCGGTGTAGTGAGACTAACAAGATAAAGCTCGGATCGAGGGCAAGTTGGTATGGAACGTGGCCGCGTAAATCCACTGTTTCTACACAGGTAGTGAAGGAGACAATTTCAGCTGATAAAACATCCAACGGGAATATGGCGACAGAAATTAACCATTACGATCAACGAAAACCTTCATCGGTCGCGTCCAGACCTCCATCAATGTACCTGGGTAAGAGCAAACCAGCATCCGAAATAACGTTGGGCGTTCCACCGGAGGAGGCTTCGAACAATGAGATAAACACCAAGAAAGACGAGAATGTACCACAGGATATTTTGATTCAAGAAGGACCCGAAACTCGATCTTTGAGGGAGTCAGATGCATCCAAAGAAGCAAAATCGAAAAGCTCGCCGATCGATGAAACTGCACAACAGCCCATATCCTCTCAGGGCTGGTTAGGCTGGTTAGGCATGCCATCGCAAATATCAAAAGAATCCTCTCCCGTGGTGGAAGAGCCTCAAAAACAAAATACTGAGGAAGCCTTTTCTAACGAGACAACCTTGCCGGAGCAGACAATTGCGAACGAAACGACCGAGACTCCAAAACAAAACTTATCAGCATCGAAGTCATGGTTCAATTTATGGTCAGTCTCTCAACCTCCAGTACCTGTAGAAGGTCCAAAAGAACCACCTTCGACACAAGTCATTGAGGGAAACCCTGTCGTGATGAAAGATGCATCAAAAGATGTATCTAAACCTGCACCACCAACACCCAGTAGATCTACAACGCAACCTGGTGGGTCAAGTTGGGCGTCGGCTTTTTGGTATTCCGACACCACCAAAAAAGCTACAGATCCTCCCGAAAGTCGGGAAACTGGCGAACTAGCAGTTTCGGGCGAGCAGTCTCAGAATCAACCGTTGCCAGTCGAAGCTGTCTCAGCTGCCGACGTGAAGAGAGCCCAAGGTGACAAAAAGTCGAAATCTAGCAAAAAATCTCGACCAAAGTCTGTAGAGATAGAGGAAATCTCTCAAAATACGGCAAGTGCACAATCCGATGATGCACCGAAGAAAGTCATCACCTCCCCTCAGAGTCCATCTCCGCCAAATCTAATACTACCATCTGTACAAAGCACTTACCATCTGATGGAAAATGCATCAATTCTACGACAGTTAACAAGATTGATCGTACGTGGTCGACAGAAACCCGTAAAACATGTAGCTCTGGCAAAAGAAGTGCCAAAGATCAAGAATGCAGTCGCAATAGGTGTCCATGGACTATTTCCTGCACCTTTATTGCGCAAGCTCATCGGGCAGCCTAGTGGGACTTCGATAAGATTCGCTAATCACGCGGCGGCTGCTATTAGGCGGTGGACAGATGCAAATGGGTCTCCCAATTGTGAAATAGAGAAAGTCGCACTTGATGGTGAGGGTAAAATCTTCGAGAGGGTGGATAAACTTTGGGAACTGCTCAGTAATTGGACGGATCGATTGCGACAGGCAGATTTTATAATGGTAGCTGCTCATTCGCAAGGCGTGCCGGTTGCTTTGATGCTTGTAGCAAAACTTGTGGAAGAGGGCATAGTATCATCAGCGAGGATCGGCGTATGTGCAATGGGTAAGTCATGGGAGAATCGCCTCTCGCGTGAAAATTATCTCTAACAGATTCACCAGCTGGTGTATCATTAGGTCCGTTTGCCAGTCACCAAACTGGATACCAGGCAGCATTATTCAACGATATGATAACAGAACTCTTCGAGTTTGCAAATTACGAAAGTGATGTCGCAAAACATTATGAAAAGGCACTTCGACGAGTCTTGAAGTATGGAGTAAGGATAACATTTTGTGCGAGTATTGACGACCAGCTGGTATCTATTGAGGCAAGTTGAGCATATGTTCCTGTTCCATTGCTTTCATTACTAACAGTGAACCAGTCTGCCGTCTTTTCGCCTGCAGAACATCCTTACATTTACCGAGCTGTATTTGTGGATGGACGTATACATGCTCCAGATTTTATTGCCCACCTAGTCGGCTTTGCGTTGAAATTACGCAATCTTGGTGTATCAGATCATGGACTTATTCGTGAGCTTTCGGCGCCTCTGGCTGGGAGCCTTTATACTGGTGGTGGTCACTCTCGTCTCTACGATGATGACAAAATATATGAGTAAGACCTCTTACTTTGATTTCGATTAACCTATTTTACTGACATATGATTTCAGTATGGCAATGGATCATGCCCTTACCACTACTTCAGTTCCCGACGTCCCTCTGCATATATCTCAATATTCGCCGCCTACGAACGCAAACCCTTACGTCTTGCCCTGGATCATGCGAGGAGTTCTCGAGGAAGAATTTGTAAAAACAGACCTGCACACTGAAGCAGTTGAATTACTGAAGCAATTCGATGATTGGAAACCTAGTACTAAAGTCTTACAGGATGTGAAGTACAGGTTGGAGGCCGTTAGATCTAAATTATGAACAGGAGACGGCGTTATATATCGGTTTGAGAGAGTTTTAGAAATGCTGTATTATAAGATTACGTTTCGGAATAGGGGAGGCGTGACATTGCATATACACATACATAAGGATTTGGAGAGCAGGACACATGGCATGGGGTGAAGCGTAGGCGTAGGCTTGGAGTTGATTTTTTGGGGCTTAAGACATTTTCAATTTAAATTTTGATATCTATACCGGTTGCTTTCAGGTGTTACTTTTTGGAGTTGACTATATTATTCATGAATATCCATGCTTGGACCAGACTCAAATATCTGACGAGATCCACCCCTCGCTGCATCACATACAATCTACGATTATTTTATTTATGCTTGCTCATCGCAGCTCTAGAAGATCAGGCCATGTCATCACATTGTGCAGCGTGGTGATGTGTTGATTCAGAGAAGAGTCTTCCGGCCCATGGTGGCACTCAATGTACGGAATCAGTTGAACTTCAAAAATCACTTGATTGTAAGAATTAAATTGAAAATATTAAAGACCGTTACGAAACATTGAAACCTAAATTCCAGAGCGCAAAGTTTTTCAGCTACCTGTGGATGGCCGATTTAAACTTAGAGGCTGCGAGTGATCATGGGTAAGAGGAGAACCCTATAGGGAACTAGCTGGCATAGCATACGGGCAAACCATGAAGAGGAAGATCATCTAATCGCATTGAGAAATCAGATGCATGTGATAAAGTCATGACTGGGATAAAAGCACACAACCTTTCGTTGGGGAAGACCGTTTCCGTTCCACGGTAGAGTACTGCGGAAAAGTGGTGGCAGAGGGGCGTGACTGTTACATTTGGTGAACAATGTGTTGGCATCTAGCCAGCATGGTTCAGAGACGTTCATAGCTCAATTTCGGTCATATGTATTGCTTAGGTTCACCATTTTAACGACTCTTCTTCCAGCTCATACATCCATATAAACATTTAGCTGCTTTGAAACGCTAAGAGATGTTGTGGCCACCAGCAATGTTGGAGAATTAGACTCTTTGTCTTATTCGTAAGTTATCCCGTACTCTTCATTTTCACGTCATCTTGTAAGCTGACATTTCGAACAAAATTACACAAAGGCCAAAAGCTCCCTCCAAAGTCCATATCGTACCTTTAAAGTGTTTGTTAGCTCAATCTTTCCATTGGTCACTATACTCTATCAATTTCTAAATAGATAAGTCTCGCTCATAACTATCAAATAACTAAATCATATCTCTTAGAGAAACATGAAAATGCTCTTCCGCCTGGGCAGACCAAATAGAAATACACAAGGTCATATCAGAGTAAGATGAAGACATACCAATAATTAGCAGCAACACAAATTCCCTCGCCTCCACAGCTCTGCCCTACCTTGTGATACCAGAGTGCAGGTAGATATAACATATCTCCCTTTTCCAGGGTCACATGGATTGGCTGTGCTAGAAATGAGTATTTTGTTGGGTTTTTAGATGGAACATCTGGATCCCAGATTGCAATGGGTAATTCTGTGGGGGGCGAGTCTGGCTCCATAGTGAGGATAGAGGTATCGGAAGTAGAACGGATGTAAGAGCTGGAGGCAAGAGACACCTCATTGATGCAGGGGTGGAAGACGGGGGGAAGTAAAGTGAAATGTTTTTGTCCAATAATCTGGACGTAGATGTTCTGGTAGGGATCTTTGTGAAGGGAAGTGAGGGAGTGCGAGTTTCCTATCCACTAAGTAGCGTGTGAGATATGGTCCAACGAAAGGAGTGATGGGTTGTTCCTACGAGATTGATGGCGTCGGGATCTTGTTGAAGTGCTAACCTAGCGAAAGATATGTCTTTCTCCACATCAGCAAACAGAGACGAGTATTCATTGCGAAAGTTATCATTCTCTGCTTACAGTTAGAACAGTAAAGTGCATTTATAGGCTAGCACTGGATGGACAGAACCGCAAAGCAAAATCGGTTATACCGAGATCTCATAACACACTTCAGCGTCGCACTTCAAGTTAACCATCAAATGGTCCTTCATGCTTTAAGACGCTGGCATAGTGTTTCATTTGGGCCTGCGGTTCATTTTGCCCAAGGCGTAGCTAGCCTAGCAGATAGACAGAGTGTAAAATATATTACCCACGTGTTTGAGCATAGCGAACCTCTTCTCCTTTTTTCCCGCGCAATTCTTGCTGCGAGACGAAATCAACGAATTCAGGAAACGGCTGAGACTCCTCCCATGGCTTTACAAAGACTAAGTTTCCATCATCATTCATGGTAGGAGAATCAGCATTTCCATGGGGCGTCACTGCTACATTTACTTGATGTGATGAGAGAGTGGATTTGAGATGAGTCAGTGACCATGTAGATGTTGCTTTCCACTGCGTCAATGATCGTCAACGTTAGAAAGTCGTGTAGGTTAGATAGTGAATGGGACAATAAAGCAGAATAGAGGAGGGATTTTCATACATCTAAAGCGAATCCTCGGACAACAAAGGGTCGGTTCAAGGAGACAAAGCGCATAAATTCAAGGGCTGAAGGTGCCTCATCCAAAACGGTTACCGTGGATGGATTGAGTTCGCTGTACGTAGTCAATAACTCAGCTATGGGATCTGACGAGCCAGAGTCCATATTTTGGCTTTCGGATAGTACTATCTGTTATATGAGTAATAACACGATGTTAGCAAACACTCGATGTCGTGGGTTTGAGAAGTGGAAGATTTTGATGTGGAGAAAATTTGTGCTCAATGTAAAGGTGCAGTGTCATGCTATTACGAACATGGAATCACATAACATCGTCAAATACACGAAAATTGTTGTAATTCAAAGTAACATCCTAGAATCCATCTGTACATTTGGGATTAAAATGGAGAACAAACAAAACTTTTTTTTCAACAGGTGAAACCCGAAGAAAAAAACCGGGCACCAGGCTCCAAAACCAGAAAGGCAATTTGATGGTCGGATTTGAATTCGAACTTTGAAAAAATGTTATAAATTTACGAAGTAAGTTATTTATTAATTGTCAATGAAGACCAGGAGCATTCCTTCTTGGAGCATTTACCTCTTACTTACTTGATTTTGCGGTATCATTAATAAGCTTTACCACTAAATCCAAATGTGCTATATAAAATTGTTGTGAATAGATCTTAATCATTATTGTCGAGGTTGTTAAGAGTTTGTAGAAGGCTCTTCAATATTGGGTAGGTTATACTCAACAGATCGAGCTAAGCCCTATTTAGAAGAGCTAAACCCTTCTAGTAAATATATATGTGACTTTCTAACAAGAATATACTAATCGTCTAATCCTTCTGGTGGCTGCAAGCTAGCTATAAAATGAACTTTGGGGGTATACCTAATGCGCCGTACAAACAAAGCGATCCACGCTCCTCGTGACAGACTCGTGGGGAAGTCTTTCACAAAATTAGAGCCCATGCTATAAGGACACTCTTTTCAGACATCTGGGGAACCTGATATCCAGTCAAGATTGATCTACTCATCTTCGTCGTCATAATCCTCTTCCACATCTGCCCATCCACAACCCCAACGTCTGCCCCCAGTTTCTCCACCCATTCTCAAATCTCTAGCATCCTTTCCCTCCCTCCAACATCTAACATTCCAGTCATCGTCTGCACAGATAAGTTCACCATTGCTTGTCCAACTCAACGAGCTCACTTCTCTTCCATGACCTCTCACCAGCGCTGTTCCGTGTGTATAAATAGGGATTGGATCCTCCACCGAAATATTTTTCCTACTTTCCTCAAGCGCCGAGCTGAGTTTTCCAGATCGCTGAAGGCTACTAGTGCTCAACGTTCGTGACTCTTGAGCGATGCCGTCAAGCGGAATAGAAGTATTGGCCTTTGTACCAAGGTAGCGTTCATCAGTGGGAAATAAAATGGGCGTTCCATCATTACTTCCTACAGCTAGAAGTTCGGAATTGCCATTGACGGGTTTCCGAATTGCAGATTTGATATAGAAATTGGCCACGTGGAAAGAGGGATGTCGCAATCCATATAGCGGGCCTAAGCCTTCTTGAATCGCCCTTTGAGTTGTTCGTTTTCCGCTACCGCTTTCGAATTCAGGTGCATGACCGAGGATGAGATGGGAGGTAGAATATGCATATACAATATTGTCTTTACAAACGCTGTAAAATCTGCTTCCATCATGACTCATACTGAGAGAGGTGACACCGAAAGGACGATTGCCGACATGGCTGGGAATCTGTTTCGTGTATGCAACTGGTTGGTTGCTTTTCCGCTTATTGGAACAATTGCGGATATCCCAGAGCTTGACAATAGAATTGGATTCTGATCCCGTAAGTAGTAAGTGCTCCTGACCGGGTGGTAAGAAATGGATGCTGGTAACTGATATATCGCCGATGCGTCCTTTCTTGGGAATAGAAAGTGACCGCGGATTTGCGTTAGGCTTCGGCTCATGCGAATGCGAACCATGATGGGCATTCAAAATGCTGTTGACATTGCCACAACGTGGAAGACCTTCACCTGGTAGCTTCTGCATCTCCATGATGGGGCCATCATCGCCCTTGCATCTTAGATCCCAAATCTGAACACTACCATCTCTGCCCGAGGTAGCGAGTACATTCTTGTTATTTGCCCCTGGTTGGAACCTAACTTGCTTTAATGTTGCACTATGGTTTGCAAGGATAGATATTGGCTTTTGGGTTGTCATGTCTGAAACTTTGGCGGAAAGGTCTCCGGATGCCGTGGCAATCAGAGCATCATCGTCGGAAAGTGAAAGATCAATAATGGCATTTTTGTGTATCTGCCAACCAAGGTATACGTTGCTGAATGAAGGCTGTCCATTCTTCTCGGATTCCACTAATCTAATACGTCCTTCATCATCACCGATGGCTACCAAAGAGTTCGCTGTGTGTAGTTAGTATCTGTTGGTCGTCACGCAATGGACGAAATAAACCGCACACCAGAGCGAATTCTGCATGGTATCCATTCCTCATAGCACTTTTCAATGTCCCAAGTCAGATCTGAAAAATGGTTCTTCGATATAGATTCTTGAGAATCATTTTGGTATGCGATATATTTCATCCAATGTGTGTTTATTCGGGAGGACGAGTCACTTCACCTACTATTTAGACCAGCGTTACAAAAAGGTATACTGTCCCTGCCACCCAAAAGACTCAAAGTGTGGCTTACATCTTCGGGTCTACTATAGAATGATGCGGTCTCATTTCGCCAATCTGGTGGACATTAGTAAATACGTATATAAAAGGCAAGAGCGGCTGTACTACCATTGATAGGATATGCTGGATTTGCTCGTTTCGATCTGAAAGCACCCAAGCTTAATTTCAATAGCCTCGCACTCAACCCTCGATTCTCGAAGGCACTGATGCGCTCTATGGGTTCTTTTGCAAGTGCAGGTTCAATAATATCTTCCTCCTCCTCTCCTCGTTGTTTCTCCTCTGCTGCTTCTTCAATAATCGATTTTGTTTTTGAATATGACAAAGGGGCTGTCTTACGGGAGCCAAGACGTGATTGGCCATGTCGAATCGGATCTCTAAATGAGCACTCATTGTCCGGACTTGTATCTGAGCTTGTATCGCTGTGGGACGTTTTTCTTCTCTTGAATTCTCGAGGTATTGGTATCGATTCCTGGTGTTCCCGTTGGAGCTCCATGGTGTTGAAAGGCTTCAATGGGCTGGATTGTGTTCCTTGACGATTATTGACCAATTCCTTCAGGGCTCGACCAGAAGGCGAAGACATTGAAACTGCGGGAGCCTTGTTGTCGAAAAACCTTCTGAATCTTCTAGGCGTAATGGATGTTTGTCGCCGTTCCTTCCTTGGTGTTCTGATCATGGAGGGAAGCTTTGGGAGCTGCGGAGAACTCATTGGCATGTCCGGGGAGGATGATGGTAAGTCCACCGAATCAAATAAAGGTGACGGGGACATAATGGTGGTTGGAGTTAAGTAAAGTTAAGTAAATAACAATCATAAATGTACCAATGTCTGTCAAGGAATACGTAAATGCATGCGTATATCGACTTGTCGGCAAGGTAGAAATAAACAACAGAATAGTATACCTAGTAGTATGTAAAATAGCCACCTTCAAATAAAACACTCAGAGACGCGAAACTCAATCCATCGATTGGACGTGTTACCACTTTAAGTTTCTCCCCTGCTCGCGTTTGTTGGATCCACGCAAAAGCAGGGGTCTTCCAATTTTTACTCCTTATCATCATGATCACGTGGAGATAAGCACCCTCTTTTTTTTTTCCTAATTTCTTCGCTTCATCGCTGCGAGATTGAGAGAGTGGAATATATTTCCCCAATATCTTTCAAGTAGACATCTTCGTCGCCGCCGGACATCATGGGTATTCAAAAGAAACATGGTAAAGGTCGTCTCGATAAATGGTATAAACTTGCCAAGGAGAAAGGATACAGAGCCAGAGCTGCGTTCAAATTGATTCAATTGAATAAAAAATATGGCTTCTTGGAGAAGAGTAAAGTTCTGTTGGATCTTTGCGCTGCGCCTGGAGTAAGTACATTCTTTTAACATATGTCGTGGCTCCGCTAACTTTGGTGATAAGTCATGGTGCCAAGTCGCAGCAGAGACTATGCCAGTGAGCAGTTTGATCGTTGGTGTGGATCTTTCTCCCATCAAACCAATTCCTCGAGTTATTACGTTCCAAAGTGATATTACGACGGAGAAATGCCGCGCGACTATTCGTACACATTTCAAATCCTGGAAGGCAGATACAGTGTTGCACGATGGAGCTCCAAACGTTGGTACTGCTTGGGTTCAAGATTCCTTCAACCAAGCGGAGTTGGCCCTTCAATCGTTGAAGCTTGCAACGGAATTCCTCGCGCCAGGAGGTACTTTTGTCACAAAGGTTTTCAGGTCCAAAGATTACAATAGTCTGCTCTGGGTTTTCAATCAATTATTCACCAAGGTCGAAGCAACGAAGCCTCCCTCGTCCAGGAATGTTTCCGCGGAAATCTTCGTTGTGTGTCAAGGGTTCAAGGCGCCAAAGCATCTTGATCCCAAATTTGTCGACCCTCGACATGTTTTCGCAGAACTCTCCGATCCCACACCCAATAACGAAGCCAAGGTTTTCAACCCCGAAATCAAGAAGAGGAAGAGAGATGGTTACGAAGATGACAATATGACACAATTCAAGGAAATCCCAGCTAGCGAGTTCATACAAACAACCGACCCCATTGCCATTCTTGGTAGCATGAATCGACTGAGCTTTGTGCAACCGCCAAATGGAGATGTAGCTCTAGCTGCACTGGATAAATTGCCAGAAACAACGGATGAAATTCGTAACGATTGTGCAGATTTAAGAGTACTTGGAAGAAAGGAGTTTAGAAACCTTTTGAAATGGCGTCTGAAAGTACGTGAAAAGTTTGGATTTGCTACCAAAAAGGGCGCAAAGGCGGAGATGGAAGAGGTAGCTGAGGTAGAGGTTATGGATGAGGAGCTAAAGATTCAGGAAGAACTTCAGGCTATGAGTGAGAAGGAGAGTGCACGTAGAAAGCGTGAAAAAAGAAAAGAAAACGAGAAGAAGCAAAAAGAGATTATTCGGATGCAGTTACATATGACAGCGCCAACAGATATTGGCCTAGAACAAGCAGGGCCAAATGGTGAGGGATCTATGTTTGGACTGAAAGCAATAGATAAGGCAGGTGCTGCAAATAAGATTGCGAAGGGAAAAATGGCGATTCTCAAAGAATCGGACCCTAGGAGAGAGGATGGTGGATATGCTTCGGAAGATAGTGAGAGCGACGATGAGCAAGATCGACTTGATAGGGAGCTTGATTCGATGTACGAGATGTATCAGGAACAGAAGTCAAGTGCTGATGCAAAGTTCCGCGCCAAGAAGGCAAGGAAAGAGCATGAAGATGGTGACTGGGAAGGGTTTTCGGCGGAGGAGGCACAGAGCGACGACGATAATCTGGAGGAGGATAGTAGTGATGAGTCAGACGAAGAAGGACCTTTCAAACAATCTTTGTTGACGGATCTGGAACGAAATGAGAAGAGCGCTAGTGGACTCTCGAAAAGGGCATCTCAATTTTTCGATCAGGATATCTTCAAGGACATTGGAGGTATACTTGAAGAGGAATCTGAGGAAGAAGTCGAGCAGGAAGATGAGGAAGTTCAGGCCGACCTTGACAAGCTTATGAAGGACAGAGTGGTTGAAGAGGAAGAAGAAGACGAAATCATGGAAGAAGCGCCCGAAGCAAGTGACAGCAGTGATGATGAAAATGGGTTCGAAGTTGTAAAACGCAGAGAAGGTGAAGCACAATGGGAAGATGAAGAGCCCAAAAAGGATGGGCGATTAGGTATATAGTTCTCTAGCCTATTGTCCTTCCAGGTACTAACATAACTTTCCGCAGACATCGACATCATCACCGCCGAAGCCATGACCCTCGCCCAGCAAATTGCGTCCGGCCAAAAATCCATGTACGACCTTGCCGATGAAAGTTTCAACAAATACGCCTTTAAAGACCGTGACGGTCTCCCAGACTGGTTCCTCGATGACGAAGGCAAACACGATAGACCGCATCGACCAATTTCGGCAGCCGGGGCAGCAGCCATCAAAGAAAAGCTCCGAGCTCTGAACGCCCGACCGATCAAGAAGGTGCGAGAAGCCAAAGACCGCAAGAAGTTCAAGGCAGCGCAACGACTTGAGAAATTGAGGAAAAAGTCGGCATTGTTGGCTGATGAGGAGGGCATGACCGAGAAGGAGAAAGCGAACAGTATTGGGAAGTTGATGAGTAAAGCAGCGAAGAAGAAACCAAAGCAAAATGTGAAGGTTGTGGTTGCTACAGGTGGTAATAGAGGAATTGCGGGCAGACCAAAGGGTGTTAAGGGTAAATATAAGATTGTGGACGCTAGATTAAAGAAGGATGTTAGGGGTCTGAAGCGGGCGGCTAAGAAAAGGAAGTGATCTAATTTAATCAGTGTGGATGGATGTTGGGAATGGACATTTGTTCGTTGTACAATACATTAGGAAGCAAATCTATCCAAGCGTTCAGGGACCGACGATTCGGAGAAAAAATCAAACAGCAAAACATAATGTCGGAAAGGTTATTCGACTGTCAATTATGAATTGGACTTTGAAGAGTGTTGTGAGGGCGAGCGTATTCGATTTTGGTGTTTGGATTTTTCTCCCCATCGCGAGTAGGCATAGCAGTATATTTGATAAGCATCATGGGTTTAACCTCGCCATTTGCATGAATTGCTAAACATTGCCCGAAATGTTCGATTTGCTAAATATGCTGCATTATGTATAGCAAAATTGTAGTAATCAATGACCGGGTTCTTAGGACCCTTGATCTACACTATTCCTTGAGACTGGATACATAAAAACATGAGTACGCGCAACTCTTATGATCATGGTTCGTACAATACAACTACTAAAGCAAAGGTGCCTCGACCCACTCCTTGTAAGATTTGTATCTCCTGGTTCCATGAAAAGAAATCCCCAAGATCATCCTCAACTCCTGTTCTCCTATTATCGCCCTTTACATCATATACTCGTTGAATCTGTAAGCCCAAGGCAGAAAAGATCTATGAGAAAAAAAGAACGCAATATTTTAAATTAGTATTGACCGTTAAATCAGGATTGCAGCGATCACAGAAATAACAGCGAAAAGTGGTATTGAGCTAAGAGGTCCTGCGGTTGCTGCCTTGGTAGCTTCACTTTTTTTGTACACAGTCTGATTATTCGTCTCATTCTTTTGATTGCTGAAGAAATATGTACTTGCTGAAATATTACCATTGGTCCCGTCCGGATTCGGGGCCGACATCTGGTCTGGAATGGCACAAATGGCGTTTGCGGCACTGGGGTCCTTGCAGCGCCTTGTCAGGGCTGTCTCACGCACCGAATTCGATGAATTGAAGTAGGCTTTCACATAGCTGATGGAAATAACGGCATCCTGAGGTGGCGGACCTGACGACCACAGTGGGTTGCCATTGCTCCATTGTGTGATAATCATATGACCAGGCGATGTCGGGACTGCTGTGCTGTTCATCTTTGCCAGAATCTGTCCATCAGCATAGAATATGACGTTTCCAGGGATAAAGTCGATGCGATATTCATGGTAGCCGGTAGTGGGGTTGAAGGGAAGGTTCGCCACAACGTAGTTACCCGTCACAGCAGCGTTGTAGCCAGCCTGCACTGATTGCACTGACTGTAGAACAAGATTGACAGGAAAGGTATTGTTATCAGCGTTGAATTGAGAAGATAGAAACTCCATATCGATTTCTTGGCTGTCGTTGAAGTACTGAGTCGTGTTAGTATGTGCTACATATTTGTTCCCGAATTTATCAAGAATAGCTTACCCAAAAGAAAGCTGAACATGTACCAGGAGTCAGAGTCAGCTTCATAGCAGCTCTATATGTTCCCCAAAGTAAATCTTCACGGGCTGAATCCATCTCCGCAGTCTGAACAAACCCATTGGCAGGGTCTCTTCCACTGACAGTGAGTTGCACCCCAGGATCAACACCAAATTCCCCATTTCCAGACCAGGTATTCTCGTCAAGTATAGGATTCGACGCGATTTGCTCAATACTGTAGTTCATGCCGTAAGGACCGCGTCCAGCCGCAGCCGACATATTGAATTGCTGTCGTCTCCAGTCGGTATCTAGAGTGATATTGGGAATATGTAAGAAGTCGGACTCGATAAGGTCAGTGAAGACGTAGGGTTTCAAGGAATCACCGATGGAGGAGGAATAACCGCATTCACAATCTGCTGTTGCATAGCTTGCGAAAAACAGAACCACTGGGAGAATGAACCTCATTTTTGAAAATCGCATTGCGAACGATGGCGAGAAAGAGTTTTCTTGCGACAAATGGTATTATGATTGTGTGCAGTCAACGTATCGGTGGTACAACGAGAACAAACCAGTATCTTCCCTTGATGTACAAGCAAGTTATATGGTATTATCGCCAAATTTGAAATGAAAGTGAATGCTCATTTATCTGTTTACTGAACAGAACAGAACATGAAGTATGAGATTGAAAGGAAAGGAGTGTGCGGGATTGAAATTGATTGAAAGTATGGAGTCTTAAGAAGGAGAAGGAGAAGAAGGGGAAGAAGTGGAAGGAAAAGGACTCTGAAGAGAATGGAGTACATTAAGAACAAGTAAAGTAATCTATGCAATCTATGAGAAAGAGAGAAGGAGGGAAGTAGAGGTGAGAAGGAGAGAAGAGAAGAGAAGAAAAGAGAAGGTGTGAAGGTGTGAAGGTGTAATTGGTTTGTTGTGTTTAAGGTGAAGGAAAGAGCAAATCTAAAAAACTGAAAGGCAGGTACCTAGCTAACGAATTCTACCTACCACAACCCAAACCACCTTAGAATTGAGTACTTGGTCTGATTCACAGTTAATTAGATGAGTACTCTAGGTAGATACTAGGTAGGTATGTAGGTAGGTAGGTAGGTGCTACTAGGTCAGCTATTTCTATGCGAGTATCCGATGAAGATTCTTATTAATCGCTAGGTCAATCAGACGTAATACCAAGTAAACCCTCACCTTATCTGACCCTTCACCCCTCACCCCTCACCCCTCACGTGCTTCCTCTTTTCTCTTGCACCACCAATATTTGATTATCCAACTCCGAGTCGAGATACTGAAATTGAAGACCATTATGAGCCCCAGTTATTTACAGGTATATTGGTTTGATTGGTGACTTATTTCGTCCACTTCAAACCGATTGAGGACTCACACTTGGGTGGAATGAATTAAATCCACCATCGCGGCAGCTCGCTAGATTTGCCCTTCTGTTATGTCCAGGGAGAGTTTCAATCGACTTGAAGCATTCATCATCCGCCACGTAGATTATGTTCACGTCACGTTTCACTACACATGGAGTATGCAATGCTCAGAAGACAAGTTGCAGGAGTAGACATGTAATATTGATTGATAAGATGCTGAGATACTGACTATCTGTACATACACGATCAGTGCCGTCCCAATCCCCATCAGGCGACATTAAACCTTTCTGTGCCCCGCCTAGGTTCTCAAGTACCAACCAACCAACCAATTCCAATTCCAATTTCCGCCTCACCGGCATACAAATAAAATCCATCAAAACTTCAATCGACGCATAAAAACGTTTCGCGAGACCTATGACTAAAAGAGCTTGAGAGAGATAAAAAAAAAGCTGAAGAAAAAAAAAACAAACTCAAAAACCAGATGTATATCGAACAAGGTATCTGAGGTGAAATTGAGACACGGGGACAAAAAACAATTAATAAAGTAGTAGTGCTAATAGGACAAGGGCAGAAACAACACCAGTGGGCCAGCCATGAGTATGAGTGTAGAGACATTAGGTGCGCCAGGGCGCGTGAGATGAGACGAAAATGAAGAAAAGCCCAATATGCCCGACCAGCCCCGTATTGTTGCCCGTAACCCCTTGAAAAGAAATGCTCATGAGGAAAAATAATACGAAAGTAAAATCGCTATATGCAAAGAAAGAGAAAAGAAAATGCCAAAGATAAACCGACGACCATCGTCAAAACCAAGAGCGTGAGGTGAAAAGAGATGGAGGGATATCAAAACCGAGTCTATCAAGGAAAAGAAAAAGGAAATCATAGTAATCATTAAAGGAAACTCAATCTTAGTACACGCTATCATCGGCGTCATCCATCCCCTGAGAGATCATGGAGGGTGTTGACACGTCCGAAGCTTCGATGTCATCTTCATAGCCCACGAGGGCTTGAGAATGAAGTCGAAAGGATTCTCCCATAAGTTTGGTAATTCTACACCTGTTAGCATAATGACTATTTTGGTGGCGAATGTTGTAACTTACCCCCAGACAACAACTTCATCAAGCATGCTGCCCCAGACACGAGCGACTGTGGAGCTAAGCTTGGAGCTATAGCCAACAGAATCATCATCAAAGAGAGCTCGGATCTTGTTGTGCATGGCTGTTTCCTCCTCAGTTGGAGGCTCCTCGTCATTTTCCAGGCGATAAAGCCACAAGCTGAGGATTACCATGAGATCTAAGCCACAGAGAGGATGCTCGATACTCCAGTTAGTGGCGGAAGTCCTCGCAACCCAACGAATCCCTTGAATGGCTGCCGTCTCGATGCAGTTATAGCACTCTTGAATGACCTTGATCATCTCGCTGGATCTCTTGACCTTATCCCTAGCATTTGACATGGCAGCAGCGACTTCATAAGAGTCGTGATACCTCAAAACCTCTTGGATCGACTTGAGATCAACCTCAAGGCGAGCCTTAGCATTGCGGAACAGGGCCATGGCATTGAATATCAATGGATGTCCTTTGTGAGGGGCATTGAGTGGAACTGAAACGATTTCAGGCTCACAAAGGTCAAGCGACTTCTCCCATGTCTCCAAAGCAAGTCGGAGTTTGAATTCCAGGACCATGTCTTGGAGTGCTTCCGGGCTGCGCTTGTGGTACCAAATCTCCAGAAAGAGTGCATTAATCATGACACGAGTTGCAAAGGCGCTATAGCGTAAGGATTCACCCTGGAACAGATTGGCATGCGCTTCCATGAATGATGGGATTTCAGCAGCTTTGAGGTGCTCTCTCCAGGTAGCTTCGTCAGAAACGTTGAGGTTCCACATCGCTTCGGTTGAAGGAAGTTGCAGATCCTCAAATTCGTTAAAACTGATGGCGGGAGTATGGTTGTAGGTCAGCGTCAATAATCCGAAGAAGATGTATACCGCATAGTACGTTCGCCGACAACCTTCATCTTCTACCCATTCGGATCGGGTAGGCGCAGCACCTTCTCGAGCATCGGTGCGAAGCTTTAGCTCATAACGGTTACCGGCAACCATGTTAGCAAGTAAACTCTTGATGGAGCAAGCCCATTCCAACCCTTTTGGGTCTCCACTCCAGCTGGCGAAGATCATGTTGAGGAGCGAACTTTGCATGGTCCACAAAGGACACTTGCGTGAGCTGAAATTTTCCTTGTTTTGCAAAAATTGGTTCACGAGAACCTTGGAACCAATGTGCATCATGTATGCGTGGTCTTGATCAAAGGCATAGAGAGCGCCAATGGATAAAACCGCAAGCAGCAGTGGTGGCGAAACTTGCGTAGGCTTGAAGGTTGAGGGATGCAGAAAAGGGAGATGATGATGAAACAAGCTGAAGTAGGTCGAAAGGAATCGGTTCAAATTAGCCAAGGGGGGAAGGCGGAAGCCCTCTGGGATCGCTCGCTCGCTATCATGGCCACGGATATTGTCCAAGATAATATTGCGTTCATCATCACCCATAACTTGGGGTGCTCTCATTGCTGCTGCTTCGGAACGGGGTTGCACTGGGGACAGTTGAGGAGTGGAAGTTACTGAAGGTGGCAACGAGTCAATCATCGACTGTAACGCGGGGACGAGGCCATTGTAACTCGATGACGCCTTGTGTTTAACGATGGGTGGAAGCTGGTTCGGGTGAGGCTGCATCGAACTGCCACTTGTGAAAGACGCATGGGAATCTTGGGAACCAGAGGCACCCGAGGTAATTGAATGAGACTTGGGCTCCGTCACAGACTGCGGCATGAAAGAGTCCCACGGGACCTGTGGAAGCGAAATTGCACCCGAAGGGTATGTGACGGATGGTTCCATGAGCGGAGTTCCATTATGAGTGAAAGCCATTCCAGGTCTATTCTCATATGGGCCTACGCCTGCATTGCGCATCGCCGCAGTAGCTTTGTGGTGAAGGTCGGTCATCAACATAGCGGCGGTTTCTAGGTCAACTAATCCATCGCTACTGGCCTCGATCTGTTCAAGGGCCGATGTGTCAATAGCGATAGCTGATTTAGCTGAGCCCGATACAACAGATGCCTTCGGGCCGGCACGTCGCTTTACATCGCTGTGCAAAGGAACGCCGCCGTCTTTAGCGTGTACGGTCCGATCATGTCGGAGCAACAAATCGCGTCGCACAAAGGTACTTCTACACTTCATGCACTTGAATGGGCGCTCCTTGGTATCTGCGGGAACGATGTTAGCATAATGTTTAATCGCCGCGATGAAAAATCGAAAAGGATTTGATGGTTGTCACAATCCGGCGTCGATGAATCAACCACGCGATTCGATTCAAAGAGGGGAAGCTCAAAGGGGTGTAATGAACATCAAAAACTTACGTGATCTTTCATGTCTACTACGATGTTCGCTCCTGCTAAAGGCTCTATTACAGAACTGACATTTGTACTTCTTCTCTGGAGCGAGGGACGACTTTCGTATGGTTGACGTTGATGATGCCGCCGTGGGCAAAATATTCAAGGCTGCGACAGGCATCGTGTTCGAGGATCTCTTTTGGGGGGGGTGGATTATACGTTTCGCAATCGATTAAGCTTCGAAATATAGATTCACAGAACGATGGTTGAATATCGACTGACTCGCGAGAAGGGGCGTAAGATTTAAAGTGTGTAATGCTTGTTGTATATATTGTTCATTTGGTTTGGTCTGATTGTCATAGATGGATGTTTTGTGTATTGATAACAGAAGCCCGAGGGGATTTTAATGAGCGTAGAATATTATGGGGGTCGCGTCGACGAAATATCAAGATATTCAAATATTCAGGTTTTTTGGTTTTATTTTTTTTTGATTGTGGCAAAGAGGAATTAATAAGTAATGTGAATTATTAAAATCACAAAATAGTACCTAGTAGTTGAGGGAAAAATTTGATAAGAAGAAACAAGAGTGTGAGATGAAAGATGATGGAATGAATGAGGGGTGAAAGCTGTTAAAAGAGAGGGGAGAGGAGAGGGGAGAGGGGAGAGGGGGAGCGATTGAATTTAGTGAGAAAGGAAAGGAAAGTTAAAGTTAGTTAACGAGTAAGCAGGTTAGTAAGTTGGGTAAGGTTAGTAACAGTAAGGTTAGTAGGTTTATTAGTAGATTAGGATATTAGTAGGTTAGTAGGTAGGTAAAGGTGTGGATCGTCCAAAGAGAACCCGCCAAGTTAGTTGTGGATTTTCAGGGAAAAAATAAATATTACATTATTCTGCATATGATATAGGCAATTATTGAATTTGAGGTTAGATATCTACTCAAGATAGATCCAGAGAGTGTATACTATATATTGTTATATCCACATCATTTATGTCATGACATACCTAGATTGGGTGAACATCTTATAGGCTTACAGTTAAATATCTAATTCAGATTTGATAAACACATACTCTTTGTTCAAATGATTTATCTAGAATACCAGATCATCGGATCTTGAAAGAAGTACCTGAAAGAGGTACCGATAGTAATAAAAGTGTATCGGTATCTAGTAGTATGCACAAGTACTGTATTATTTATAAGTATTCCTTGAGATAAAGTGGGAGTTATACCTAGATGAGCTAAAGTAGCCCGCCACCTCCCTTGGAAATTATCATCAACATTATTACTGCTGGGGTTTCTCTTTTTATTTTTGTTTCTGTTTCTGTTTCTGTTTCTGTCTTGGTTTTGGCTTTGGCTTTGGCTTTTGGTATCATTATTTCCAGATCTCTTCTCTGAAAATAATAGCAGCACTGCCGGCTATTTCGAAGGCCGTTGAATGGATTGAATCATGTACAACTTCATCCAACCTCAACTGAATTGTGCACTTCCTTCCCATTTTTAACTTCAGCTGTTACTTCAGCTTGTTACTTGTTGCATGCACAACTCCCAACATCCCAAGATAGAAACTCGTTTGGAGGGGTCAACTTTTGTGCTGTTCAATGCTTTCGCCCATTCGGTTTACAGCTTTGATGTTTTGGGGCGAAATAGTCCGGGGGGTGGAGGATTTGCTTTTTGGATTCCATATGGTGTCGCATGTAATTATTTGACTTGCATCCTCTAGCTAGGGGTTGTCGAAATTGATTTTTTGGTGATCATGAGATCTTTTCAGCAGAGCCTTGATTTGCTTGTCATCTGGATCTTCAACATTCTGTCAGTCTGTTTTACAGTGTGGCCATTGAGTATTTAGATTTGTTGTTAGAAAAGGGGAGTACAAGTCCAAATGGCCAAATGCTAGATAAAGTTCGATATCGACATCACAATTGTTATTTTCTAAAAGTCTCCCATGCGACTGTTTCGAGGTAACGAAAAAGAAAAAGAAGCATTTCGGTCCATAATCTTGCATTCAAAATTCACGAGTCAAGCATTATGTCGAATCCATTCCCGCATAGATCCTCACCGCACTCCGATCAATATTTATATCGAATGTCGAAAGTCGAAAGTCGGTATGAGCGTACATAAATGATTGCCAGCGCAACAACTGTTGAGCATTTATGTCGAATAAAATTCGATTTTCATAATGACCCCCCACGTTGCGAAAAGACACATCCATCCCACCAGTTGGGCCACTTGCCACAGGCTTGCCGTCACAGACTCACAGCCCTCCAGCGCAAAGGAATTTAAGTATTTAAATGTCATACTACGTACGACGTACCACCGACTCTGTACGTACCTAGTAGTACCTGCCTCCCTGCCTCCCTGCCTCCCTGCCTCCCTACCTCCCTACCTCCCTACCTATGAGGGGTTGCCCGCGTATCGTGGCTAAGAATAACACGACCGACTACAAGGGGAGTGCAGATTATCATTATATATTTTATTGAATTTTAATTTAATTCCTCTAAGGTCTACTAAGAAAAAGAGGCAAAGGCAAAAGCAAAAGCCACTCTGAGTACTCAAACTCGCCTATCACGAAATAAATATTATGGCTCCCAAAAATTGTACTTTTTAAAATTTTATGAGCAATCAATCTCTTTCAACCCATTTATTTTTCTTTTCTATTCGGCCGGAGAATACATTCCTCTCTCCCTTAAAACTTACCCCTCTGCGAGGAGCGGGGGAAAGTTGATTCAGGAACAACGCAGAACTTTAATCGTTGTCAGCCCACTATCTACTTTCTGCGCCGTAAATTCTCATCTTGCTGCCTCTCTTGTACTTTATACTTTTTAATCCTCACCGCTGTAATGCCCTTTTCACGAGTCCTCGCTGCTTTTAATCGTGGCACAAACGTACATAATAATAATCGGTGTTGCATTTTCAATATTTGACTTAATTCCCTCTCACTGGCTCGGTTTGTTCATCTGTTGCCATTGGCTACAGGCTGTTTATTTTTACTCCTTTTACTGTTTTTTTACATGATTTTCTTTATTGACTTCAATATTGAGCTTCATAATTTATTTCATCCTCGGAATTTCTGATCAACATAGACTTTACAGTCTGATGGGTGATCCCGTTGTTTGACTAGAGGATAAACAATATGCCAGGTACGCGAATGATTAAATCCATCATCGGCATCCACTCGCGTTGAACTCTTTTCTAATTTAGTACTAGTGCTAGGAACACTTCCCCGGACCCACCGAGCCTCCCTTATGATTTGGATGCACAATTTCACAACCCGGTCAGTGATTGAGGGAGGGGCACAACCTACAGCAACAAAGCACTTGAGTCGGGACGGCGCGCAATGGCCTATCAAGATGAGTAATTCTAGCTGACCTGATTCAAGATAGACGAGGAATTGGCCCATTGCACTACCCATTGACGGTGAGGAGGTTCATTGAAGAGAAGCTCTTCCTGCAGAAGCGTCCAAATCCCAGCCTCCTTGTGGCTCCTTCTGCCCCTCATCGAAAGCATAGAAGCCGCCCTGATAACCTTCCACGACTTCTATCAGACTATACCAGCATTCTGACCTCTCAAGTTCACGAGGCCTCCTTAACTTAATTGGGTGCTAGTGCCAAAATCATCCTTCACCGGTCAATGCCCCCCGAGACAATGGGCTCCTCCGGAAGTAATGCAATAAAAAATAATCGAATCTGATGTCTTTTTCATACTTCATAAGTGGAATATTCAAGGATTGTATCAATCTGCCATGTTCGTCCTCGTCCGCCTTGACTATTTCAAAGCACTAATATCCAATCAAGTTTAATGAAATGAGACAGCTTCCACGGCAGAAACGGGTACTAAAGATCCAGGAGACGAATTTCTGGGTCCTCGTGTTTTCAGTCCGCCCATTCGGGGGAGGCTATCCGGTAGCATCTAGAATGAATAAGATCATCATAACAAGGAGCAATCCAAACATTTTCAGCGACAATACTATGAACCAAGACTCTCACCTTAAGGTCTAGCAGGCAATTCACGTGGCACCCTCTTCACCGATTAGTGATGGAAAATCCAGAACCTCGATTTCGACATGGGAATCTATACACCCACGACACCGCCAGGTACATTATCGCAAAAACGGAACCGGACAAGACGACCAAATTGTACAGTTCACAAAGAGATGTGCATAAGCAGCATTACAACACGATCTTACATATGCAAACTCCACCGACAGATAGTTGAGAAAAAACTTCACCGCTGAGATTGTTACCTGGACAACAGTCGCATGATCATGGAACCCCTCTTCAAATACTACAACTCATCCCCTGCCTACATGCCAATTGCCCAATCAAACGTGGCCGGCTTTGGTTCCTCAAGCGTTCGTTATTCACATCGAAAAGCGTGTGCTTTTAATGTCCCAAACTGGATTGAGGGTTTGCGGTCAACACAGGTTTCCGAAATTGGGCTTAGGCAGGCTCAGCACGAAAAGTTTTTAATAGTCAACAGACACTCTGTCGACTTTCAAGAATATTCGACATTCTTGCCTCGAAGAAAAAGTAGATCGCATATTTACGTTTGCGACATCATCTTGGCGCAGCAAACTTTGTTAAAATAATTGCTCCTGCAACTTCAAACCTCACGATCTCTTTCAGGTCTAGACACCAAACATGCACGGCAACGAATCTTTCTAGCACGAAATGCGATTTCGACAATCTCCACAGCTCGGAACCCAGATGGATCACCTACGCACCCGGTAGATGGACTCTCGTGCGCATTCATGCCTTTACCATCTCATCTTATCGAAACCCCTCCATCACCCTAGCCAAGTTGAAAGTTACAGGCTCCTTCGTACCCCCACCCCACTCCTAGAACAGAAGGTCCCAGTCTCTTATATTCGTATCTTCCTTCGTTTATTCTAAGCTCCTTCTAGAAAGATTCCAGAAGCGAAAAGGTTTGGGAAAGCTGAAACCTGGATTTCTGCAACAGTTCTGCGTTACAGTTGTACACGGATTGCGTCGTTGCCTTCTTTTGGCATGACTACATCTTACAAAACAAGTCAATGATCATTAACCCAATTACGTGAAGTGAAAGAAGGAGGGCTGCAATGCTTACTTTCATAGATGGAGGGAGATTAGTGAAACAAAAACATATTCAAAAGGTAAAAGGAGTTCTGAGGAAATGAAATGCATGCACCCAACTATTGTGCTTGCACCAACGCAAAGGCGAGCACTTCACTATACGCCCAAGCCCTGAAAGTACAGAGGTAACCGCTGATGATGGTCCCGTCATAGCTCCCGTCCCCGTTAATGGAATCAATGCATACATCGAGATCGATGGAATGAGCAGCGGCAAGCCGCTGAATCTTATATAAACTCCAACACGAACCCTTGGTCGGTTCGAAACCCTTTTACGTACACAAGGGGCGCAATATATAGAGAACGCGAAGAAACAGCCAAGTACCATACTATCCTCCTTCCCACCCATATGTAAATCCGCCAGATCCCACATCCGTTCATCTGACATGCCTTGACTCATCTTCTGCCAATTCTCTCTCTCTCGAACCTTTGGGGAAGTGAATTCACGTGTTGGGATGTTACACCGATTGCAAGAGGGGGAAAGTGAATCCGGGGTTGAATGAGCGAATAGCTGAACTTGGTTGCCCGTGTTTGCTGCACTATGTCATGGATCCCACGCATCAGAATTAAATCGATGACGATTGCTCTTAACGGACTTTGTTCCATACCTACCTAGATAGAGTATAGTAGTCATTGAAGAAATCGCCGATATGGTAGAGTGACCGTAATTGATGCACGCCGTGAAGAGTTACCTCGTGGTGAATGTCCTTCTCTCACATGGCATGCGCCAACACTGACTGGGGAGACGGCAGCATGTGGGGTGGGATCAGAAGTCGAGAATCATAATTTATCTGGAATCTTGGGAAAGGACTGCGAGTGGAGACTGAAATGATTTTTGGAGATTCTAGATCCAGTTTTCAATCTTAGGATGGGTTCCATGACAGTCTTTCAAGAGATCGATCTAACTGAGCAGAATTGAATGAATCCATTTCATGCCGTATTCAGGATATAAGAAGAGGGGGACCTGGAACCTTGGAGTATCTGATCAAGTCCAATTCTACGTTAAAGTGTGAGCTGCGGACGGTATTGTACTCATTAATCGTTGTTGGGGTCTACCTGATACTGTTGCTGGGAGAGAGAGGCTTGAGATGGATGGATACTGTCTGTACCTTTACTCCGTATTCACTCTTATTAATTCCTAATTTCCTATCCCCCAACAGTTTTACTATTGTGCTTTGACAGAACTTCTTCAATGCCCGTGATGCTTGATCTTGCTGGAGCATTCAGTACCCAGACGGTTTGATATTCCTCTCCTCCTTTTCTTACCTACTCAATAAGGTTACTCTTCTCTTCTTCTCTTCTTCTCTCCATGCCCGGCTCACTCACCTGCACCTCTTGCTGCACCTCTTCCCAAGACAATAGCAACCTCAACCTTTGTTATTTGTTGCTTGAAATACATCTTGAATTTTTGTCTAGTATTTTTGAACAAGTTAATTATTCTATCTCTACACCAGTAATCTGCGCTCAAATTGTCTAACCTCATCGACCCATTGAAAAATCATTTCAGCCAATAGATATCCCACTTTCTCTTCCCCTTCTATCCATTATCAAATAATCTATCTGCTATGCTAGGTAGACACTTACCTACCTATACCTATATTTCATACTCTTCAAATCCATAATCATTCTAGTTTGTTTCTCCAAAGTTTCCTTGAATTTTATTTTTTATTTATTTATTTCCTTGTTGGTTTTTTAATAAATCCCACTTTCTGTATCTTTATTCGATCTCTTTGGAAACATCTACAGGATTGCAAACGGGAAGATATCCCTAGGATTATCAATTATACTTGCAAGAACAATCAATAGCACAAGTCATTGGTTCAGATGATCAAAATCTTTCTCTTCCCAAATAAGACCCTTGTTTACTTTACTCAGTACGATCTATACCAACCACCTACACCTTTCCGAGTTTAACTTCCTCGTTGAAACGATCCCTTCAACGCCAAACCACTACTGGTTCTGTGATTTGCGATTTTGGCGATAACGAGGCAAACCTCTCCAATAAACCTTACCCACCTTTATTATATTTTCTTTGACTTTACTTGGATATCCCATAATACCATATACCATATACCATATACCATATATCAGATATCACATACCCTTTATTTACATATATATACATGTATACATATGTATGTATATGAAGGAAGCGGCCATCGACCTACTATCGTTCAGCTAATCGATGTTCCACTGACCATAACCGCCCGAAGTCTCTCCAATCATTATCGAAATTGATCGACAACACCCGACAAACTACCTCGTTCTACCCCTCCTCTGCGAGATCCATATGCAATATATGTTTTACACTTTCAAAAGCGCGTACACCTACTTAGGACGAATAAACATGAGTTGAAGATGTTAATGAATGACACAGGCCGTGGTCTCGGTAACATATTCAGAAGGAAATACCTTTGCAACTTCCCAGTCGAGTAATAATACTCTCGACTCTTTTACACAAGGAGAATTCACATCATTCTAACGGCAAATATACTTTGACTTTCGAAATTACCTCCCAAGGAGATACGGAAACCTCGAGGTGCTGGAACATTACCGCCACTAATGAATGGGTTATTAGGGAACGCTCCGCAAACCATTATGTACGTGCGAGCGTTATACGACTACGAGGCCGACGACCGAACGAGTCTCAGCTTTCATGAGGGGGATATAATACAAGTAATTACACAGCTAGAAAGTGGCTGGTGGGATGGAGTCATAAATAATGTGAGAGGATGGTTCCCAAGTAATTATTGCCAGGTCGTATCGGGCCCTGAAGATGTCCTGGAAGGCAAGCCGAATGGGGTTGGAATAGGCATAGATGGTGATATCGACGACGATGAAGACGATGATGAAGAATACGAAGAGCAATACGATGATGATGGGGAAGGATCAGAACGTGATGACTTCTCGCATTTGCCTACAACCGGAGGGAACAGCAATGGAAGATCAGGGGCAGATTTCTGGGTACCTCAAGCGACTGCCGATGGCAGATTATTCTACTTTAACACGGAGACTGGCGAAAGTAGCATAGAGCTACCATTAGAATCGCCATCTTCATCAACAGAGATTGGCCCTAGAGATCGGATGAATATTAATATACCGGAGAAATCGAGGCCGCCGGCAGAATTGATGGCGCGAGGATATATAAATGAAACTGACGATGAATCAGAAGGAAATTCTGCCTCCGAGCTAGACGGAGAGTCTATCATGCTCGCGTCCAAACCCTCCTTTGTATGTTGCCAGCTCTAACTTTTGTGTATGCTAACACCTTTCAGCCCCGGAAGAAGCGCAGATCTCAATTATCTGAGGGGGTATCTCCAGCTACGTCCATGGACTCGATCAATGGCACATCTCCTGGTACTCGCTCACGAGCCGATACGTTCAACACACCAAACTTATCCTTGACCGCAATGCCATTAATGGGCCCGTCTACAACCTCTTTCACGACTCCAGCTCTTGGCCCACCACACGCGGCTACTTTACCTCGATCATTCTTTGATGATGGTTCCGCTGCGCCACTGACATGGAATAGACTCGTTGCAAATATGAAAAAAGCTGTGGATTGCTACCGCGAAGCGATCAATAACCATGATCGCTCCGAGTATGTTCGCCGAGCCGAAGATATCTCCGATCATCTGCGATTATTACTAGCTGCCGGTTCTGGCACCACTGATAATCATTCTGGCCAGCCGTCTATTATTTCTACCAATAAAGCTCTATACCCCCATTTTCGGGACATGATGTCCAAGTTCTCGAAGTTGGTGATTTCCTCTCACATCGCTGCTTCTGATTGGCCTAATTCAGAATCATATCAAAAATGCTTGCAGGAAGCGGACGGCGTACTTCTAGGCATCTTCAGCTACGTTGAAGTCGCACGCCAGCAGCGAGGCGAGGATATACCACGATTGCTACCTGGATTTGTCGTTGGTAGCACTGTTGGTGGTAGTTGGCAAAACAATGGGCTTGGATCTAGAGACCCGCTAGCGTCTAACTTTCTCGATGAGGATGAGAATGTAGTTGAACCTTCTGCAATCTTGGATGCGAACTTGATGGAGAGACTTGACGATTTGAAGAGAATGTTGACATCTAGCATCCGTAGATTGGAGGAGCATCTCGTACTCACTGACAAAATCATTACTCCTTACAGACACGAACTGATTGGTAATAACGTCTGTTCGGCCGCTCAAAAAGTTCTTGAGATGTTCAAGCCATGGGTTTCCACGGTTGAATCTATCAACTTGTCTTCTCTCGGCGATACATTTCAAAACCCCCAACTTATTGACTTCGCCAAACAGAAGCAAAGCTTGTATGATAATGTATCCGACTTATTACTTGGATGTCAGGCCGTAGCTGGTCCCTTGGGCGATGAGTGGGCGGAAGTCCGCGGGGAGTCGCTGGAGGGGCGGTTGAATTATGTGCGCGCGTGCTCGAGATCCTTGGAAACGAACTCATCTCATATTGGCTTCTCGCTGCAGCTTCTGGGTGAGCTTGTTCAGACAGCTATGCAGCAGGTTTTACCTATCGAAGAGAGGGCAAAAAGTCTAAGGAGGGGTGATAGCGCGCCCTACGAGCGGCTGCATCAACGAGCAGATTCACGGAATCCATTACTCCGTCCCAACCTAGCAGAAATCGGGAAGTCTCAGACTTACTCTGAGGGTGATCCAGTTCTTCCGTTCCGAAAGGAGAACTCCAAAGTCAGGAAATTCTTTGGTGAAGAGCCCACCCGGAGAGATGCCCCAGACGAGACGCCAGACTGCCTCAAGCTCGACCACGAAGATGATATTTCTTATGACACTAAAGTGCAGCCTCCTATCTTGAAGGGTGGTACGCTTGTAGCATTGGTTGAGCAACTGACACGTCATGATAAGCTGAGCTCGGACTTCAACAACACCTTCTTACTGACATATCGGTCTTTCACAAATGCCAGGGAGTTATTTGAGCATTTGGTGAAGCGCTTTCAAGTACAACCTCCTGAAGGTATGCCCCCAGGAGATTATGAAACCTGGGTGTCCCGAAAACAGAAGCCAATCAGGTTCCGAGTTGTCAATATTTTGAAGTCGTGGTTTGAGCTTTTCTGGATGGAGGACCAAAGTGACGATACCAAAGCCCTAATAGCCAACGTCTACACATTTGCCCGTGATACCGTGAAAGCTACGGAAACACCAGGGTCTGGTTCGTTGATGGCTCTGTTAGAACAACGGTTGCGGGGACAGGAGGCTACAGCCAAACGTTTGGTATTGACTTTGAACCATTCCACTCCCCAGCCAATCATGCCCAAAAATATGAAGAAGCTTAAATTTTTAGATATTGATGCGACGGAATTTGCACGACAACTTACCATTGTCGAGTCAAGGCTCTATGGGAAGATCAAACCCACAGAATGCTTGAATAAAACTTGGCAGAAGAAAGTTGGCGAGAACGACCCTGAGCCTGCACCCAACGTCAAGGCTTTGATCTTGCATTCTAATCAGCTAACAAATTGGGTTGCCGAGATGATTTTGACGCAACTCGATGTCAAAAAGCGAGTTGTGGTCATCAAACATTTTGTTCTTGTTGCTGATGTAAGTCGTACTTCTTATGACTTATTTTCACACTTCCTAACCTGTTCTAGAAATGCCGTGCTTTGAACAACTACTCAACTCTCACTTCCATCATTTCTGCCCTTGGTACGGCACCAATTCATCGATTAAAGAGAACCTGGGATCAAGTACCTGCCAAAACCCAGGCAACGTTGGAATCTATGCGTCGCCTTATGGGCAGCACAAAAAATTTTGGAGAATATCGAGAGAGTTTGCATCTTGCCAATCCTCCATGCATACCCTTCTTTGGTAGGTTCCAATTGCATGATGTACCGTGACAAGCTAATATGTACAGGTGTGTATCTCACTGATCTTACATTCATCGAGGATGGTATACCCTCTATCATCAAGAAGACTACATTGATCAACTTTGCCAAACGAGCGAAGACAGCTGAGGTCATTCGCGACATTCAGCAATATCAAAATGTACCGTATGGCTTGCAACCAGTTCCGGAACTCCAGGAGTATATATTGATCAATATGCAAGCTGCGGGAGATGTACATGAGATGTATGAGAAGAGTTTAGCGGTCGAGCCACGGGAGCGTGAGGACGAAAAGATAGTCAGGTACGTTACGGACTTAGTGATTGCGGAGCTCTATCGCAACATAAAACAGAAGATAGTACTCATGCTTACAGGAACAATAGGGTATTGGCCGAATCAGGCTTTCTATGATCGCTTTGTGTTGCGCATGTAAAAAAAGAATCCGACGGCCACAATTCGTGTGACCGGAGAGCACTAAACCCCACTTACGAACCACCGGTTACGAGTCACCACGACACACCTGGTCGCGAGACCTCAGTCTGTCATGATTTCACACAAGTGCATCGACGATAGCACAATAAATCTGTTAATTGCCAGGCTTCGTATATACTAACTTACATGATTGAATATATACCTCGGGTGTACACACACCGCAGTTGGGGCAAGGTTTCAGTGCATTTATGGATGTTATCCATTTCGGACAATCTATGAGGTTTTCAAAATGCCAATCTTTAAGACCAGGGTGTCTTCTTCTTCAAGCGAGAAAAAAATAAGGATCATGGGACACTTTACAATAATTTGGTAGCATGGCATGGACATAATATCTTTTTTAATGCTACTATCTGGGGGATGCTACTGCCGGATAAAAAAAATAAGGTGCAGCAGGTAAACAGAGTTGAAATCTTAAGACATGTAGGCGGTACTTTATCTATCTGGTGCGATTATTCCGAAACTAAAATCAAAGACATTTACTTTCACTGTGTTTACCTATGGAAGACTCGGTGGGATTAGGAGAGGATCTCGATTAACAAGGCTAGGGAGAACTCACTTTGGAGGCTCAAGGGACCGGCAAGTTAACATTGAAATATAACGGCTGGTATCCCTTTCAAATTTCTATTGAGACGTAAAGGTGATCGGGCTTCAAGTCCGATTGGTTCGGCGCTTAATGATGATCGAGTATGGAATAAAAGTTGTTCTGATATCAATTACGTCGTTGCGGTGCCCTATGAACAACAGCAGGGTGTGCATGGGATAACAGTGTTTCGTCGTCTAGAACATTTTCAACTATCTAGTGTATCTCATTCCCGTTGTTCTAGAATATAACTTGAGGTATATGGACTTACATAGATGCAGCTGGAATTACATTTGCGCGGCTGACATAGCGCAATGCTTCGCTATGCCAGATCAGTTTGATGGGATGCTTCAAGTGAAGCATGTAGGTACAAATTTACTACGTGGTGTTATAACTGTCATTCGATCAAATCTCATTTCTTCAGATGTCTGAGGCTGATCTACAGTTCCCGGGTGAAATTCGAAATCCGAGAAAAGTCATGAATGGGCCTATCCAGGGATAGGGAGTTTACTTTGAGATATAATTCCGTTTCCCGCCAAACCAATTTACGGCGACTAGTCAGGTTAAGCAAACAGTATCAAGTATTCCGGCGGTACAGAGAAGTAATATATCCTAAAGCTTAAATGTGTAAAAAGATGACCGGAAATTGGCGTGAAAACCTCTCGATAACCCCCTGGCACTTCGCTCAGTTTTACGTACACCAGCACTCACACGATGCAAAGATCAATTCGTTGTAGAGGGCTTATAAGTAGAAATGAAGCGAAAACGGGCAGTGTAAGGATTTGGAATCAATTTCCACACGGCTCAAGAAGTAGATTGATGGCACACCAGCCGAAGACCATACTTAAGATCAAGGAAACGCAGCAGAAGAGGAAATTGTTGAATGAGAATCTCACAGTCATATACTTTGAATCTAATAATTTCCCCGTTTCTTCTCTCGGAACTTGGCACATGAATGCAAAGAGGGAGGAGGGCTTTTTATATTCCAACGGAGGTAAAGAAGGTAATGAAAAGGCTTGGGGACAGGATGAAAAGGGACCAGATTTATCAAGAACTCCACATGAAAGAATAGTTGCATTGTGCATTGTGATTGGTTAGACATGCAGTTGTAGAGTTACTATGCTGTACCTACCGAGTATATCGAAATATCGACGCCGGCGGCGTTAGTGGCAGAAGATCTTACCAGTTCTAACCTTAATAAAGTTAGGCTAATTTTTATAGCTCGGATGGAGCTTCTTCCGACATCGACAAAGTTTCCAACTTCTTGGGTGCCACTACCAACATTTATCAACATCGTCACTTCACTTATGCTAGTTTTCTTTTTTAAAAATAAGTACAGTACCTACTCAGTTATCGCCCCTGGTATGTAGTTGACTTTAACGCCATCATTCGAACTTTATCTTTCTCACACCCTTCGGGAACTACTTGAGCCGGTTCTAGATGTGCGATGTGATCGATATCACTCCACACATATTGCTTGATCTAGAGTGTGTTTGGCTGACAACTTCAAGAGTGGGAAGCGAACAAGACCGTAACTTGCTAAATAGCCCGGTTAGCTTTGGCTGGTCGCTGGCTTCTTAGAGGGACTAGGAAAGCTATGTTATGGCATGCGTGGCTAAGAAATAGATACTATAGCTAGTAGCCAGTAGGTAATCTTATAACCTGTACTCCAAATCTTATTCTAGGGAACCGCTAGTGACCAATACAGACAGTATGGTTCAAATTGTTCGGACTGTTGATATCCGGTAAACGTCGTCAATCCTCCCCCAATTCTCCAGAAGGCCGCGGCTGTTGGGCTGAATAAACATTGGCTTATGAACAAAATGAACAGAGGCAGATCATTGAGAGATTGAGAGATTGAGAACCAATCCTATCTTTTCAACAGTCTCTCGGATGCTGAATAACTTTTAACCTCAAGAATCATAAACTAGTTTCGCAGCCTAGTGTATTGCCGATCAACTTTATTTACTTGGCAAGTCTCCCTTAAGACATATACTTAGGAATAAATGAATCGTGCGGAAAGATCAAGGTCCGGTCAGAAGTCTCCCATCATCATGGACCTTACCAACCCTATATATATTGCTGAACTTCCCATTCAAATCATTCTTTATTCAACAAGCAACTTTGTACTTCTCTTCAACTGTCCAGTCATACCACATCCAACAGTTGTCCAACCACAACATTTTTTCACACCAATCAAAAGCATCATGCTTTTCTCTATCGTCAAGTTCATTGCTATCGCCAGTATCTTGGATCTTGCTTCAAGTCTGCCAACCAAAAGACAGGCAGGGCCAGCTGATGCAGATATTCTTCAATATGCCTTGACTCTGGAGCATCTAGAAAATGCTTTCTATAAAAAGGCTCTCTCTGAAATGCCAGAACAGATGTGGCTCGACGCAAACTTTTCGTCTTCCTTCTATAACCAGTTAAAATACATAGCGCATGACGAAGAGGCCCATGTCATCTATCTTCAGACTGGTCTTGCCGCTGCAGGTGCAGCACCTGTTGAAGCTTGTGAATACAAGTTCCCATTCACGGATCCAAAGTCATTTGTCGCTCTCGCTTCGGTCATCGAAGGTGTTGGTGTTTCCGCATACCTCGGAGCAGCAGCCGATATTACATCGAAGGCGTATCTCACCGCAGCTGCTTCTATCCTTGCCACTGAAGCTCTTCATCAATCCACTGAGCGTAGCGCGAATGGGCAGATCCCAATGGCCAATCCCTTGTCGACACCTCTTGGACTTAACGCCGTCTACTCCATCGCGTCATCTTTTATCGTCTCTTGCCCATCCACCAATGCCGCGTTGCCTGTAATGGCCTACTCTTCTCTTGCTCTCAAGTCCGGCTTGCCTACTGCGCCAGGTGCCAGTATCGCGCTGGTACCAGAGACCATTCCATCGGGGACCTTCTACACTACCTTCGTTAGCGGACTCGACGCTATCGCTGTTGAAAGTCAAGTCGGCAATGATGGTCTGATCATGAATGTCGTTCCACTGAGCATCTCGGGACAAAGTTACGCTTTCTTAACCAGAGATAAATCGGGTAACTTGACTGATGCTAACATCATTGCTGGTCCAGCTGTTATCGAGGTTACACCTGATTCTCCAACTTTTAACTTGATGGTTATTTAAAACCCTATATAGTCATTCGCATAGAGTAATTGATGGAGGTGTAGAATAATATTTTTATTGCTATTGGACGCGTTTAGTAATCAATGATTTTAATAAATATATAAGATATATTCTTATATATATAACGTGGTTTATCAGCGAGTCGCCACTATCAGCGAGTCGCCACTTTTTCATTTATTCAACCACTTTAAACTTATTTTAATCAACAATTATTGAATCAATTGATTTAAACTATTAAGAATCTAATAATCTAGGGTTTATTATATTATTAGAACAAGTTCTTGAATTATGACCAGTCTTTCCATATTTACTACAATATCGATTAGTAGATGATTCCCTGTTAGAATTTCTCCTATTTTGACGCTCATCGCATCGAATCTGAATATCCATTTCTTGTTGTGATATTATATCTGTAGCTTCCTGACCAGTAAGTACTCCTCCTTGACGTAATTGAGTTTTTTTAATGTGTCGATGTTTGCTTAATACCTCATTTGCCTTCCGAAACATACAAATCTCTGCACTTAAGAGTGTATTCTTATAAGCTAATCGTTCTGTACCCTTAGCTAATGCAACTACAATTTCGAATATAAATGTAGGAGAGCTTGATTGATATCGAGCAATTCGAGATTTCACTAAAGTTGATTGTAAAAAAGCTTCAGTTGGATTGTGAGGTGTTTGAGAGATCCAAGAGTTGGCAGATTCCAAAAGGATCGATGGAGGGGTAGATGTGCGAATTCGAATATCTAATTTCGAAAGTATAGCTTGAGGATCAAATGGTATTAGTCCTGCTCCTCGAAAGCCAGCTTTCATATTCTGAATTGTAATCGATTGTTGATATACAGCTTTGAAAGCTATAAAGAATTCAACCTTAGAAATATGATTGATATATACCTTGATAAACCCCTCAATTTGATAATTATATGAACGTTTAAGTACGCTAAAACATCCAACATCAAGTGGTTAAGTTAAATGACTTAAATGCGATGGTAACTTTACATATATAATATCATTTGACTTGCAATATAATTGGAAAGGTATCGATTCATGATTTTCATACCCATCCAATACTAACATTCGATATTTGCCCTTTCTTCATTGACTAGTATATTTATCGAAGTGCTTTAGTCATTCTAAACCTGTCTCATTATTCATCCATCCATTAGAAGTAGGTTTAATAACCTAATCCACAGGAAAATCGGTTTCGGTATATCAATTGGAAAGATGAACTTGTCCTTGAACTATCAGAAATGGAGGTATAGTTTCACCCTCTCCATTACCACATATAATTGCCATAGTCTATTCTCGATTGCCTGGTTGTATTGCCTTGTTTCTGTCATTTCTTTCAGAACTAGTTACAACCATTCCAGGGCATATTATACCTATCATAAAGCCGGTTTCATCGAAGTTGTAGAAATCGCAATCTTGAATACCATATTTCGCCTGTATATTCGATACCAATCCAAACCACTCTTCAATAAGCTTGGGATCTTCGCAGAGAGCTCTTTGAAAGTCATAAACACAACTAAAACGCGTCTTTAATTTTGTACAACGTTTTACGAATCGATAAGCCCAAAGCTTTCCAACTCTCTTCGCACCTCTTGATTCGAGAATATAATTCGCCATATCTTCTACACCACTTAATTTAGGTGCAAATCCTCTTTCATTTATATCGATAATATACTGAATAAGTACCTCTTCTTCTTTTTCAGTCAAATTAAGATTATTTGCTCGAGTTTCCATTCTGTGAATTCGACCGTCCATTCTATCTTGTAATGTAATTTGAGGGACTTTGTAGATTTTCGCAGCCTTTCCAACTGTAAGATTTTTTGATTTTTGAATAGCTTCAATAGCTAAGATTATTCTGGCCTCTTTTGATTGTATTTCCATAATAATTTGTTGAAATATCGCATCTTGAAATTGAATGATAAAAGATATTGAAAAAGTGGCGACTCGCTGATAGTGGCGACTCGCTGATAAACCACGTTAATGGAAATAAATTTATTTTTTTATATTATTGTTATTAATATATCATATTATTATTAATAGATTCCTCTTATGTCTTCTTATTGTTTTAAATAAAAATAATAAAAACTTCTTATATATGAACTCTTAAGTATTATATTTGTAATTGTATTTATAATCGTATTATACGAGATATGAATAAAATATATGCCAATATTAATTATTATATCTCTTTATATTTATATTTAATTTATATAATAAAAAGTTTTATTAGATTTATTATAATACAAATTCATCTTTATAATATTAAGGGAGAATTTATCAGATTGAACAATTATAATGACTTATTATAAATCCTGGAAAGAACCAATAAAAATCAGAAAAAATCTATCAAGACTCGCAAATTGTTGATCAATTTAAGGTAAAAGAATCAATTCTTTTATATCTTCTATATCGAATTCTAAAAGCTAGTATTAAAGATTAGGATGATTGATGATGATAGCACCTTGCTTATTCTATTGGAGCAAGTTTTGTTCAACAAATTGAAGAATCAGCTTATTATTATCAAATCTCTTATTTGTAATATAAATATATTCATTATATTCATACAAATCTTAGAAAATTGTTATATTTATTTAATAAATTTTTTTATGTAGAATATACTTCAAATATATCATTATCTTAACTCATTATATAACCTCATAATCTCATTATCTGAATACTTGCTCAATCTCAATATCAAATTGTTTGTAACCTTGGATTTGCTAATATTCTGTTTGCAAAGGATCCTATAGATTTTAACTCTCAAAAATACTTTATCTAATATAATTATAACGAATACTTTTATTATAAAGCTACAAATTATATAATAAGGAACTATCCTCTTCCTAATAATCGCCTTATATAAGCTAAAGCAGATCATTTCAATCTAATCTTATCATTATACAATTTATCCCTTTTTAGTTCCTCAGATTTGGGAAACAGGGTTTGTTTATTATAAAACATCTTTAGATCATTTTATTGTATATTATACAACTATCAATTGCAATTATACAAGGACTATTGTTACAAAAAGAAAATCATCAAGCAAATCTAATAATCCTATTTATTATTATATTTTCCTAAAAAACTGAGAATTATTTAATTTATATTATAATCGATAATGAACATAAAAGATTCGTATTCGTTAATTATAGCTGAATACAAACAAAAGGAATTATTATTCATCATCTGTTTGCTTTCTTCGAAATTATTATAAAAATCTATTCTGTTTTTATTTAATAAAATTATAAAATATTCCAGATTATAATAAAGCTAATCAATAATATCTTAGCTCAAAAGAAAGACCCTTTATCTTCCAATTTACCTAAGGAATTCTACAATTGGATTGATATCTTTTTACTATATGCTATCAATCGATTACTATTATATCATCTATACAATCATAATATCCATTTGAAGAAAGGAATAGAATTATCTTTTAGCACTTTTTATTCTATATCCCAAAAAGAATTTATTATATTAAAGAATCGATTAATAAAGAATCTCCAAAAAGAATTCATTTGTTCTAACTCCTTTATTTCTATTTCGTCAATCCTTTTTATCAAAAAACCAAATTAAGATTTATAATTCTATATCAATTATCAAGCCTTAAACAATCTATTTACAAAAGATTATTATCTATTACTATTAATCAAGGAATCCCTAAATAATCTAAAAGAAATAAAATATTTTATTAAAATCGATATTATCTTTATATCCAATAATATCTAATAATCTTTTATATCCAATTCAATTTATACAAAATTTTGATTATATCATTTAAGTTAATTAAAATATTTACTATTTTTTAATACTTTATTAATAATATATTATAAAAGTATCTTAATATATTTTATATTATATATTTGAATAATATTCTGATTTATAATAAATCTTATTTAGAATATATTATCTATATATAAAAGATATTAGAAGCTTTATAAAAAAATAGTGTTATATATAAATCTAAAGAAATATAAATTTCTGAAATCTAAGATTAAGTTCTTAAATTTTATTATAGATTATAAAGGTATTAAAATGAATCCTAATAAAATCAAAATTATTATCAAATGAAAGATTCCTTATGATATAACAAATATATAAATCTTTATAAGATTTAGGAATTATTATTGATATTTTATTTAAGGATTCTTTATTATTATTTATTTGTTAATTAATCTGACTCAGAAAAATATATCTTTTATTTGGGACTTTTTTTGTAAAAAAGTATTCTTGAATTTGAAGAAAATCTTTATAATAATCCTTATATTAATATCCTTTAATTAAAAGAAGGATATAATTATAGAAATTACTATCTTTGATTATATATTTGTTAGAATTCTATTCTAATTTAATAAAGAGAGGATATTATGATTTGTTGTATTCTTTTCGAAAAAGCATTCAGTTGCAGAATATAATTACAAGATTTATAATAAAGAATTATTAGCTATTATTTGTTGTTTCAAATAATAATATCTTAAATTAAAAGGAGCATCCTTTTTTATCCAAATAATCATTGATTATAAGAATTTGGAATACTTTATAACAATTAAACTATTGAATTATCATCAGATATAATAATCCGAATTCTTATCCCACTTCAATTTCAAAATAATTTATTGTCCTAGAAAATAAGAAGCTAAGTTAAATGCCCTGATTAAGAGATTAAGAGATTTATTTAAAGAAAGAAATGAATCTTTTCTTTATTAAAGTTAAATTATATTGAAAATTAAGAATTAGGATTCCGAATCATTTTTATTGTTTATTACAATCAAGAAAGTCTGTTTCACAATCACAATCCATAGCTAATCCTATTCGAACCCTGATCCTATTCTATCTGCTTCTGATACCCCTATTCTGTCTATCTCTGATACTCCTGTTCTACCTATCTCTGATATCTTTATTCTATTTGTTTCTATTATATTTATTTTAAGCTTTATTATTATTTTATTTGAGTTTAATATATTATTTAAGTCTTCTAAGATATTAAAAATGTTATTTAAAGAAATCTATATATCTGATCTCCTATTAATATCGATTTTGAAAGTTTTAGAAAAAAAAGCTTCTAAATATTCTTATATTACTCTTATTAAATATATAAAAAATAATAAATAACTATATTATCAAAGAAAACTTTTTGTATTTAATTATAACACTTTAAAAACTAAATTATTCTGATTAATTCATAACTCCTTTATTATAAAATATCTATATTATACTTATATATTTGAATTATTAAATTATAATTATTATTAATATAAATATTATAATTATATAAATCAATAAATATAGAATTATTATAATTATCATCAAATAACCCTACCCTAAATCATAAAGAACAAAAAGGAGTTCTATAATCTCTTCCTATATTATAACAAATTTGAAGAAATATATCAATCGATTTTATTACTTATCTCTTAAAGAGTTCAGGATACAATACAATCTTTATAATAATTGATCAACTATTTAAAATAAAGTATTTCCTATTTTATTATAAAATTTATAATTCTGAAAAAATAAGTTATTTATTCCTAAAGTATATTTGAAAGCTTTATAATCTATTCTTTTCGATTATATCAGATTGAGATATTTAGTTTATATTTGATTTCTAGAAATATATCTGCAAATACTTGAAAACTATTTTGAGATTATCAACAATCTATTACCCTGAAATTAATAATCAAATCGAAAAAATTAATATAATACTGGAGCAATATCTACACTCGTATATTTCATATCTTTAAGATAATTAATCCGCATAATTATCAATTATAAAATTCTCAATAAACTTTATTTAATCTGAAAGTTCCTATTTATTCTTATTCTTTGTTAATTATAGATTCTATTTATAAATAAGATTCAAATTAATTATATTAATCTATCAATCAGGATCTAGGAATATAGAAGAATTTGTTAAGAAAATGAAACTAATTTCTGAATATTTATAAATCAAATTAATTGTTAATCAAGCCTGATATATAAAGAATGTAGATATTTGTTATACCCCAATCTATCAATATCAATCTAGAGATTTAATATAATTGAATATTAAGAATATCCAAATATTATAATTCAAAAAAAAGCTAGATTAAAAGAATCTGATGATTTATAATATTTTAAAAAGACCTAGAGTTTATATCTATAAATTAAAATTATTTCTTTTTATAAAAAATCATTTTGTCTTTTATATAAATCTGTTATATCTTGTTTACAATAATCCTTTTCTTGAATAATACATACAATACTTCTCCTTTTTTTGTGAAGATTGAAAAACTCGAATAATTTGAAGCAAAAGAAATCCTAAATTCTTATTGAAAATAACAAAGATAAGATAAACTTTATCTAAAATATATTATTCATTAAATAAAATATAATATATTTACAAAGAAATCTATTGATTATATAGAAAATATTTAAGAACTGATTTTGAATTATCATTATAAATACCCTGAAAAACCTAGTCCCTAAAATCATTTCAATAAAGCTTGATTCTAAAAAGGAAAAATATTATTATAAGATCATTATATTATAGAAGATAATACCATCTAAGAATAATTAGAAAGAGATTATACCATCTAAAGGCAAGGACTAAGTCTAAAAAATATTAGCCCTTATACAGATTATATTTAGAAAGCTTCTCCGCTCCCAGAATTTGTAGTTCCTCGAACAATATTTTATTAATAAAGAGAGACCTACTTACCTCCCTAAATCCCTTCTGCTGCACCATGATATTATAACTTTCAATTTAAAAATAATAATTTTATATTTTAAAATACTCAAGAAGAAGTATTATATATATTAAGTTCTTTATTTTAGATTTCGATTATTTTTTTACTCCGGTCACTTTTTTATATCAAAAACTATAATTTTCATCTATTAATAAGTTAAAATAATAATTTTATTTTATATAGAATTTAAATGTAAGAGTCACATAGCAAAAAAAAAACAATTAATTTTAAAATAATATCAAAGCTTTTTATTATTCTTTTTAATTTAAATAAAGATATTTTTTTTATAAAATTATTAATTATATAATATTAGATTATTTAAATTTTATTATTATGATATTATAATAGATCTTTGTAGAGTTTTATAAATTAATGATTAGGCGTTCCACTAACTATACGCCGGTATCCTGTATAGAAGTCTTGTGCAAGTGATTATAACGATCTTAAGGTCTAGATTCCTGAAGTGACCGTAATATTACATATAAATTTAAAAACTTGAAAATCTTAAATAACTTTTCAACAAAAATTATTATAAAATTTAAATTTTTTTTTGGAAATATTTAAATATACTTCATTTTATAATTAATTATTATAATAAAAAATATTTTATAATTTATAATTATTAAAGCTCTACAATTTATTATATAAATATATTTTTAATAAAATCAAAAATTTCTATCAAATCATTAATTACAAATTATCTTTTCTTATAATACTAAATTTTTGAATAATATATATTTAAATATTTACCAAAATTTTATATTTTATTTTTAATAATTTTTGTTGAAAAGTTATTTATTTCGAATCCAATATAATAAATCTAAACAAATTCTTTTTTAAAAACTATCCATTTTTAAATCTCATTAGATCAATTTTATTTGATTTATGTTTTTAACATTAAATTTAATTGAATAAATTAAATTAAGTTTCAAGATATTATAATAAAATTTTCTTATATAAAGATATCTTAACTTGATTAATTTTAATATATATATATATATATATTATTTATATTTGAAGATAAATAGTTGTATATTATATATTAATAAATTTCAAAAAGGTTTTAATAAAATATTTTATTTTAAATAAAATAATTCAGATCCTTTTATTAATAATAATTTCTATTTTAAACATAATAAAAAGAATTTTTTTTTAAAAAAAATATCAAGAAAATTTTAATAATTTTTAAATCTATTATAAATATAAATTTATTAAAAAGATTTAAAGAAAATAATGATTCTCGAAATCTTTGAAACTTTATTATCAAAATCTATAAAGATTCAATTTTTAATTTAATGTGTTACGGTCGGTCACAGGATGAAGGCTGTAAGAGTACCCGTATAGGGCCTCTCTATTCATAATACTGGTATATAGCTAACAGAATGCCTAATTATTAATCTGTAAAACTTTGTAAAAATCTATTATAATATTGTAATATTGGGATCTAGATAATTTAATATTATATAATTAATATTTTTATTTTAGTTTTTAAAAAATAATAAAAAGTTTTAATATTACTTTAAGATTAATTAATTCTTTATTATATAATTCTTATAATTCTTTTCATTCTTTAAAAGTAATTTATTAATTAATTGATATTAGAATAATAACAAATCAAAATAATTTACATAAAAAGTATATTATATTCTTTAGTTTATATTGATAATTTTCTATCTTAAAAAAAAATCTTTAAATATTATATAAGAATTCTTTAATAAAATCTTAATATTAAATAAACAATTTATAATCTAATTGAAATTAGAATTAGTCTAAAGACTTAAAAATATTCAAGAAAAATTCGAAATCTTCAAATTTATTAATTGATAATATATCAAAAAGATCTTTATTTGTTTTATATATAAATCTTAATAAGATTTTAATAATATTTAGTTGAATTTTTATTTTGTAAAGAAAATTCTTAAAACTTCAAAAGAATTTATTATATAATAAATTAATATTGATTTATTTTATTTAGAATAATATTATCTACAATTTTTAAAAACCATTATTTATAATATAATATTGATATAAAAATATTAAAGAGATTATTCTAATATAAAACCAATTTTAAAAATATATATATAATATTATTCTAAATAAAATAAATCAATATTAATTTATTGTATAATAAATTCTTTATATAAAATAAAGATCTAATCAAAATATTAATAATTTTGTAGTTTGTCTTGATAATCTAAAGAAAGAAATCGGAACTAAAATAAATAATATTTGGAAAAAAAAAATTCAGATCTAAAATTACATATTATAAAAAGAACCTCTGAATTTTTTTAATAATTTAAAATCTAGAATAATCTAATTAAACAAATATATCATTTGAAGAATATAAATAAAATATATTATCTTATAAATACTAATAGTATATATATTATTAATATTATAGTAGATTATTATACAATAAATCTCTTTATATATTTTAAATTAAAAACAAAAACCCTTTTTTTGAAAATAGATATCAGGTTTTCGTATCACGGTAAGGGATATATAATATCGACGATAATAGGGGTATACTATATACAGAACTAAACCTGACTCTTTTATATTTAAGAGTAAATTGGTTCTTATATAATCTATTATTATATAAAAGTTTAAAAAAAAGCCTTTCATCCTCCGGACCACTGCCGGAAAGGGTTAGGCCTCTCTCTTCCTGTGTCACGTGAAAGGTCCCCGTGACAATAGATCTATATTTTGAAGATTTTATTTTTAATTATCTTAAAAAAAGAAAACTAATAAATTAATAGATTTTCAATAATAAAAATCTTTTATTTATTATAATAATTCTTTTGATTATTAGATTTATAAAGAGTTATATTATAATAATTAATATTTTATTACTTTTTTGAATTTAAACAAATAAAGAAACAATTAAATCTAATAATAATTTTTATAATTCTAAATTTTTTATAAAAGAAATATATTGAATTAAGTTATATTCAAGTATTCTTTTTAATCAAAATAATTTTATTATATTATCAATTTGAAAATATAAATTGATATAATCTAATAATTTAAATATATAAAAAAAGATTGGTTTTTTGAATTTGAAAAAGGTATTATTTTAATCTTTATCAATAGAATCATTACTTCTTTTTATAAAAATAAAGAATATCAAAAAAGAAGAAAAAATATTTATTGATTTATTATTATAATTCTAAAGCTTTTAAAAGTTGATATAATATTAAAATTACTCTGATTTTGATTTGTAAATCTAGATATCAATTAGATTTTGATAAATCTTTATTGTTAATCAAAATTGAAGAATTTAGAAATAATCAATATTAAAAAACTTTGTAAGAAAATAAAGTTTAAAATTTATAATTATAAAACCCTATTACATCAAAACTATTATTAATTTATTATTAGATATTTATATATAATTCATAATCTTATAAATCTATTTTAAGGGAATAATAAAATAATATTCATTACAATATTGATATTTTTATTTTTTATTTTATATTTTTATATCTATATTTATATTAGGATATATACTATTATAATAATTTAATATTAGTTTATTAATATCTTATTATATTTGATATACAAAAGCTAAATCTTATTAAATAATGATATTATATTTATAATCAAGAATTATTGATTATTTATATTATTAATACTTAATATATACATATAATCAAAATTTTTTTAAATAAAAGATAAATAAAATAAATAAAGATTTTTATTATTTATAATTTTATTATAATTTATAAATCGAATAAATTGAACTCTATTAATAATTTATTAAGAAAATCTAACTATATTAAAAATATAATAAAAATAAATAAAATATTATCTTCATTTCAAAATAAACTAAAAAAGCAATAATTACTATAATTTTTATAATTCAAATATAATTATAAAATCCTTATAGATTATAATTGATTTTTTTATAATCCTAAAATAATTAATATTATATCAAATGATTAGCTTATTAATCCATAATAAAATAATATTTAAATCTATATCGAAATCTATAAGAATTATTTTTTTATAATTCCAAGAAAATAAGTTTATAAAGAATAAAGGATATTTAAAAAATTAATATAATTTAATTAAAGATATTAGACTTTGAAAAATTAATATTGATAATTTGTTTGTTTACAAAAGAAATATTATCAAATAAAGTTAAAAAAAAATTCTTAAAGATTTATTATAATAATCTTATTAAAAATTATTATGATATTAAAAAACATAAGAAATTCTAAAAAGAAAATATTCTTGATATAATATAAAGAAAGATATATATATATATTATTTATTAATAGATAATTATAAAATAATATTGATCTCATAATAAATTATAAATATAAATTTAATTTTTTTTAAAATTATTTTTATATATCTCTATTATCAAAATATTAATATCCCCTGAATTAATCAAAATATTATTAAGATATATCTTTAAAGAAAATGTATTCAATGAAGGATTTTAAGGAAATCTAATAAAATTAGATTTTTTAAAATAAATGAGATTATTTAGAAAATATGTATTTTAAAGAAAACTCTGAATTTTTTAATAAAGATTATAATAAAAAAAAACTTTAATTTTAATAAAACAAATCAATTTTTTAAAAAAGTTTTTTTAATGAATCAATAGAGAAATGGAATATTTTTAATAATAAAAATATAAATAATGAAAATCAGAATAATTTTAATTTAGAAAAAGAGAATCAAATTGATTTTTTAAAAATAGAATAATTTTATTAATATATTCAATAAATAAATCGAATTCAAAAATTAAAAAATATTGTAGTCTTCAAAAATATTAAATATATATTTATTTTAAAATAAATTTTTATTAATATTGAGAAAATAGTTCAAAAAAGAATAGATTAATTATATAACATTCTTTAATTATATTTATATTTTTAATCTTAATTATAGATTAATTAAAGATTATTAAATATTAAAATCATTATTAAAAAAAAATTTAAATTTAGAAATTCAAATGATAAGAAAATAATAAAAAAATTGAATAATAATTCAAATTATAAAAATATTACTTAACTATATTTAAATTTATAATATAAATATTTAGATTATATAAATAAAGACTATATTATTACATTATTTTATACAAAAGATTTAAAAATGAATTTAAATAAATATAATAATTATTTATAAAAAGAAATATATTAAAATATTAAAGTAAAAACTTTGAAAGATTAAATTTTAATGTATATAATTATTAATAAACGATTTAAAAAAGAAAAGTATATATTAATTTCTATTGAATAAATCAGAAAATTCATATAGATTTATTTTATTCAATTAAAATTTGATTTTTTTGAAATGTTAAAAGATTTTTATTATTTAATAAAATATTGTATTGATATTAAAATTGAATAGATTTTTAATTCAAAGATTATTAATTATTATCAAAAATCTTAATATATTTTTTGATCAACATAAAATTTACAATAAAACTATTAAAACTTATTCTTTTAAATTCTTATATAATATAAATTTAGATTTAAATTATATAAAAATTTAAATTTACCTTCTTATATATTAAAATAGAAAAAATAATAAAATAATAAACTTGATTATAAATCTAAAAAAGATATATTGATAAACTTTGAATTTTTTAAATAATCTATTATTTTATACTTCTAACAAAAATAAAATAATAAATTTAAAGATTATATTATTTAAAGAAATATTAAATATTAAAATAAAAATAATATTGATATAAATAATCTCTTTCAAAATCTGATTCTTAAATTTTTAAAAGATAATATTAACCAAAAAAAAGAATAAATAGAAATATTAATCCAATTATCTTTAATTTATATATAAAAGCTTTAAATTAATAATAAATACTTTTTTAAGTAAAAGTTATTAAATATAAAATCAAAATATTTGAACATAATACAACTTGAGATGTTTTCAGTATTCTCAATATTATTAAAATAATAAATATACAAGATTAAATATTTATTTGATGATTATATTGAATTTAAAATTAATAATCTAGAAATTTATAATTATTTTAATTATAAATAAAAATTAATTTATTTATAGAATAAATATAAAATCAATATTTATATAAAAAAATATTAATAGAAATCTATATAGAAATCTCTTAAAATTTATAATAAAAATTATGATAAAGTTAATAGTTAATATATTATTTTGTAGAATATTTTATATAAGTTTAATTTTAAAAAATTAATTAGAAATAATAATTTTTTTAATTTATTTTAAAAAGAATGTATAAAGATTTATGATCTTATAAATATTTTAATAATAATCAAAAATAATTTCAAAAGAAAAAAGAAAAAACAAATATAAATAATATTAAATAGATTTAAAAAATTGTAAAAAATTTATTATATTTAGTTTTAAATATTAAATAAAATACAACTTTTTCAAAATTTAAAATTAATTAGAGTTTTATTTAGTTTTAATTAAGATCATTTAGTTTATATTAAAAGAATTTTTAGATATTTAAAAAAATTTAAATTATTTAAAATTATTTATAAAAGAAATTTTAATAATATTAATTAGAATAAAAATAAAATTTCAATTAAATATATTAATATAAAAACAGAATATTTTATATAATATAATAATAATAATAAAATAATCAATACATAATTTTAAAGATAAATAAATTAATAAAGATAACAAAATGTTTTTTAAATATATTTTATTTAAAATTTAATCCAATAAATAAAGTATAATAAGAACTTTTTATTTAATTATTAAAAATAAAATATTTTTAAATCTTAATTTATTTAAAAAATATCTTTATAATAATTATATGTATTATTATTAGAATTTAAATATAAAAATATTAATTTTAATTATTATATAAATAAAATAAAATAAAATAAAATATATTAAATTATATATACATTTTATTTATATTGAAAAATAAAAATATTTATTTTAATTAATAAATAATATTATCAAATTTTAATAAAGTTTTATATTTTTATAATTGATTTTTAATTTTCTTTTAAATTTTCTTTTCCTTATATTTATTTTTAGATTCTATATTTAATATTTTTTATTCATATATTTCTTTTCTTTCTTGAATTATAATATCTTTGTTCTATTATTAATTCATTTTAATATTATATTCAATTTTTAAATATTTTATATATATATTAATTTCAATTTTTAAAGTCTATATTTTTTAATTTAAAATCTTGATTTTATACATTTTTATATTTCTGATCTTGATTATCATTAGTATTATATTATATCTTTATTTAAAAATATACCATTTATAATATTTATATATAAAATAATAATATTATCATTATTTTAATTTTATTTATAAATAAAATAACATTATTATTTTTATTTCAATTTTCATTTTATATTAAATAATATTATTATTATTATAATTTTGTTTTTATACTAAATTATATTATTATTATAATTTTGTTTTTATACTAAATTATATTATTATTATCATTAAGTTTTTATTAAGATCTTTAAATTATTATTTCGTTACTATTCTTATTAATAGATATTTTTCAAATAATTTAAGAAAATAAATTACCCAAAAAAATTTCGAGATTTAATTTTTTTCAAATTTATCGATTATTAATAATAGTTTAAATTTTTTTAAAAATTAATATAAATTCTATTAATATTATATAGAAAATTAAGAATAAATTAATAACATAATAATAAAGTCTTCAATTTAAATTCCAATTATAAAAATTCTAATTATAAGAAAGATGAATAATGAAAAATAAATAATAAATAATAAATTGTTTTTTTTAATTTCAAATTAATTAAAATAATAAAGATAAGAAAGATAATAAAAATAAAACGATTTATAAAATATAATATTAAAAACAAATTACTTTATATAATATAACAATAAAATTAAAATAATCAATTTACAATTATTAAAATAATAGAAATAATAGAAATAAATGTTAATTAAAATCAATAATAAATTTCAGATATTTTATAAATATATAAGAATAAATAATTTTATAAAATATCGAAAACAATTATAAATAATATATAAAAGAATGTTATTTTATTCAATAATAATAATAATAATAATAATAATAATAATAATAATAATAATAATAATAATAATAATAATAATAATAATAATAATAATAATAATAATAATAATAATAATAATATTTTTATATCTAAATTTCTGATAATATTATATATAATCCTTTTAAAAAAATCTTATAGTTAATAATTTATAAAAAAATTTATCTAAATAAATTAAGTTTTAAAAAAAATTAGATTTTATAATTAAGAACTTTTTTTTAATAATTAATAGAAAGTTTTACATTATATTTAGTTTATTAAATTTATTCTATAAAAAAAAGAGTTCTTTAAAAATAATATTAAATTTATTAGTAATAAATATTGAATTAAAATTAATATTAAGAATATTTTAGAAAGTCTTAAAGTTTATTATATTAATTCATTTATTATTTTGTTATTTTTAATATTTAAAATGTTTAATATTTATTTTATTTAAATATCAAATAATTAAACTACTATTAATATATAGTTATATTCTCTATAAATTAATATTTAAAAATATTTTAATTATTTATTAAAGATATTTTTATACTTTGATAATCTTATGAACAAAAATATACAAAATAAAATCGATTTAATTAATATTAAAAATAATTTGTTTTTTTTTAAAAGAGAATATATTTATATTTAAGATATTTGTTTCTATTAATATTGTGAGAAAGTCCGGATTCTGTGCTGTTCTTGTTGAGGGAATCCGAGTTATTTTATCATGTGATCCTCAGTAGCTAGTTATAAAGAGAGGCTTTTATTCTCCTTTAAAAGCAATCAATTTTCTATATACACTTTTTCTGAGCATATTTGTTATAATCTCAAAAACCATTGTGAAACCTATTTTACCTTCAAATAATATAATTCGGTGTAGTCTAAACAATCTTCTATTCTTAATCCCCCCCTTCACAATGTGCTATTGGGATATATATGTCTCGACCTCTTACTTTTACAATATACTATTTAGAATTTGTAAAAAAATTTATAATATTATTTAATAAAAAAGATTTTTATTATTTTTTAAAAATTATTGTTATAATTTCTTTATTAAATCTTTTTTTAAAATCCATTTAATATTTATAAATATAATATAATGAATTATTTATAATGTATATAATTCTTCATATTAATAAAATATTCTTAATTATGAAATTATATATTTATTATTCAAATATAATCTAAATAATAATAAAATAAAGAGATTTTGACTTTATTTATATATTATATCTTTATCTTATAAATTAAAAAGAGAATAATATAAATAATAAATACTTTTTATAATATCAAAATTAAACAATTGTTAATAATTTTGATGAGATTTTGAATTTAATAAATTATGTATCTTAAATTTTTTATAATATTTTAATAAAAAATATTTTCTATCAAATTATATCTTTGATCATTTTAGAATAAATTAAACTTTTTTTCTATAATAATAAAGTTAATAATAGGAATTTTTTTTATAATATATAAAAAATTAAGTTTAATTTTTTTTTAATAATATAAGTCTAGTTCCCTACTTTCCGGCCACCCTCAATTCCGATCAATTATTTATAAATATAATCTAATGAAATTTGAATCATAGATTTATTACTTAAATAATACTAAATTCTGAAAATTTCGGATTTTTCATGATTTGTATATAAATTTGAAAATCTTAGAAATCTTTGATAACTTTTCAACAAAAATTACTGAAAATAAATTATAAAAATATTTAAATAATACTTAATTCAAAAAATTTGTTTATTCGAAAAAATAAATTTTAATTATTGGTTTATTAGCCTTAAATTTTATTTATATAAAACTAAAATGGTTGTAATTATAATAATCAAAACCTTATTAATTAACTTAATATACTTTTGAAATTATATATTTATTATTGAAATATAATTTAAATAATAAATTAAAAGATATTAAATTTTTTCTATATATTATATTTCTATATTTTAAATTGAAAAAAAAATTATTATTTTTATAATATATTCTTAAAAAAAATGGTTTATTATAATAAAAAAAATAACAATAAATTTTTTTTAATCTTTAAAAAAAATAAATATAAACGTTTAATATAAATTTTTTCGAATATTTTTAAAATAAAATAATTTTTTTTTACTTTTTTACTTTTTCAATATTTATTATTTTTATAAAAAATAAATCAAAATTATTATTCAATAAATTTAAAATATTATAAATTAAACCTTTATTTATATAATTCATTTTAAAATAATATTTTAAAAAGAAAATTTGATTAAATATAACATATTTATTATTAAAAAATAAGAAGTTTTCAAAAATATTATAAACTATTAAAAATTTCATATAATAAAATCTTTTAATTATATTTAAATAAATTTATTAATAAAAAGAAATTTATTTATATAAATAAAAAAAGAGAATAATTTTAATTTAACTATTTTTATTTAGTTTTCTTAATTTTATTATTTGAATTTAATTATAAATTAAAAATATTTTGAAAAATTTATATTATATTAATTGTTATATCAAAATATAATAATATTGTATTTAAAATAATTTATTATATAAAAAATATCAAAGTTATTATTCTGAATCTAAAAGTAATTTAATAAACATATAAAATTAATTTGATAAATATCTATTTTTATATTTATTATTTATTATTTATTAAAATTTCATAATTTTATTAATCATTATATTAATAGTTGAAATTTGAAAATATATATATATATAAATTTATAAATAACTTTTCAATAAATATTACCAAAAAAAACATACATTTTCTTGGAATACTTAAATATATATATTTCTAAAATACAATTATATAATAAAAAGTAATCTGTTATAAATGATTTATTAAAGTTTTATAATTTATTATATAAATATTTTATGAACCAAATCCATGGATTTTATTAAATCATTAATTATAAATCATTTTTGATTATATTGATATATTCTGATATTATACATATTCAAAATTACTAAAAGAATTATATTTTATTTTTAATAATTTTTATTATAAAATTATTTAAATAGTTCAATTTATATATAGATTCTATATAAAATAAAAGTATTATATTGATTTTTAATATCTCAATTAATAAAATTACAAAATACTTTTAAATTTTATAAATTTTTATTATATAAATAAATGATCTATATTTAAAATCTTCAAAAATTACATTTATAAATATTAATTTTTAATATTTTGATAACGAAAATGATTGAAATGAAAAAACAATGGATAATTAGAATATAAAAAAGAAGATTTATAGATTATATAATCTAATCTTGAACTTTTTTTTTTTAGATTGGAAAGTTTACTACAAAGATTCATTACATTTCCTTAAAATACATTATTATTACAAAAATTGATTAAATAATAATTATTAAAAATAATTTCAATTTATAATATAAAGAAAATACTTTTTTATAGAATTATTACAAATCTAATTATCAATTTTATATATAATATATAATTAAATGAAAATAATCAGAATTTTTATTTAAATTGATAAATTCTTTTTTTATTAATGAATATTTTTAAATACAATTCAAGAATTTTATTTTATTAAATTATCAAATCATTTATAATATTTTTTAAAATCTTTCTTAATAAATATTATATAGATATTCAATTAAAATTTGTGTATATAAAAATAAATTGGTATTTATAAGATTTTAAATTTATTTAATAATGTTAAATTATATTCAAATTTAATATTAATTCTAATAAAATTATTAATATCTTTATTATATTTGATATGTTATTCAAATAAATATTATATTTAGAATTTATATAATACTAATCATTATACATTATTTTTTTAAAGAAAAAAAGAATAAATATATTTAATTGATTTATAAAACTTGATATTATGTAAAAATATAATAACATTTTCCTTAAAATAATTTAATTTATAGAAAATATTAAAGTTATTTTTTTGATTTTAATATTAATTTAATATTTATTTTTTTCTATACTGAATATTAATAAAAATAAAATTTATCGTAATTATTATTATATTTCTTTATTTAGATTTAATTGACATTATTTATATTAAAAAAATTAAATGGAATTTAATAATAGAATTTGAAAATGTTTTAATTATTATTATTATATATTAATCAATATTTACAACTTTTTAATTTTTGAAAATAAAGAATTTTTTTAATTTAAAATTATAATTTATATTTATAATAAAATGAATTAGAGAGAAAATTGTTTTACTTTTAAATAAATTTATAATTATAAAAAGGTCTATAAAGATTATATCAAAATTTGATAAATTAAACAGGATTTCATTTTTATTAGAATTTTTTATAAGATTATATAAAAAATTAAATATTAATATTAAAGAAATATCATCAATAAAATCAAGGATAATAAAGGCTTTTATAAAATCACTAATAAATATAAATTAAAATTTGATCTTAAAGTAATGAATAATATAAAATGAAAATAAAAACTTTCTAAATTATAATATTAGATTTTTTTAACATTAACAATATTTTGAAAAATAATTTTTAAATATTTTAATTTGATTTTCATAAAGGAATTTAAAAAAAATTTATTTATATTTTTATTATATTATTGAAAAAAATATAAAATTATTATTCAGAAATATATTATATATAGATTATATAATTATTCTTTAATATTTAATATCTTTTTTTATATCTAAATATCTATTAAATAATTATATTCTTTAAATTGGATAAAAGAAATAGATTTTTGATTTATTTATAAAGATTTATAATATCTATTCTTTATATTTTTAAATCTTTTTTAATATATTTGAATAATATATCAGATATAATTATATTCTTTATTGGAACAAAAAATAAATCATTATTAAGATTAATTTTATTAATTGTATTATATATAAATGTATTTAATAATAAGATTATTAAAATATAAAGAAATTTTTAAAAAATAACTCAAATATTAATAAATATTAATTTATAAAGAATATGATTTTATATTAATAATATCTTAATGATTTAATATTTTTTTTTCCAATAGATCTTTTATATTTTTCAAAATAATATATCAATACATAAACTTTAAATAAAATAAATATAAAAATATTTAAATATCAAAAAATATAAAATTACAAATAGATTAATAAATTTTGATATTTCTTAAAATATTTATACAATCAATTTTAATTCCGAAGTTATTATTAACAAACTCAATATTACCTTTAAAAATTTTCAATATATAAGAAATTTAATATAACATAAAATGATTTATCAGTTATTCAAAAAAATTCTTAATTTTAAAATCAAATTTTTTTCAAAATTTGATTTATTTAAATAATATTTTTATAAAGTATTAATTAACAGATTTTTTTAAAAAACTATATTTGAAGTTATCAAAGGTTTAAAAATAAAAATATAAATCCTTTGATATATTATTTTCTATATTAAAATATGAAGATTATTTAAATAATAATTATTTAGATTATTTATATCTCAAATTTTGATACAAAAAGTTCTAAATTATTTGTTTCGATTAATAAATCATCTTTTCAACCTTTTTAAATTCTTATATTCTTGATAAGAATTTTTTTGAATAAATATTTAATTTTATTTTAAATTCTCTATTAGTTTCTTGTTCATTTTCTTTTTATATTTAATACTATTTGATTTATTTTCTTTTCTTTTTTAGATCATATTATTCATTTTTTATTATTAAAATTTTGATATTATATTAAATTTTTCGATTGTTTATATATATATTAAATTTTATTTTTGAAATATAAATATTTATTTTGAATAAAACAGAAGTATTATAAGAAAATAACTTATTGAGATCTATTATAAATTAGCAATACTCACCAAGATAATATTGATTTAAAAACTCTTAATTTAATATATTTTTATATTCCTTAAAAGATTTTAGAATATAAATTTTAAATTTATATCTATTGAATAAAAAGTATTATTATTATTATTATTATTATTATTGTTGTTGTTGTTGTTGTTGTTGTTGTTGTTGTTGTTATTGTTGTTATTGTTGTATTTTTTTTATAACATAAATATTAAAACAAATAGAAATTACAAAATATTTTCATTTCATTCAAAAATATAAATATTATTTAAATTTTTTTATCTCCTTTCACTACACATCTACCTTTTTCAAAAATTCCAATGGATATACAGCCCCTGATATTATATAAAATTATTAATAAATTATTATTCGATATCAAAATCTAAAATTTTATTTCCAAAAAAATTATTTAATAAAGATATGATATAAATTTCAAATAATCATCGAAATTATAGAATCTGGAATTAGAAATTAAAAAAACAAAAGTTATATAAATCATTAATATTGGTATTAGCATCTTATATGGACTATTATATCTATTTAATCTAGGTAGTTTTCTAAATATCTTTAAAGAAAAAAATTGAATTCAATATATTTCTAAAAAGATTTATGAAATATAAAATAATAAATTTAAAATTTATATCTTAAATGAATAATAATAGTAATAATTAAATATATTATAAAATTCAAAAGATTTCTTGATATTTTTCCATAAAAGAAAAGCATTATAATACATTATTATCAAAAACATTTCATAGTAAATTATAATTATATCTAAAAGGATTTTAATAAATTTATTGAAAAATTGATTAAAATGAATAAAATATTTTATAAATATTTAAAATAATATCGATTCTTTAATTTTTATAAAGATTAAAATTATAATAAATGTTGAAAAAATAAAAAATGTTTTTAAGATTATTAAAAATCTAATAAAAATTTTATATAATTAAATATTATTGTGAGAATATAAATATTTAAGAAAAAAAATAAAAACAAAAATATTTTTAAAAAATGAAATAAGCAAAAAAAAAATTTATTTATAATAAAATTAATTATCAAATTGAAAATTATTAATATAAAAAGATATCAGAGTAAAGAAATTATTACAAAAAATTTAATAAAAAATAATTTGATATAATTTTATATTTTAATTAATCAAAATAAACTTTAAAAAATATAACAAAATCAAAACTACTATTTATAAAGAATTTAAGAATTTATTATCAAATGAATTATTAAAGAATAATAAAGAATTAAATTTAATTAATTTAAGAATTTTGTGATTATTCTGATTTGAAAAAGAATTGGGAGAAGAATTGATAATAAAGTACATTATAATAAATTAAATAATTTATTATAAAGAAATATATAAAATTTATTTATCGAATTAAAAGATTATAAAATAATTCTTAAAAAAAAGGAAAAGATCTTGTAATAAAAAGATATTGAAGATTATTTCATTGAATAATTATGAAATTTTTTAATTTGATTACAATAATAATAATATAAATGAAAATAAATTGAATATTATAAATTAAACAAAATAAAATTATTATAATATTAGAATAAATGAATAATATATCTGAATTGTATTATAATTCATAAATAAGTATTCAATAAAATTGAATAAAATACTTTAAAAGAAGATTTTCCTAATATAAATAAATACAATTTTATATTAAAAATTATTTCATTCAATTTTGTTTAATTAGGAAATCAATAAATTCTTTTGAGAATGTTATAATTAAATAATTTTAATCTTAAAATCAATTTAACTTTTTAAATAAATATAATTAATAAAATATTTTTAAATCTATAAAATTCGATATACAAAATAAATAATTAAAGATAAATATTTTTTTTTATATAAAATATTTAATTTAAATTTTTTTACAGATAATCAAAGAAGATAAATCTTTTATAGAAATAAAAAATAAACAAATAAAATTATTCAAAAATACTTTTTTAAAGAAATAAATTTTTTTAATATAGATATAATATTAAAGATAAAAAAAATTATCTAAAGAAAAAAATAATAAACCCTGAGTAGGATTTAAATTCTAATATTATAAAAAAATGTTTTAAAAAAACAAAATATTTTCTTTTAAATTAATTAATTAAATAATAAAACCAGAATTAAGAATATTTAAAAACTGTCTCATATTATATATATTGAGAAATAATATTAAAAGATATATATAAATTATTATAAATTTAATAATATAATAATTAAAGATTAATTTGAAAAACTAGGATTTTCTTCAAATTTGATTTATAAAACAATTTTCATTTAATTAAAATAAATATAAATAAAGAATAAGAAACAAGAAATAAGGAATAATATTTAAAATTTAAAATAGATTATATAAATATCAAATTATATTATTTGAATTAATTAATAAATTTTCAATATACAGTATTAATCAATTTATATTACCTCACAACCTAATTTCAGTCTTTCTATATATTTAACATCAACCTTTTAATTATAAAATCAACTATTAATTATTATAATCCAAAATTTGAATACATTAAAGTTCTATATCTATATTACTTCTTCAAAAAAAATGAAATCCTTACAGTAACTGCGCACTTATATTATCCTAATGCCTTTTTTATATCAAAATTAAATCATTTCAATAATCTTTGTTATTAATAATATATATTAAATAATTTTCTAATTTATTTTATTGATTTAATTAGAATTAAAAAAAATTAATTCTTTTTTGTTCAATTTTGGCGGGGAATTTGATAAAAAATTTAAATTCTTATTTTGAAATCATATAATCCTAAAAATAAATTTGAATAAATATAATAATCTTATAAATCATTTTAATATTACAATTTTCTTTTTTGATAATTCTCTTAAAATTATTTTGTAAGTTTGATTTAAAAAGTAATAAAAGCATTGAATGATATCTATTGAATTATATATTTCAATTAATATACTTTTTGTATTAATTATTAATGAGCTTATATATTACTTGAATTTTTTGTTAATAAAGTTTTTTTTATATTATATATAATATAATCAGAAGGTTTTATATATACATTAATCTAATAATTTTATAATATATTTTATATATATTTTGCAGGGATATTATCAAATTATTTAATTATTTGGAATCAGATTATTTTATTAACAATATGAAGTATAGATTAATTATCAATATATATAATATCTATAAGGATAATATTATTGAATTCGATATCTTTAAAAAAAAGTAAACTTAAATCTTTTTAAGGATTTTTAATATAGCTAATAAAATTTATGATATTTTATTAATAGATCAATTAGTTTTTTATCTTTTTTATATCTTATTTATTATAATATTTGATATAATTTAAATATAAAAAATTATCCAAAATATCAATATAATTATTAAAGATTTGTTTTAATAAAAAAACAATTACTAATTTCGATTAAGTTCTAAATTATATATTATAAATAGACTTTCTATAATAAGAATATATAATTGAATCTTTTGACAATAACCAAGCTATAAGTAGATATTATAATTTTATCGATAATATTATTATAATAAAATTTAAATTAATCTATATTTATTAAAGAAAATAAAAATAATATATTTATATATATAATATTGAGTTCGATGATTTTAAAGAATAATTGAATATAGATTGAATCAACAAAGATAATAGTTTCGATATCGAATTGGATATTTGCTTGTCTAATAATTGCTATATTAATTAGGATTTCCTTAATTTTATTTTATATTTGATATTAATTATATTCTATTATAAAGTATTTGATTGTTTTAGAATTGATTATAATATTATAGAATTCCTTATTATTATATATTAATAATAGAAATCTTTATATTTTTAATAAATATATATATATAAATAATTTATCAATTAATAATTATAGAATTTTTTATTTATTAATTAATTTGGATATTATAAAATAGTTTTTAGTTTTGTCCTTATTATTTAAAAAAGCTCTTAATAATCTTATTCTTTGAATTATATTTATTTGATTTTTCTTTCTATTCAATAAGAAACTATTAATAATTATTATTGAAATCGTTATTGTTTTTATTTCTAAATTGTTTTAAATATTTGTATTTTGATTTTTCTTATTTTTCTTTATTATATTTGTAATCTGATTTTTTTAATCTTTAATCTAGTATTTCTAATTCTTTTTATTTGATTAGTTTCTCAAACTTCTTGGTTTATTGAATCTTTTATTATAAGATTGATTATAATATTCTTGAGAATTATTAAAATATCTTTATTCTATAAAACATATATTATTTTAAAAGTTTATTAGATATATTTTCTTTTATATATTAATTAATTATTTCAATTGATTAATTAGTTTTATTATAGTATTCTTAAGATTGTATATTATTAAATAGATTAGTATTATATTATATACTAAAATAATTTTGTTAAGTAGTATTTCTAGTTTTTTCATTTTAATTATTAAATTATATTATGAAAGATAAAGTTTTATAAATAATTTTATAGATTCTTTTTAAAATATTGTGAGAAAGTCCAGATTCTATATTGTTTATTAAAGGAATCTTAGTTGTTTTATTTTGTGATTTTTAGTAGCTAGTTATAAATAGAGGCCTTTACTCTTTCTTTGAAAAGCAATCAATCTTTACACATACACTTTTCCAAGATATATTGTTATAATCCCAAAACCTATTGTGAAACTCATTTTATCTTTAAGTAATATGCTTCGATATAATCTAATCAGCTTTCTATTCTTAATTCCTCTCTTTACAATATGTTATCAGGACACACATATCTCGACTTCTTACTTTTACAATATTAGATTTGGATTATTAGAAATATAAGATTATTTTATTTTGTTATAATATTTTATTTATATTCTGTTTCTTTAAAGTTATTAATTATTATAATATATGGCTTTTTGAATAAAAATGATAATTAGATGATATTATTATTATAAAAGTTAAGTATATTATCTTTAAGTACAATAAAGAATATTTATATATATAATCTTTTTGGAATATTAATTTATATTTTTTATTTTTTGAATATAAGAATTAATAATAAAAATTATTATTATATTCTTTATAAATTTTATTATTTTTATAAAGTTTGATAAAATTGAGAATATATTGAATAAATATAGTAATATGTTATTAATTGTTTATTCTAAATAGATTGATTATAGATATAATACTTTTTGAGATTTCAATACTGAGTTTTGATATAATAGTTTTATATTCTTCTAAAATATAGTTTTGATATAAACATATTATATTTGTAGATCTTAATCTTTTGTTTTGTTTATTCTTTGAATTTATTTGTTTAAGATATATTAGTAAGAGTATTAGAGATATCAATATTATCTTTTTGTATGTTGATTTCTGAAATCTATAAAATTTGTTACAGAAGATAGAGATTAGCTTTATTAATTATTTTAAAATAATTAAAATCGATTTTCCAAAATGTTTATAGAATATATTTGAGAATAATATAATTATTTATATAAAATATTTGGATAGAATCTTGTAGAATTTATAAGAAATATATTATAATATAAAAGAAAAGGATTCTTTTTATATAGATTTAGATAACAAATAAATAATATATTTGATTTCTTTAATTTAGATAAATTTATTGTTATTATTTAATATAATTGAATATATTATAGATATAGATTTTAATTTTATATAAAATTTTAAAGTTCTTGAAACTTCTTTTAGATATAAAATCTGATAATAGTTTTTTTAGTATATAAATCCTATCTGATATTGAATATTATCAAATTAACCCTAATTTGAATCAGAATAGATTAGGGTTACAGTATTTAAACTGATCGTTATTTGAAGCTTCTAATTTGTGATATCATTAATTAATATTAATATTACTCTAATAATATGATATCTATTAATATTACTCTAATAATATGATATCTATTAATAGTATTCGTTAGTAAGTATAGCTCTTCTTTTCAATATGGTAAATATATAATGTATTGATAATTTGTTCTATTTTAGATATATATTAATTAGATATTTATTAAATCAATTAATAATATTTTTATTTATTTAAAAAATAAAGAAATTTACATTATTAATATTTATAAGATATTAGTCTAATTATTTAATTTTAAATTATATATTAAATTTAAAAAAATATTTATATTTATAAAATAACATTTTTAGGATTTATAATATTGTGAGAAAGTCCAGATTCTGTGCTGTTTCTGTTAAGGGAATCTTAGTTGTTTTATCGTATGATCCTCAGTAGCTAATTATAAAAAAAGACCTTTACTCTCCCCTCAAAAAACAATCAATTCTTTTTATATATACTTTTCCAGAATATATTGTTATATTCCCAAAACCCATTGTGAAATCTATTTTATTTTCAAGTGATATATTTTGATATAATCTAATCAACTTTTTATTATTAATTCCTCCTTTTCACAATATGCTATTAGGACACATATATCTCGACGTCCTACTTTTACAATATTTAAGAAATATATAATTATTAATTAATTTATATTTATCAATTTTGAAAAAATTTAAATATTTTTGAGATTTATAAGCTTTTATTATTATTTTATTATTAAATATTTATATATAAATTTACTTTGAAAAAAGCAAAAAGGGAATAATTACTTTAAAATTTAAATAGGTTTGAAAAAAAAAAGTTTTAGAAAATCTTAAAATAATCTTTATTATTTTTATTTTTTATTTTATATAATCTTAAAAATATATATATTTATATTTATATTAGAAGAAGTATTATTATTTAAATAATATTCTATTATATTTTATAAAATATTATTATTTTATTTATAATTATTTATATTATTTTATATAATAATAATAATATATCATTAGTAATCGATATATAATTATAATCTATTTTTTATAATCAAAATAGATAATAATATTCTTTAATATTTTATAATTAAAAATATTTAAAAAAAAAATTAAAATAAATAAATAAAGATTTTTATTATTTATAATTTCATTATAATTTATAGATTAAATAAATTAAATCTTATTAATAATTAATTAAGAAAATCTAATTATATTGAAAATATAATAAAAATATAAAAAGATCTATTTTTAAATTAATAATTAAATAATAATAATTTTAATATATATTATCAATTAGTTCAAGATAATAAAGAATCTAAATTATAATTGATGATATTTAAAAAAAAAAAAATTAAATAATAAAGAAATACTTTTTTCGAATAAAAAAAAGATAAATTTTATTAATATTTATATTAAGAATATTCTAATTAAGATTATCAAAGTTTTATAAAAGTTTTTATTAAATATTTTCTTTATTTTTTTATTATATAAATAATTTTTTTAAAATTCTCTTTATTATTTAATAAAGGTATTATTGATTAATAAAATTGTTAACATATTAAAATTTTTATAAAGAGATCTTTATAATTCTAATTTTAAAATTATATTATTAAGGAATTTGTTAATATAAGATTATTATTATTTAATTATGAATTACTTAAATTAAATGAATCCTAGATATTAATTATATTTATAATCGAAATAATTAAATTTATAATATTTAATTATAAATGAAATATATTTAGATTATTATTTATTAAATTATTATTGTTTTTAGAAATAAATATATTTATTTATAATTAAAAAACAGAAATAATAATAAATAATTATTTATTAATTATATTAATTGAAAAAAGTAATTATTGAGAGAATAAAAACAATAAAATTATAAAATAGTTATATCGAATATTAGAATAATAATATTAATTCTTTTAATTATAATTTTAAAATGTTTTGATTTATTTAATATTATATTTAAAAAAAATTCCTTGTTAGATCTTTATTTAATCTTTGTTCTGAGAGTTATCGGAATTATCTTAATATAAGAAGGAATCATTATCAAAGGATTAAAAAAAAAGATTAAAAATAAATATAAAATATCTTGCTCTTGATATTCAATATAATTAGTTTCTTTGTATCAAATTTAGATTTTGACTTTGATTTTAATTTTGTAATCTTTTTTTCTAATAATAAAAAAAGATTTTATATTTATCTTTTTTTCTGATTTATTATTTAATATAATAAACAATATAATAAAAGCTCGATAATTAATTAATAATTATTTAATTAAAAAAGAAAATTTAATTAAAAGAAAATTTAAATATATTTTTAATAAAGCATTTATAGAATATCTATTTAAATTTATTATATTTTTTGAAACAATTGTTTTTTTTAAATGAATTATTTAAAAACAAAATATTTTTTTAATATTATAAATTTTTTATATTATATTATATTTCTTTATTTACTTATAAATATTTTCTATTTTTTCTCTAAATAATAATATTATATTCTATTTATTTTAAACCTTCAATAGTTGATTTATTATAATATTAAACAAAATTAAGATTGATTTATAAAGTCTCTTTTTTTAGATATATTTAGAATATACAAAATTCAATTCTTTAAAAAAGGAATATTTCTTATTTATAATATTATTATTTAATTAAGCTTTTTATATATTATAATAAATTAAGTATTTAATATAATAAAAATATATTTAATTAAAAAATATAAATAATCTTATTATAATTATTTATATAAGAGTTCTGTATAGGATATCATTATATAACTAATAAAATATTTAATTATTAACTTATAAAACTTTACAAAGATCTATTACAGTATTATAATTTATTTGATAATTTTATAATAAGAATATCTTTATCTAGATTAAAGAGATTATGAAAAGCTTAAATATTATTTTAAGATTAATTGATTCTTTGCTTTATGACTTTTATATTATATTCATTTTTAAATAATTCTCTTAATTTAAAATTTAATTTAAAATAAAATTTAAAATAAAAAAATGTATTATAATGATAATAATTGATTAATCATAAATTTAGTTATATAAAAAATTTTATAATTCAGAGTCTTTGGAATTTAAGAAATAAGAAATTAAAAAGAAATTAAGAAGAAATTTAAAATTTAAAAGTTTAAGATTCAAAAGAATTTAATAAATATATAAATAAAAATTAGTTAGTAAAGATTTTCTTATTATAAAATTTTATATTCAAAATTTTATATTGAATATTTCAAATTTAATATTATTTAATATTATTAATTATATTTATATTTCTAAAATAATCTTAAAGCTTTTTATTATTTTTTTAAATTTAAATAAAGGTATCCCTTATTATAAAACTTATTGGATTACCCAAGCCTTAATATTGTAAAGCTATAGTAGATCTTTTTAGAGTTTTATAAATTGACGATCTAACAGCCTAAACTCTTGATTTCTAAATCTTTATTTGATATTCAATTATAAATTTATTTCGAAAGTTTAAAATACTTCTTTATAATCTAAAGAAAAATTTTTGTAATAGGATAATAAGATTTCTAATAAATATATAATCAAAGTTTTATAAAAATAAATTCCTTTCAAAATTCAATTAGGAATATAGTATATTATAAAATATAAGAACATAAAAATTGAGATTATTTACTTTGATTTTATTATATAATATATTATATATTATAATTCAGATTTTTAATTTTGGAAATTCTTCTGATCAAAATAGGAAATTCCAGATAGAATAAAAATATAACCGAGATTATTATGCTTTTACTTAATTATATAAAAGTAATTAAAAGATTATAAAAAGTTATATAGTTTCTATTAAGAATCAAATAAAGATTTGAAATAAAGATATAAATAATTATAATATTCAATTAATGATAATTTTTGAATATAAAGTTTTATATAAAGAAATGTTGAAGTCTTTGTATACTTTATTATATAATTTTTGATAATATATATATATATGATCTTAAAATAATCAAAATTATATATTGAATTATTGAAATCTGATTGTATTTATATAGAGTCCAAGTTTAATTATTATCTTTATAATATTATCTTTTTTTTAAAATATATATTATTTTAATTATTTATATATATAATAATTATTTTATCTTTTTTTATATCAAATATTTTTATATTTTTGTTTTATAATAATTATTTTTTAATTATACATTTATCATTGAAATATCAAAAAATAATTTATTTATTATTATTTAAAAAATCTTTATTATATAAAGATACTAAATAATAAATCAAAAACTTATTATTTTAAATATTTTTATATATAGGTTATATATTTTTAAATTAAAAAATAAATAAAATAAAGAGATTTTATAATTTAATAATTAAAAATCTTTGTCTAAACAAGAAAAGAAATTGTAAAAGAAAAAAAAGGAATTACAATAAAGATCTTTTAATTTCAAAAATAACAGGATTTTCTTTATGAATATTATAAGAAAATAATTTAATAAAATCTTAGATATCTTGATAAATTTAATATTTTTGAAAAGAAAGAAAGATTTAAAAAGAAATATATTAAAAAAGAAAAAGAAACTTTAAGTATATTTATTATCTTTTAATGTTTTTGATTTTAATAATTTTCTTTTTAATACTTTTTTTTATTTTGATTCTTTAGATTCTTATCATCTGAATTAGATAACCTTGAGTATTACTAATAAAATATCTTTAATTTTTTAAAACAATTAAGATTTTCTTTTGATTTCTAAATATTTTCTGAATATAAATAATTGAGTTATTTAATTAGATATTTAATTATACTCTTAATATATTTATAATCTAATATTGTTTTGATATTATATATTATATTTGAATTGATTAATTCGATTTCTATTATAAGTATATTGAACATTTTTTATAATATTAATTCAAATAAAAAGGTATAGAAAATTAAATAGATATTTATAATATATAATAATTTGAATTTATAATTAATAATTTCTTTTATTTTGTTGATTTTGAATATTTGAATATTTGAATATTTTATAAAATAAAATAAACTTTTTTTCTTTTTTTAAATATAGATCTTATATTATATAATTTATTATAATATATAATTATTTTTAAAATTATAAATTATAAATCTAATAAAAGTTATTTGTATAATTTTTTGATTTCAGATATATTTTTGATAATTTTGTTAGTGTGTATTTGTTATTAACAAAAATAATAATTAGTATAAAATTATATTATTTTTATTATTTTTTTTCTAAAATATCATATATAAATTAAATTAAAGATAATACCTAAATTAATTATTTTATTTATAATTAATATAGTATTATAAATAAATTTTTATTATTTAAATTAAATATTCAATTTGGTTATTTATTTGAGAATAGAATAAAAGTAATTTATATTTCATTCTAAATAATATTATAAAAATAATTCAAAATTTCAATATAAAACGTTTATTTCGATCTAAGATTATTTTTTTTTATCATATTATAAATTTCAATTATATTTTATACAAATATATAAATTAAATTATTTGTTATTTATTTCTTGTAGAATAATAATATATAAATATATTTTTTAATCTAGAATTATATTCTTTTAAAGTAATTATATCCTTGAATATTAATAATTTAATTATAAAATCTTATATAAAAATTTTTATTATTAAATAAATAAATTTAAAGTCTTAAATTAATTTTAAAAAGTATATTTAATAATTTTATTTTGTATATAAATATTACATTTCTTAATTATTTTCTTAATTATAATTCTTATTTTTAGAAAATAAATTTCTTTTTTTAATTCTAATAAAGATTCTAATTACTTTATAATGATTATAAATTAGAAGTTTATATTATTTTTGAATTTATCCTTTAATTAATTTAAAAGATATATATATTTTGTTATAAAAATAAATAAATCCTTTATTAATATTAAATTCTTTCTTTAAATTATTTTTATTCTTAAAGATTTGTTTTATAATAATATATTATTTATATTCTATTTTTGATTATATTATAATCGATTTTAAAGATAAAATTTATTATTTATTATATATTAATATACTATCTTCTTTTTTTAGGATTATATATATTTTATATATTTTATTTTATAAATATTCTAGTTTTCTATTAAAAGTATTTATTTTAATATTTTTAAAAAATTATAATTTCTGATTATTTGATCTATTATCATTTAAATTCTTTATTATAATAAAATAAATCAAGTTTTTATAATTAATATATTTTTATATTATATATTTTGAGTCTTTTAAATAAACTTTTTATTTCTTGAAGATTTCGATTATAATTAAAAGTTTTTTATTATAGATCTTATAATTCAATTCTGATAATAATAATTTATAGAAATAATAAATTATTAATTATTAATTATTTTTAATTGACTTAATCTAACTTTATAATATAATAAAGGAATTTATTTCAATAATAATAATAAGTTCTAGATCAAAGAATAATAATATTAGTTTTTTTATAAAAATTTATTTAAATAAATTAAAAGCTTTTTAAACTTTTTTTATTTATTAAAATTCTTCTTGATTTTTTTAGATTAAATCAAATATTGAAATTGTTATTTTCAAATAATCTTTAATAAAGCTATAATAAAAATAAACAAAATATAAAAAGTATTATATTTTTCAATATTTATATATTGATTTTATTCTAAATAACTTTTAATTTATTAAAGTTTATTTTAAATCTTTTAATAAAGATTATATAATCTAAAAACTTTATTTTTATAATATAAAATATACATTTATTAAACTTATATTAAAGATCTATTTTTTTCAAATATATTAATATATTATTAATATTCTAAATATATTATTTTAGTATGTTATTTAAATAACAAATATAGCAAATAGTGAAAGAAATTTTTAATATATTATTTATTAAATAAATATAAATATTAATAAATTAATTAATTCAAAAAGTATAATCTGATATTTATATAATCCATATCGAATTCTAAAGGTAATCTTTAATTTTTTATCTTTCTTTCTTTGTTTTTATAAAATAAAATTTATTTTATAAATCAAACTTGAAGAAAATCTTGATTTTTCTAAATCGATCATTTAATTTTATAATTAATAAAAGTAGATATTGATCTTTAATAATTATATTATTAGATTTTTAATAATTTATATATTATTTTTTAATTTTATTCTTTTTATATATATATAATATTAGATTAAAAAATTTGATTCTTTAAATTATTATTTTTTCAATTTGTTATTAATATATTTTTTGAATATTCTTAATTATTTCTTTGATATTAAATAAATAAATTTAATTAAAGATATTTTTCTTTTTATTAACTTTTTTATAATTCTATAATCTATATTCTAATAAAGTTTTGAAGTCTTTTTATTCTTTGAAAAGTCTTATATATTTTCTATACTTTATTGATATATTCTTCAAAAGAAGATCTTAAACATAATATTCTATATTAATAAAAATATTTATTTTCAATTCTTTAAAGTATATATTTTAATTAATCAAATAAAATTTCTTTATATTAATCTTTAAAAAAACTTCTTTTTCTTTATTAAAAATAACTTTTAAATTCTTTAATATTTTATTTTTATCCTTATTCTTTTTATTAAGTAATTGAAGAATTGAAGATTTTTAATAATTTTATAATTATATAATTATTTTCTATTTAATCTTATCTATTTTGATTTATAAGATCTTTTTAATCTTTTCTTAAAGAATTGTAATAAATAAATCTTATAAATATTATTATAGATTCTTTCTTTGAATCTTCTTTAGATAATAATAAAATAAAATTTTAAAAGTATTTTATATTTAATAAATTTATTATATTTATAATATTCTCTTATATATATTTTAAAATTCTTTAATATTAATATATTCAACTTTCACGAAGATATATAATTGAAATATAAAGATTATATTAAATTGCTTTTTGTTCTTTTAGAATTTCTTATTTTAACAAAATTCTTCAATTTTTCTGGTAACTTTTTATTTTATATTTATTTCTTTCTTTTTTAAATAGTTTTCCTTTAATAATAATATTGTCGGTACATCATATGATTACTGTATTGAAAAGGGGAACCGTATCTATTAGCGAGTATTAGCATCTATCTCTTCAATTATAAATAGGATCCTCTTTTTATAGATAATAATGATAAACAAGAATTATATACCAAATTCAAAATACCTTCTACTAATAGATATTATATTACTAGAATAATACTAATATTAATTAATGATATTATAAATTAGGAGCTTCGGATAACGATCAGTTTGATTACTGTAACCCTAATTTATTCTGATTCAAATTGAGATCAATTTGAAGAGATATAGTATCTAATATCAAATAGAATCTATATATTAAAAGGATTATATTCAGATTTTAGATCTAAAAAAGTTTTAAGGACTTTGAGGTTTTTGTATAAGATTGAAGTTTATATTAAATAATAATAATGACTTTATCTAAACTAAAGAAGCTGAATATATTATACCAAAAAAATTTATTATATTATAATACATTTATTATATAAAGAATCTTTATATAATTCTATCCAAAATATTCTATATAAATACTTTCTTTATAATATTTATTCTTTTATATAATTATATAAATCATTATTTTATATATCAATATATTCTAAAATCTATCTTTAAGATTTTAAATTAGGCTTAAAAACCAGGAAATAGATTCAATATATTATTAATATGATTATTATAATAAATATAATTAATATAATCCTTAAATGCTTTGATTGCCTTATAATAAAGAACAAATTCAGAAAATAGATTAAGGAATAATTAATCGATAATGATATTAGGGAAGATATAAACAATTATATCATTCTCAAATCTATTTAATATAAAAAAGAATACCTTTATAACAAAAAGCTAGCTGATATATTCTATAAAGATTTTGGATAGTTTGATTTTAATTATTTCAAAATAATCGATAAAATTAATCTTTATCTTTTATAATAAATCTTATAAATCTTAGAAATCAATATTCAGAAAAATAATATTGATGTTTCAAAAATCTTTGTTAATATAGCTCAAATAAACAAATTCAAAGAATAAACAGGATAAAAGATCAAGGTTTATAATCATAATAAATCTATATCAAAACTATACTTTAGATTACTATATTATCTCCAAAAGATTAAAATAAACTTTGGGCAAAATAAAAAAGAATATAAAATTACTATATTAGGATCCGATATTGAAATCTTAAAAGGTATTTTTTTTAAAATTTAATATATCCTTAATTTTATTAAGCTTTATAAGAACAATAAATTATATAAAGAATATAATGATAATTTTGATTATAAACTTTCTATATTCAAAGGATAATATAAATAAGCCAATATTTTAAAGAAACTATATATACAAATATTCTTTATTATACTTAAAAAATTATTTCTAATTTTTATAATATTAATATCATTCAATTATCATCTTTATTTAATGGATTATATATTATGATGATTAGTAATTTTGAAGGAGCAAAATATAAACAGAATATTATAATTTAATGAAATAATCTTATACTTCTGATAATCCAAATCAAATATCCCGAAAAGAATCTGCAAGATTGTTTATAAATATTATTTACAGAGCTTTGCCCTTTGCAATATAATTTGATAATTGAAATAAGAAAACCAGAAATACTATTCAACAAAGTTATTTCAATATATAATAAAATATTAATTTATTTAATAATAATATATAACCTTGAGAATAGTATAATAAAATTAATCAATTAATTAATATAATTAATTAATATATAAAAGAAGATATATCCTATAGATTCTTGATATAATATATTCTTTATGGAACAAAGATATTTCAATGATTCTTAAGAATATTATAATTAATCTTATAATAAATTTAATAATCTTAATAGAAAATTCAATAAACCAAAAGATTCAAAGAATCAATTAGATAGAGGAAATCAAAAATGTTGGATTGAAGATTATTGAAAATCAAGCTGTAAATTATATAAATGTAATAAAGAAAAAAAAAGAGTCAAAATATAAATATCAAGAATGATTTGGGAATAAAAATAATAATGATTTTGAAAAGAATTATCGATAATTCTTTATCAAATACAAAAAAGAATCAGACAAATATAACTCAAAGAATAAAGCTATCAAAAGCTATTTTGCTAATTTTGATTTATAAAATAACAAAGATGAAATCAGAAACTATTTTATAAAATCTGATTTAATTAATAAATAAGAAATTCTGTAATTATTAATTAATAAATCATTTTTATATATATTTATTAAAAAGATTGAGATTTTTATTATCAACATATAATATAATAGCAAAGAGTTTTATAATATTATAATTAATTCAGAAATAATTAAATATTTTATAATTAAGTATAATCAATATCAAGTATAAAACAAAATCAAGGGAACTTTAATTAATACAGCAATTATTGGACAAACAATCGTTCAATTCAGTGTTAGAATTATTATCTTTATTGATTCAATTTATATTCAATTATTATTCAGAATCGTTAAATTCAATATTATTTTTTCTTTAATAGATATAAATCAACTCAAATATTATTATAATAATATTATTGATAAAATTATAATATTTACTTATAATTTTGTTATTTTCAGAAGATTTAATCATATATTTTTATTATGGAAAGTCCATTTGCAATATATAATTCAGAATTCAAATAAAATTAATGATTATTTCTTTATTGAAAAAAGCCTCCAATTACTCTATTAATATTTCAGATATCTCTCTATATATAAACTATATTAAGTATTATAATAAATAGAATATAAAAAAGATAAAAAGATAATCGATTTATTGATTAAATATTATAAATATTATCAATTATATAGGAAATCCCTAAAAAGATTCAAATTTATTCTTTCTAAAAATATCAAATTTAATTATATTATCTTAATAAATATAATATATATTAATAATCAATCTATACTTTATATTATTAATAAGACAATCTGATTCCAAACAATTAAATAACTTAATAATATCTCTATAAAGTATACATAGAATATACATAGAATATATTATAAAAATACTAAATTGATATATATGTAAAACTTTTTAATTATATTATATATAATATAAAAAAAACTTTATTAATAAAGAATTTATAAAATATATAAATTTATAGATAATTAATATAAAAAGTATATTAATTAAAATATATAATTCGATAAATATTATTGAATGTTTTCATTACTTTTTAAATTAGGTTTACAAAATCACTTCAAATAAGTTAATCATTTTCAATATCAACAAAGTACTTATATTATAAATAATAAAAGTTATTAATAATATAATAAAACCTAATAATTTATTATTTATATTATTAGTATTTGGATCTTATCCAAAAATGATTGAAACAGACCTGCTAATAATCATAATCATATAGAAAGCATAAGCAATCAAGAAAACAATAAAGGAGATTCATAAACTATAAATAAAAAAATAAGTTAAAGATATATTCAATATATAAAATAATTTATTAATTATAATAATCTATAATCTATTCTTCAATTCAGAAGTTATTATATAATAAGAAAAAAAAGGCATAATATCTGGAAAATAGAAAGGTCTATATAGAATAATTATAATAAAAGAAGAGATATATGAAATCAAAAATAAAAAAAGGATCAATCAAATTCTATTTTACTATAATTCGATTATATTATCAATAAGAATCTGAGAGAGAAAAAAGAGCCTGATTAAAATAATCAGAATAATCAATATATATCTTAATATATATTATAAATTGTTATATCACAGATTATTATATTTTAATCAATAATATTATTATCAGGTCCTAAATCCTATATATAATTATAATATCATCAAAAAAGCAATCTATATAACAAAGTATTCTTTATTAATAATAATATTTTAGATAATCCAAATATCATAATTTATTATCAAGAAATTAAAAATAGAAATAATTATATTAATGATTTATTTATAGATTATATATATATAAACTTAATATATAAGAAATCTAGATAATTAGAGATCAATAATTTATTTAAAAATAGAGTTTTCAAAAATAATATCTTTGAAGATAATATTACAAAGGATAAGAATCTTCAATTCTAGATTTATAAATGAAATTAAAAATAAGGGAATTAGTAAAGTATATTCTAAATCAAGATTCATAATCCAAGTATTCAAGGATTAAAAAAAAACAATAATATTAATCTAATCATTTATTATTCAACGAATTAATCAATATATATTAATCATTTTAGATAACTATTTCAAATCATGAATGACAAGAACCAAAATATTCCTGAGGGATATTACACAAATTTATATTCAAACAACTTCAAGTTTCTAATAATTATTCTATATTCAATTAATAATTGAATAAAGATCAAAAAAGATATAGTTTTATAGATTATCAAATCTTTATATAATATTCTTGAAATAAGAAATTATTAATTTGGAATCTATTATTATCATTATATTAAAAATTTTAATATAATATAATCAATACATAATCCTTATTTATTATATATAAAAAACAAAAGCATTAATTTCGGTATTATAAGATTATAGATAAATGATACCCTAATTATAATAAACCTAAAATTTATGATAATAAAGTAAGAACAACTTTAATAAACAAAGTTTTTAGTAAAAGAAAGAAAGCAATTTATCATTATTATCTCTCTCAAATTCAATAAAGGATTTTTTATATTTACCAATAATAACATTTATCTTAATTAGGAAAAACAATACAACAACCTCAAATTGATCAAAACCATATCTATAAATTTATAGAGAACATAAAGCAAAGTTCGAAAATCTGTAATCTTCAAGGATCAATATATTATTTAAAGAATTAAAGAAGTATATATTGCAATAATATACCAATTAAAGGCTTTATTTGATCTTTTTATTATTATCTAAATAATTAATCTTATTTAAAAAGATACATAAGAACTTAATAAACAAATCAAATAACAAATAAAGAATCCCAAAAAAGGATTTAAATTCATCTTTCTTAATATAGAATCATTAAAAATTATTACATTCAACAATATATTATTTATTAATAACAAAGATTATTCATTATAAATAGACTTTGTAATCGTTCTAATAAACAAAGATAATAATATTAACATTCTTTATTGATTATTAATCAAATATAAAAGAATTATATAGATTAATATATAATTTCGATATTGTCTCAATTATAAAAGATATAATCAATACAATTCTTAAACCCAAAATATTAATATTATTGGTTATTTATATCAATTCTAAGTTATTTTATAATCTATTAATTAAACTAAGATCTACTATAGAAAAGAGATTAATAATCAATATTATAGCTTTACAACAATTATACCAAAAAAAAGGAATAGCAAAGATTAGATAGATTAATAATAAATCTAATCCAATAGATTTTATAATTAAGAATAAACCTTATCAAGCATTTACAAACCTAATCGATACTAATAAGATTGATATCAAGATAATAAAATAAATGGAAAGGAATTAAAGAAGTATATATCATATAATTCACTTTTTTAAAAAGAGAATTGTCAATATTAATACATTATATGATTATTATATTAGAAAAGGGAGCTATACTTATTAAAAAATATTAATATCTATCTTTTCTATTATAAATAGGACCCTTTTCTTATAGATAATAATGATAAACAAGAATTACATACCAAACTCATAATACCTTCTACTAGTAGGCATCGTATCACCAGAGTGATACCAACAAATATCTATCTTTAATAGATCCTTATAATTTTTATTTCTAATCTAATAATATCTTCTTTTATTTCATTTATAATTCCAATTAAAAAAGTTTGGAAATTTTTGGTTTTATTAATATTTATAAAGATAATTATTAATCTTGATTATAAATTTTATTATTTTATCAATATCTTTAAACCTAAATTTTTTTATAAGTTTCAATTTTATATAATCTTTAAGATTCAATAAAAATAATTTAATAAAACTTACTGATTTTATTTAATTTAATTAATATATTATCTGAACTTAAAAATATAATTGATTATTAATTTTATTTATTTTAAAAAGAATAAATTTTATTTAATAGTTTTTATTTTATTAATATCCTTAAATATAAAACTTTTGAAGATAATTTATATAATATTTATATTTTATTCTTTAAGATTATTAAAATAATTCCTAAGATATAGTTAAATTTATTTTGTAATTTATTTTTTAAAATAAAAGAGAGTATATGTATTATAATTATCAAACAATATATTAGAAAGTTATTGGTATGGTATAAGTAAATATTGATTATATAGGTTCAACTAATTTATAGGAAGCTTGGTAGGGAAAGGCTGGTTTTATTACTTATATTACCTTCGTTTATCGTCTTTCTATTTCGATATTAAATAGTCTCAATTTCAATACTTCTTTATTAAGGATATATTATTAATTAATTAATTTATTAAGCCTAGTATTTTCTTAAATCTTTCGAAAGCAATCCTTACAATTAGCTTTGTTATTTTATTTGCTATTATGTTATTTGTTTTGATATAATTAGTATTGATCTTCTCTTTCTTTATTAAATCCTTGATGAAATAATAATAAATATCTATATGTTTTGATCGTTTATATAAATACAGATTTTTGATTAAGGTTAGGACTTCTTAATTATCCTTTAGCATCTGTATAATATCTCTGTTTTCTTCAATATAACTTGATTTGAGAAGATCCTTGAATAATTATATTATTTATCTTTTTTATTTCATAAATATAATTATTATAATATATTCTGATTCTATATTAGATATTGTTATAAATATTTGCTTTTTATTAATCTATAATATAGATTCTTTTAGAAATACTTTTTTGATTATATTTATCATTAATTTAATATATATTTGTAAATATTCTGATTATATCTTCAATTAGATTATATTCTTTATAGATATCTGATTATACTCCTCCAAATCCAAATTACAATTTTTGGTTGATTATTAATTATAAATATTATATTAGATTCTTCAATATTATACTATAATACTTTACTGATTTTATTATAAATTATAAGAATCTCTTAAATATAAATATTATATTAGGTTTTATATATATTATTAGATAGATTATACTTTTTATTATTTATTAGTATTTGTTTATACGGATTAATTTATTATTATTATTAATTGATTTGAAATAAATATAATCTGTTATTGATATCTTTTTAACTTGATATTATTTATAAATAATCCTAAATTTAGGTATTCTTTTTGATCTAATATCAATTCTTATATTGATCTTTAGTAAATAATTTTAATATCTAGAATCTTGTTTATCTTCCCCAGATTCTTGATATTAAATCTAATTGAAAGTATTTTATCGAATCAATCAATTTGAACTAGGTTTTCAATTATAATTATAATATTATATATATATATATCAATAATAATATAATATATTTTTTTGAAATATATAAATAAGGATTTATTAGATTTTATATAAAGTTCATTTATAATAATTCTCTTTTTAATAATAAACTCTAATCTCAATTTATTTATTTTAATTTATATAAACTTTTCAAGATATATAATATATAATCTTTACTAATAATAAATCTTTGTAATACTATAAAATATATTTCTTCTTTTAGATAGGATTTTATGAATATATTCTTGATATCAAAATAATAATATTCTAAATCTTCTTTTATAATTAATATTAGGAATAATTAGAGAGTATCTAATTATATTATTAAGACAAAAATATCATTATAATCTTTTCCTAAAATCTGATTGAAATCTTTTATAATTAATTTTGCTTTGAATCGATTTATCTTATTATCTTTTATCTTGATTATAAAGATTTATTTTATTGAAATTAAATTATTATTTTTAGATAATATATATTCTTTTTATATATTATTATAGATTAATATAAATATTTCTTTTTATATAATTTCTGTTTATTTTGTATTATATTTTGGATCTGATATTATCTCTTTATAAATCCTTGATATTTTGATGTTTAATATCTCTTTGTTTAAATAAATAATATTTAAGATATTAGATATATTTATTAATAAGATAATAAAGCTTAATAAAATATAAACCTTTTTTTGAGAGCTTATTTTCCTATAATTTAGAATAGTTATTATAATTTATTTACTATTCTCCAAATCAGCATTATTTATAAATAATACAATTAATACTTATATAATCTTTTCTTCTTATTATTCTTTAATATCTTATTTAATATCCCTTTTATATTTTTTTATTATGTATCTAGATATATAACTTTTGGGTTCAATATCAATCTCTATCTTTCCTTCTTTAGATTAAGGCTTATCATTTTCTTTTAAAAGGTTTGATCCTATTATCTCAGATTCTTTGATTTAATCTGCTGATTCAGATTCGCTGATTAATCCTAATACAGGCTTAATTTCTTCTATAAAAATTGATTTTGATATCTCTAAGTTTAAATTTTTATTTTTTAAGTTAGACTTAATTTTTGTTATAAAGATAATTTCTGATTTTGTAATTCCTAAACTTATTTTATTGATATTCTTATCTTTATTTTTATTATATATAGATATTGATAAATCTGGCTTATCTTTCTTTAATATAATAATCAGCAAATTTATTATTAATTTCAAAGGAAAAAGTAGTTTGAATAATATAATCTCAAAAACTTTATTTATTATTAATCTATTATAAAGATTCTGATTAAATATTATATTTTATATCCTTTATAATCTTAAATCATAATTCTTTATTTTTAGATTTATATCTTCTCTTTAATAAGATTTATTAATCATTATCTTGTTTATACAAATTATATAATCCAATTCTGATAAATATACTTTAATATACTTATTTATATTCTTTAAATATTTAAGGAATATATCAACTCTTAAAGTATTTAATAATTTATTATATCTTTATTTATTAGAATAATTTTTAGATTGATATATATATAATATTTGCTATTTCAAACCTTATATATATTGATATCTGATATTATATTTATAAATACTTTTACAAAAGATCAATATATTTTATTCAAATCAAGACCAAAATTAATATATTTTTTGATATAAGTATTATATTTTATAATCTTATCCCAAAACTCTAATAATAAATTTTTTTTTAATATTGCTTATATATTTGCTTTTATTATTCTTATACTTTTTTTTATTAATCTATTTTAATAAAAAGATATAATTATAATAATTTCTAATTATATTCCTAAATCCTATTTTTTGATAATCTAAAAAAGTTCAGATATATTATTTATTTTGATTATAATGATTTTTGTCCTTGTTGCCAATTCCAGTTCCTTTTTCCATTCTTTCAATTTTATAATAATATTATTTTTGTATTTAAATAAGATAATCTAATTGATCTTAATATAGCTATTTATTACTAATATAAAATAATGATTTTCTTTAATAGATTTTGGGAATAAACCTATAATATCCAGATATATTAATTCGAATCATTTTGATTTATATTAGCTTAATTATTTAGGGATCTGATTAATTATTTTGATAAATATATATACATACTTATATATATTCAGATTTATTGATACTTTGATTGATTTCTTGATATTAGATATTTTGTATAGATTCCTGATCTTTCTTCTTTGATCTTAGATAATTGAATCTTTGATATTATAAAATATACCTCTCCTTTTCTTGGAATGTTAGATCCTTATTCTCGCCTTTAATATTATCGATTATTTTGGAAGAAAAACCTTTTTTATAATATACCTTTAAATTAAATACTATATCCTTATATTTATTTATAATATATAAAATTATATATATATTATTTTATATTCTAATATGAATAATCTTCTTATTATTATTTTTAAAGTATATATAATATAAATTGAATTCTTCCTATGATTTTATCTTATAGATCCTTTTTCTAAATAATAAATTTATTCTTAAATCTGATAAAAATAATATATTTGAAAATAGTATCTTTGATTTATCCTTATATATTATATCTATTATTTTTATATGATAATAATATATAATTTCTTTATCAATCTTTATTCTTTGTTTAATAATCAATCTTATAGATCTAAATAATAAAGATTGATCAGATATATATAAAGAAGCATTTATATTAATATAATTTAATTGAAGAGATTTTATATATAGTTTTTTTTGTAAGATTATAATCCTTTTTTAGGATTTTATTATTTTTGGAATCTAGATCGGAATATTTATCAATTAGATATATATGATTTTGATTTTCGAATTGGATTTTCTTTGATATAGATCTTGATAAATTCTTATATTATTATTATTAATAAATATAATAATAAAAGAGTTAATTTATATATATAAAATATAAATAATCCTATATATAATATTTAGGTTTCTAATATAGATTATAGATAAATGAATATTCAATCTTAATATCAAGATTTTTATATCAAGGAGTATATCTTTAGATAATATAAGCTTGATTCACTATATCTTTGAGTCGAAGTTTCTTTGCTTATAGATATTTGATCTTCTCCTTGATAATCAGGTTTACTATATTAAGCATATCATTAATATCTTAATATTCTATAAGAAAGATTTATATCAAGATAAGTAATAAGGTTTCATCCTGATATATTATTTAATAAAAACTATTTACAATATTCAATTTCCTTTTGTATTCTTTTAATTTATCCTATTCTTCAATAATTTTTATATCTAGATAATCGATCAATTGAAATTTAAAGTTTTATATCATAATCATAATCATATATATATTCATTATAATAACATTAATCCTGATATATTTCGATTTTAGATAGATCTAGAATATATATATTATTTGATATTTATTAAATAGAGCTTTATTATTATTAATGAATCTTATATAGACATATAATAAAACTGATATTTCGTCCTTCAAATACTCTGATTTCAATTCTATATTGAATCTTATATTATAATCTTGTTATCACTTTCTTTTTCTGATCCTTATATTTATATATATTATTATAATATCTATTTGATTATATAAAATCATTCTCTTCCTCTTAATTATATTTTTATTTATTTAAATCATCACTTATAATTATCCCGATTGAGTTTTTGTTGTCCTTCTATTTTCTTTATCATTTTGAAGGTTTTCTTTGAATATAGGGTATTATAAATGTTTATTGTAATTTTTTAAGCCTGATTTAATAAATCTTGATTATATAGGATCACAATAATAATGATTCTGAATCTTTCCTTTAATCAATTATATTGATCTTTCTCAATCTATTCTGCTTTAATTAATATAATAAATTATATATTATATAGATTCTTCTCGATCTCCTTTTGTATAATGATACTTTATAACTCTTCACTTTGCTTCACTCATAATCAGTTATATTGATCTTTCTCGATCCACTTTGCTTTTTAATCACTATTATTATATCAGATTTATAATCTATTAAAAAGTTATCAGTATAATATATAGAATAATAATAAATATTGATTATATAAATTGAACTAATCAATAGAAAGCTTGATAAAAGAAGCCTATGTCACAAATCACGTTCATTATAACACAATAAAAGCAAGTACAATGGTTTGGGCCATTGTTTTCGGAAAGATCCTTATTGATAAGGAATCCTAGGATAAATATCCTAAGATTCAATAAGTCCTGGGATTGTATATATCCTAAGATTAATCAATTAGATAGCCATAATAGTTTAAGATAAATTATCCTAGGATCTTATTCGTTCTAAAATAGAAAGTTCTAGGATAAGATTGATCCCAGGATTATTATTCTAGGAAATATATTATTCTAGAAAATGAGTTATTTCAGGATTAATGTCTTAAGGCTATAAAAGGATTATATAATTGATAAACTGGATAGTCTAGTCTATTCAGTTTAGAGGATAGCCTGAATAGATTAGTTTATCTAAGTTATCTAATGATATTCAGAAGTATATAATTTGGATAAGTTTTATAGTTTAGAAGTTTTGTATTCAATTTAATTATCAATTAGTTTATCTATATTTTACTTGATTTAGTAACGATTTCATTTTTAAGTGAATCTTAGTAATAAAGCCTTAATCTACAATTATTAATTAAACAAAACCTTAGATAGCCATTGTTTTTAGTATAGTATTATTACACTTTGAACACCGTTATGATTAAGCTATATCAGTTACAATGAACTCCAGTCAACAATTTATCGAACCAGTTTCCTTCTCCTTCATTAGGGCTCCAGAATAAGCCACTATTATTATAAAGCCAAAATAAACAATTCAAGTATTTATCTCTGATTTGTTTTATAGAGATTATAGTAAGTATCGAATTTTTATTGTATAAACTGATCTTTATTATATTTTTAATGGATATCTTTCTTTAATGATTTAATAACTAAAACTATTGATAATCAGCTTAATAAGAATATGAAATCTGAGATACACTATCTTTTTGATATTTACAAATCATTCCGACAAGGTTTCGACAAGGCTTTCGGGGAAGTTGACCCCGATTATATAATTGAAAGAGTATTATGATAATTCAAATAAATAAGGTTAGTTACAATCTATATTGCTAAATTCTAATAATACATCAAATATATTATATAAAATAATGATTATCTTAAATCCCAGTTTTATAAAGGATTCAAGGATATCATCAAAGATGAATTAATCAGGGCTCCAAAACCATCAAATCTTTCCAAGTTAATTGAGATCTTCATTTTAATTGATAATTATTTTTATAAAAGACAAATAAAAAAAAAGGGAATTACTCAGGAAAATAAAAAGTTTTCTAAGTTTCAGTATTAGAACAAACATTATAATACTAGCGATCCAATAAAATTAAATAGAGTTGAATATCGACATAAATCAAATGGATTTAGTGTTGAAGAAAAAAAAAATGTAAAAAGAACAATCTATACTTTATCTATAGAAAAGATAAATATATATCTAGGGATTATAATCAAAAGAAGTTATTTATTATGAAGGGCAAGAAACAAATAAGATTTGAAAATAAGAAATAGGGATCCTGGGAAGCGGGTACCCTAAAAGGTAGTTTTTGCGAAATAGAATTATTAGAAAAAGAGTTATTTTAATTATATCCAGAACAATTTAAAAAATTGGATATAAATATTTTAAGTATAGGAATGGAGCTATTCAGAAATATTAATAAGGAAGTCGAGTCTACAGAAAACCTCGAATCAATTGGATCGCTTGAAGAGGAAAGTGTAACGATTCTGTACTGGAGGCAGCGGCTGCCTAAGGTTCGTCTGGTTGGTAGTTGTGGGTTAAGGCTTTATCATTAAGGTTCATTTGGAAGTGAAGTTGTTATTAGATCAAGTAGAATATAGGTAAACTAATTGATAATTAAGTTGAGTATAAAGCTCCTAAATTATAAAACTATTCTGATTATATATTGATTCCTTTCCTAGAGTTTTAGGGAGCTTATGCTTTTAGGGGCTCCTAAGAGCCTTGGAGAGCCTTCGCTCTCAAAGGCTCCATCATATGATCCCATATAGACCTCAGGATATTAACCCTGAGATGATTCCAATTCTGGGATTGTATAATTTCTAAAATAATAATTTTGGAATAAATATTATCCTAAAATACTTTATTTTAAAACAAATCATATTTTAGAACATTTATTCTAAAATTATATAATTGCTTAGCCCTTTTTTCTTAGGATATTAATTATTTTGGGATCCTATTTATCCTAGAACTTTTATCCTAGGATTCTTTATCAATAAGGGTTTTCTTTGAAAACAATAGTTCAAATTAATATACTTGATTTTATTATATTATAATAAGTATGATTTGTAATATTATCCCTTTTTTGATTAAGTGTTATTTTTGATTATTTATAATTTAGTAAGTATCCTATTTGTTCAATCTTCACATCCTTTAGCTTTTTCATTATAAACGATTTGCATTCCTATAAGATTCATCAAAAGAATAAAGAGAAATCTTGTCTTATTACTGAAATCCAAAATTTAGATATCGAAATGATTCCTTATATTTATTACTATATAAAAGGTTTATATTATATTAAGATTATAAATAATATATAAAAGATTTGTTGTTTTAAATATATATATTTATATATTTTTTATAATATTGAATAATGTTTAAAAGATATATAGAATAAAGAGATTCTAAAAATAAATAATTAGGAATCTTTGGATAAACAAGAAAAAAAACTTCAAAAAGAAGAGAAAAAGGTTATGGCCAAAATCCTATGATTCCAAAAACAACAGTACTTTTTGTGTGAGTGTTGTAAAAAGATGATTGAGCGAGGCCTTAAGTATCCCGATGAGCTTGATGCTTTAAAGGAGAATGAAAGACAAGAAAAAAAGAAAGAAATTGCTGCAACTTCTATGTCTGTTGCTCCTTCTGACCCTTTTGATCAATTCGATCAATTTGGTTCTGAATTATTTACAATTAGTTCCAATTCCCTTGATTCTTCCTTTTTATATTTGATGGATTCTTTGTCTATATAAGTTATATTGAATTCTTTTTCCTTTTAAATAAATCTGGATTTTGTTAACAAAATTCCTTAAACTTTTCAAGGTACTTAAAGTTTTTCTTCAGTTTTTATATATTCTCGGAATTCGAATAATTTTTTTATTTTATCAAATATTTAATTTTATTTTTAATATATTTATAATCTAATGTTTTCTTCATTTTATATTTAGCATTTTGATTAATAGATATGATTTCTGTTTTAGGAGTTTTAGATACTTTTGATAATACTAGTTCAAATAAGGATATATAAAATACTAAATAGATATTTATATTTTTTGGTAATATTAATTTATAATTCAAAGATCTCTTAATTTTCTTGATTTTGAATAATCTTAGTTTCTTGTAATTTAATTTTGTATTTAATCTCTTTGTCTTGATGTTTTTTTGGAGAAGATAGACTCTATTCCCCTTCTTTAGTATTGGCTCTTGATTATATTTTTGGTTGTAATAATAAACATTTCTTTCAATAACAAATTTGAATTCGATTATTAATTCCTTATAAACTTCCTTAAGTTTCTTTGTTTATATTATAATAAATTGATTCTTTATTTCTGGAATATTTAGTTTTTGATATATAATTAATTTATATCCAAAATTGATATAATTCAGAGAGATTTATATAGTTTCTGAAATAGAGTTATTATATATAAATTATATTAAGAGTAATAATCTTATTTAATTATTTTATTGATAATTTATATAACAACAAAAATATACTTTTATAATCTGGTTTATCTGCTTATTTTCTTTATTTGTTTATAAATGAAATATTATAGATATCTTTTTTATATTTAATAATGTTATTAAGACTATCCAGAATTTTGATGTAAAAAGTTTATTCCTATTTGATAATATCTTTTTTAATAATTTATATATTGCAATAATCTCTTTCAAAAATATAGCTATTAAGGTTTCTATAATTAAAATAGTTTTGTATAATATTAATATTATATATTTAATTAATCAATTTATAATAATTAGGAGGTAATCATATTCTACTCCTATTATTGAATTCTTGGATTTAGATAATGGATTTATGAAATCTTATAATATTGATTTTTATAGTATTAGTAATATTTCGATTATATATATCTATTTATAAGGAGTATGGCAGGAAGCTTTATTCCTAACATAAATATTATATTCGATAATTATTTTATTAATTATAATTTGGAGTCCTAGACTTTAATATTATCTCTTAATTCTTAAGTATATTCTTTATATTTCTTAATGATTATAAATTAGCAATATATATTATTCTTTGATAAATTCAGGGGCTATATTATTTGGCAATTATATTTTCTTTATAATCTATATCAATCTATTAATAATTATTGATGATTTAGATTATTTGATATTTTCCTTATTTTGTTATATATCTATAAGTTTGTTTTTCCAGATTTCTATTAATTTATTCTTTAAAATAACAATTTCTATTAGATTTGAAATAAAATCTTTATTTAATAAAGTTTTCAGGATTGTTGTTTTCTAATAGGCCTTATCGTCTTTGTAATCTGGTGGCCTATTTAACATATCTGCTTTTATATTATCTTTGCCTTTGATATACTTGATTATCAAATCAAAACCAACTAATTCCTTTGCTCATTATATCAACCTTCGATTATCCAGAATCTTAATTGTAATAAAGGTTTATAGATTCATATAATCAATATAGATAATTATAAGGAATTTAGTTCTTTAAAAATAGATTCTTTAATATTTCAATGATTTGATTATAATTATAAGTTCTTTCTTATAAATATTATAATTTTGCTTTATTTTATTTATTTTATTAGAATAATAAATAATTAAATGTAATTTCCTGTTATTATCTTTTTGAAGATAAATTTCTATTATATAGATATCGGAAACATTTGTTTCTATAATACTTTTCTGATTATTATAATAATTATATAATACAAATTCCCTTATAAACCTATCCTTGATTTTTTAGAAGATTTTTTCTATCTTTTTATTTCAAACAAATCCTATATTCTTTTTTGTTATTTTTATAAATAATTTTATCATTTTAAAAAAGTCTTTGATAAATACTTAATAGAAATTGGCGAATCTTAATATAATTTATATATTCTTGATATTTCTAGATCATTCCCAATTTTTTATTTTCTCAATTTTTTTTAAATTAATATTTATTTATTTGAATTTTATAATATATTCTAAAAAGATTATTTTTTTGATTCCAAACTTATATTTCGATGGTTTAAATTATAAATCGATCTTCCTAAATACTTCAAATACTTTCAAAATATGTTCCTTATACTCTTCTACTTTTTAGAAGAAGATAAGGATATTATTTAAATAATAGATTATAAATAAATTAAACTTTTTGAATATCTCATTATTTTATTGTTGATAAATAGTAGGTGTATTTATTAATCCAAAAGATATAATTGTATATTCCTATAATCTAGAAAATAATATAAAAATAATCTTTTATTTATATTCTTTCTTGATTTGTATTAGATTAAAGATATTTCTTTAATCCAATTTAATATAAATTATTGCTTTATTCAATTTATCTTTTAATTTCTGAGTTTTGGATATAGGGTATATATCCCTGATGATTCTATCGTTTATTCGATAATAGTCTCTGTAAAATCAATTATTTGGATCTCTTTTTTTAAATACTAATAATATATTAATTATACAAAGAGACTTGGATTTCCTAATCCATCTTTTCTTTTCAGTTTTAAATCTATATTCTTCTTATATCCTTAGAGTATTAAGATTATATAATCTCAACTTTTTAGTAGGGGATACGAATCCCTTTTTGAAATTGATCTTATAATTTTAAGGTTTATATTTGGGCAAAACTTTCAAATCCTATAGGTCTTCGAATAGTTTGGTGAATTTTCTGTATTATATTGGAATCTCTTTTGTATCAATCTTACTGATCAATGAAGGATCTATAACTGTTATAATATAGTATCCGGCCTTCCCAAAAATTTATTTCTTCAAATTATATAATCATTCGTTTTTATAATTATAATAATTGAATATAAAGATATCCTTTATTTAATCAATATTTAGATTATATTTTTTAATCTAAAAGGGTTTTAAAACAATTATATATCTGCCTAATAATACTAAATCCATTTTGACTTATTTTATATACTCATTTAATATAATTATTTTAATAGTATTAGTTTGTCTTTATATCTAATTATCTATCCCAACCTTTTTTCCTCTTAATAATATTAATTAATAAAGGTGTTTCTTAGGTTTAATAGAAATTCTATTTTTTTTTAACAAAATCAGGATCTATAAATATCTTTATAGCTCCTGAATCAATCAGAACTTTAATTTTCTGTCTTTTTAGATTGATTTCGATGATTAATTATCTAATCCCAATTATACCATTAAGTTCTAACAATAATAGTTTGATGATCTGTTTTTTGATGAGGAGGTTCAATCATTTATATTAATATTTGTTTATACCTAATAGTTTGTAAAATATAATTAGTAATAACTCTATTAATCTCATTTGAAAATCTCGATAATAATCCTTAACTTATTAGTATTTATAATAAAGATTAATTTTATATTAGATCTTATAATACTCATTTTGTACCAGGATTTCCTATACATTTTTAATCTTCAAATTATAATTATTATACTCTTATTCTTTATTAATATAAGGAAAATCTAGATTTATAATAAATCTCCTAATATTATTCTTATTTATATTCTTTTTGAATATTATTCGATAAGGATTATTATAAATGATAATATAAAAAATCAACAAAATTAGATGATCATAGATTCGATACTTTTTTATAAAATCAGGTTTTTGTTCTTTATAATAATGTTATATATATTTTCTATCAAGATAATTGATTATATATTATAACTCGTTTTTTTAAAGTTTTAAAAGAATTTTATTAATTTGCTGATTATTATCAATTCCTTTCATAAATCCTTCCTCTTTGAATATTACAATTGATTCAAGGTTTTCTGTAAGCTCGATTTCCTTATCAATATTTTCGGATAATTCTATTCCTATACTTGGAATATCTATACCCAATTCCTTGAATTATTCTGGATATAATTATAATAGTTCTTTTTCTAGCAATCTTATTTCATAAAAGTTGTCTTCTAAGGTACCCATTTTCCGAGATCCCTATTTCTTATTTCCAAATCTCATTTATTTCTTATCTTTTATAACGAATAATTTTTTCTGATTATAATCCTTAAATATATATTTATCTTTTTTATAAATAAAATATAGATTATTCTTTTTATATCTTTTCTTTTCTTCAATATTAAATTCATTTAATTTATATCAATATTTAATTCTATTCAATTTTATTAGATTATTAGTATTGTAATATCTACTCTGATATTGAAGTTTAATAAACTTTCTATTTTTTTGAATGATTCCCTTTTTCTTTATTTATCTTTTATAAAAACAATTATCAATTAGAATAAAGATCTCAATCAATTCAGAAGGATTTGATGGTTTTGAAGCTTTAATTAATTTATTTTTGATAATATTCTTAAGTCCTTTATAGAATTAGGATTTAAGATAATTATTATCCTATATAATATATTTAGTATATTATTAGAATTTAATAATATAGATTGTAACTAATTTTATTTGCTTAAATTGTTGTAATACTTTCTTAATTATATAATTAGGATCAACTTCCCTGAAAACCTTATCGAAACCTTATCGAAATGATTTGTAAATATTAAAAAGATAATATATCTCAGATTTTATATTCTTATTAAGTTAATCATCGATAATTTTAGTTATTAAATTATTAAAGAAAAGTTTGATCCAATTGAACACAATTTCTCGAAAAAACGATATCAATTACAAAATCCTTTGTATCTAGATCAAAAAAAGATATCCATTAAATATATAGTAAAAATCAACTTATATAACAAAAGCTCAATACTTACTATAATCTTTATAAAACAGATTAAAAGTAGATATTTGGATTGTTTATCTTGGCTTTATAATAACAATAATCTGTTCTAAAATCTCGATAAAGAAGAAGGAAACTGGTTCAGTAAATTATTAACTAAAATCTATTGTAATTAATATAGTTTAATTATAATAATACTCAAAGTATAACAATTCTATATTAGAGACAATAATTATCTAAGATTTGTTTAATTGATAATTATAGATTAAGGCTTTATTATTAAGATTTATTTAGAAATGAAATCGTTATTAAATCAAATAAAATATAAGTAAACTAATTAATAATTAATAAAATAGAAAAATTATCTAAACTCCAAGAATATATAGAAATTAGGAAAAGATCTCAAATATTTTGAAAGGTTTGAGAAGTTTCATCAATAGAATCCGGATTTATCCAAAAGGAAAGAGAATTCAATATAGTTTACATAAACAAAGAATCCATCGAATATAAAAAGGAAGAATCAAGGGAATTGGAATTAGTCATAAAAAGTTCAGAACCAAATTGACCAAATTGACCAAAGGGATCGGAAAAAACAACAATCGTTAAAATTACAGCAATTTCTTTCCCTTTTTCTTATCTTTCCTTCTTCTTTAAAGTATCGAGTTTATCCAGAGAATTTAAATCAGCCGCTTTCAATTTCTGCTCTTGTTCATCCAATAATTGTTATTGTTTATAAAGACAAGAAATCTTGGCCATAATTTTTTATAATATTACAAAAGTCTTTTCCTTCTTTTCACAAAGTTTTTGTTTTTGATAATCAATAAAAGATCAATCGAAAAGAGACAGTATTTTGTTCTTCGACTTTATATCACAAATCTTCTTTTAATAATAATATTTAATATATCTATTATTATTGGAATTCGATTCCAAAGCAATACAACAACAATTGATTTTTTCATATTGAGTACAAACAATTATCTCGCTTTCTATTCGTTCAATACAATTTCCAAGTTCTAATTGCTCTATCCGTTTTTTGATATATTGAAATAATATATTGTAGGAAAAGAAATAAAGAATAAAAACATTAGATATTATAGATATCAGATAATTATAAGCGATCAAAAACAACACTTAGCTAAAATGGGGATAGTATCACGAATCATATTTATTATAACACAATAAAAACAAGTACAACGATTTAAACCACTGTTTTCGAAAAGATCCTTATCGATAAGGAATTCTAGAATAAATATTTTAAAATTCAATAAATCCTAAAATTATATATATTCTAAGATTAACTAATTAGGTAACCATAATAATTTAGGATAAGTTATTCTAGGATCTTATTCATCCTAAAATAGAAAATCTTAGGATAAGATTGATCCCAGGATTATTATCCTAAAAAGTATATTATCCTAGGAAACGAATTATTTCAGGATTAGTATCCTGAAGCTATAAAAGGATTATATAATAAATAAATTGGATAGCCTAATCTATTTAATTTAAGGGATAACCTGAATAGATCAATCTATCCAAGCTATCCAATAATATTCGGAAGTATATAATTCGGATAAGTTTCATAATTTAGGAACTTCATATTCAATTTAATTATCAATTAGTTTATTTATATTCTTCTTAATCTAGTAACAACTTTACTTCCAAATGAATCTTAGTGATAAAGCCTTAACCTACAACTATCAACTAAACGAAACCTCAGGCAGCCGCTGCCTCCAGTATAGTATCGTTACAGCCTGGTTTTATTACCTATATTGCCTTCGCTTATCGCCTTTCTATTTTGGTATTGGATAGCCTCAATTTCAATATATAATCTATATTGAAACAAGATCTATATCAAAGAGTTCAATATTATCATCGATATTTCGAGGAATATTGATAATAGGATCTTGTAATGATATCACGAAATTTACTAAGCTACTATTTGAACCAATAAGAGTACTCAAAATATTATATTATTACAATTCTTAATTATATAAAAATAATTAAAAGATTATAAAAAACTAAATAATTTTTATTAAAAATTAAATAAAAGCTTAAAATAAAGAAATAAATAATTATATTATATTCAATTAATAAATATTTTTGAATATAAAGTTTTATATAAAGAAATATTATTTTATTTATATAGATCTTTATAAAGAGAATATCAAAAAATTTAAACTTTTGAGAACTTCAAAAGCCTTTAAAAATCTTTATTTCTATATACCTTATTATATATTTTCTGATAAAATATATATAAAAGATCTTAAAATAATTAAAATCATATATTAAATTAGTGAAATCTGATTGTATTTGCATAGGGTCCAAGCTCTACTGTTACCTTCGTAATAATTATTAAGATCATTTAAGTATTTATTTTTTCTTAAATAAAATAATTATAATTTCTTTTAATATTATATTATAAATATAATTCTTTTAATCAAAAGAAGAAATTTCAAATAGAAAAAAAATATGATTAAGATTATAAAAAGTATTAAAATAAATAAATATTTATAATTTATATATAAATATTATTATATTTATATTTGATTTAAATATTTCAAATATATAATAATTAATATAATAGATTAAAATCTATTATTACAAACTTTTTCTATCAATTTTAATATATTCCTTATTAATAAAAAGAATGTTTTTATAAGAAAATTAAATTGTTATTATAAAATGATAATTATTGAAGAATAAAAATAATCTAAATTGAATTATTTCTTTGAAAATAATATTTTACGGAGACAAATCCATATCATTTGTTTTTTTATCTCTAGTTCAAGTAATTATGAAATCCTTTTCTTAAAAAGAGATAATTTTATTAATATAACAGTGTATTAAAAAGCGTCCGAGTTTATATATAAAAGTACCTACCTAATTCATCACTTTTTCTTTCCCATGGCATCCCATATCCCTTCATTGACCCGATGAAGACAAATTTACCGTATATGATTCCTTGATCTACCAAACAAAAGTCCCGAAACGCCAAATTCTAATCATTTACAATATCATATCATAGAATAGCCTCCCCTATCCATACACCCTAGATTCCATGTTACACTCATACTCCCGGAACACGCCTCCGATACCCAGTGAAAGTTTCCCCTTCTCCAGATGTTAAGAGGTCTTCTTTGATCTTTCTCCTCCTCTCTGCACGACTTAAAGGCTTCTCTGGAACTGTGATTTCTGTTTCTTCCCTTCCAATGCTTCCCGCATCATTTATCGACCCAGGATCTCCCTCCTCCCCAACTCCATATTTCTTCTGTGGCTCAATGAGCCTCTCTTCAATGCCACTCCAGTCTTTAGTTTTCTCACCCCTCGTCTTCTTGACCTCCTCCCTTTCCCCGATCACTCCATCCCATTCGGCTTCCATGTCTCTTTGAATCCCCACTTTCAGACCATCTTCCCGCTCCTCTTCCACCTCAAACTTTTTTGGCAGGAAAACTTCCACTTGACCTTTCCTTCCACTCCTATCGGCATTCATATTCAAGTTATTTGAAACGTCCAGCCCTACCAATTTTGCCTGGAATTGGGGTTTAATAGCTTCTCTCAGATCGCGCACCGTTTGCTGTTGGAGGACATAGCCGGAGAGGAAGAGGGCTGTAGTAAAGAAAAACACTGAATGTTTTCGGGTTAGTTTTGAATCATGGCCATTTGAGATGGGATGGTATTCTAATAGTGTGTTTGAGATAGTCCTCTAGGAATGCGGCAAAAGGATACTGGCACGTACCAATAAAAGAAGATATTGCAACTGAGACCTGTCCGGATGTGAGAAGCATCTTTTTAATAAAGTGCCTTTAAATTCGCGACGTTGATAAAAAAATTGAGACTTTTAAGCCAAAAAAATGGATACGAATAATATGTGCTAACATTAATTGAAGTAGTGTGTGTGTAATGATGCATTTCCTTGTCATACGATGATGCGCTGAAAATAGTGGCTGGTTAACACAGCAACTATCAACCATAAATGCGTCGATAAGGGAAAAAGTATCTGAGATCATCGCATAATCTCAAAATCTCACAACCTCACCAACGTCAGTTTGTGATACACGAATAATCAATAATCAAGAATCAATAACCAAGAATCAGTCATCCACTCACCCACTAATGAGTTGAACCTTGAAATCTTCGTCCTATTCATCGGAAAACTTCCACCTTCTAGCTGTCTATCAGAACCTCCAGCCTTCCCAGACGAAGCTTCCCAATCATCAAAAATCTAAAATGACTACCCACCGCGCCGATGAAAAGCGTTTCCTCGACGAACGTGGCAATACTGGCCCTCTTGCTCCCAACGGTCTCAACCCCGCCACTATCCTCGAGAAACCTGTTCGCGAACGCATCGTGGATTGTTATTTCTGGAAAGACCAATGTTTTGCTCTCAATGAAGCTGATATCGTATCGCGCGTTGTTTCCCATGTAACGTTTATCGCCGGCACATACGGGGATTCGCAGCGGCCCTCGCCGTTTTTATGTCTCGCCTTTAAATTATTACAACTAGGGCCCAGTGATGAGATATTGAAGGAATATATGGGATACGGGGGGGAGAAGTTCAAGTACTTGAGAGCATTAGCATTGTTTTATTGGAGGATGACAAGACGGGCTAAAGATGTCTTCATGGTGTTGGAAGGTTATTTGGACGATAGGAGAAAACTGAGAAGAAAGACAAGGACGGGGACAACGTTGACATTCATGGATCAATTCGTGGACGATTTGTTGACGAAGGATAGGGTGTGTGGCACGACGTTGTGGAAGATGCCGAAAAGGGAGATACTGGAGGACCTGGAGGTGTTGGAGCCGAGAATCAGTCCGTTGGGAGATATTGAGGACCTGCTAGATGAGAGTGAGGGTGAGGTTGAGGTGGTGAAGAACGGTGCGGGATCGGAGAGTGTGGATAGTCCTGGGGAGGAATTCGGGGAGGAAGCGGTAGAAGGAGAAAAAATGGATGTGGTCGCGTCTAATGAAGCTTCTCCGAACGGGCAAGATAGTCTGTGATGACGAATAACTTTTCCCCCGGAGTTTGGTGCATGTTTGGATCTCGGAGATTTTATACCCAGTCATCACTTCCATCTAAAGTGGTAAATTTTCTTAAATTTATGTTCCAGTATATGACGGAACATGGTTCAGCTGTGATTCATCTAATCTGTTGTGATTTTGTATTAACTCATTCCCTATCCCACTTTCAGTATTCTGTTTCCACCCAAGATCCAAAAGACGTGAAAGCCGAGCCATGCATCATGATTCTCTATCCTTGGAAAAGAAATCAAGAAATCTTAACATCACGCCTTCCACAAAACGAAACCAGCTCTACGAATCATGCCCCTTAAAAAGTAACGCCTATTTCCTTCATCCACTAATTTATTTCTATATACCCTTCCATGAGCATAGCTGTACCGATCACCCACAGATCCGACCCGATCATCCTATTCACACTTGCTCTTCCACACCTCCCGACACCCTCACTTAGCAGCCCTCCCAACCCTGTCCCTCATCGAATCACCCTCATCCCTTCTCAACTGCTCCCTCCTGGAGTTTTCCAGCCATCTTTGACCTATAACTGCATCACTCCATTCAAATCTATCATCATTATTGGGAGATTGAGGCTTCAAAGCGAATTAGTTTGTGTTGGGATTCTTCAAAGATATTTGAGAGGAAGCTCATGCTTACAAGACATAAACTGCATCGATCTCCGAATTTTAGAACCATGTTCTGGCAGTTAAGGGAGCCCTGCTCTCAATTTGAGTGAGTACATGATATATGTATATTTTGTTTATGTATGCAGGAATGTTAAGGTAACAGAGTGTGAGTACGCACGTAGTAGTTTGCGCAGTAGCAAGGCATTTTGGCAAATGGTATGCAAATTGTCTTATGAGGATCGATTTTTGTGCTTCAATCGACTGTGAATCCACACTTTTTTTCATAACGCCATGGACATTTACATTTGCAAGCTCTACTAGAAAATAAAGTGGTTTTTGAATCGAAGGGAAGAGAAGAGTACAAGAAGAAAAGAGAAAGTAAAAGATGAGAGCTAGCAACCCAGTTCTTTCCAAACTAAGAGCAGAGTACAACTACTAAGTCTATGTGACAGCCGTGACAGGAAGGAACCGGTATCATTTCATTCTACATGCAAACCACAATTCTAGTCAATCCCGCACCTCCATGTTAGGATTTCCAATACAACCTTCTCATGAGCAACTTCAAGATCTAGATCAAAACCTTGAGGGTCCAAAGCCGAGACAGCTTGCGCATGCGATTCTTATATTAAGCCCACTAACCAGGCTACCTTGCCATGTGATAAGATTGCCAAGTTGCTCAGGGTACTTGGTGACTCAGGCTGGTTGAGATTGTTTAAGTTTTTGATGGCGAGGGACCAAGATAGGGGCCGAGCGTATGGAGCCTTTTCTCGCTTCCTAAATAGGTTTCATCCGATAAATTCATTTGAAATGGACTTTCTGAGCTGCCACTAAGTTAAACATTCTTGAGTTGGAAACTATTACGCAGTAATAGTTATCTTCCAAGCTACGTATGCCATTTGATAAGGCAAAGAGGTATTGCACAGCGCTCAACGAAATCCGAAAGCTTTTCTAGGCTTTTGTCATTAATACCTGCTTTACAATCAATCGACTTTGTACGAGCTTTTTATGAACAGAACATAGACACCAGACGCACCAAGCACTGCAGAATGTTCTATCTACAACTTCTGATATTCAGAAATGGTTTACGCGTCAGTTAGAGATTTGAATTCAAATGTGTATACCAGGGTCGAACCTAAGAACATTTTGTTGCGAGATAAAGTAAAGCAAGGCACCAGATTATTTCGGTTTAGCGTCTTTTTTGCATGGAGAGGAATGAGTAGCGTATGAGATCCGGAGCCCAATCCGCGGAACAATGCTAACCGTGTTCAAATAGGGTTACAGGTATGCTCTGAAATCAAACTCTCCACTCAAGAACACAGTGATACATGCAGCACGCGGACGTCACTTGAAACTTCCCGATCACCATCCACCTATAACATGATCGACCATGAAGCACTAGGAGATATCTACAGCCAGATCCAGCCGCTGTCCTTCATCATACTTAGTTATTGAGTGTAATTTTGAACCAAAATGCTGGACCCTGTAATTGAGTATCATCGATTATAACCTATTTGTGAAATATATTACCGTCAAATTTCGCCAAATAATGTACGAACAATTGCCGGCCGCAATACACGCCAAAACGCCAATCTCTAAATGATCATACTTTCTATCTGAAATGCTGCACAAAACCATGCAACCTATCAATGACGACGGGAAAGATAGCATTCGCACTATCCTCAATCAGCCTTTCAAAGTGTCTAATTGCATCCTCTTCGCTTAATTCCAGATGAAAACGTTCTTTGACCTTCAATACAACTTTATCTGGCTCAAGTTTGATATCCGGAATGTTGGCATCAACCATGAGACTGAAAAGATTGAGAATCAAATTCGAAGACTTCCGTAACGTTGTATAAGCCGTGAAGCAATACTGCTTAAACTGTGGATAATGTTCAGACATGGATCCGCCCATACCGTCTACCATTTCCTTGCAAAGTTTCATAGCTGGCGCGAATGGCTTGGGGTCTCTACCAAGGATAAAGCCAAAGTCAGCATGAAAGAAATGACCATCTGGCGCCAGAAGAAGATTATCCAGATGGCGATCACCCACACCGAGAAGGTAGGTGATCACGCAGTATCCTGCACACGATTTAATAAAGACATCCAGGGCTTCCTTGCGAACGCCAAGTGATGCCTTGTCATCAGGGTTATTGGATTTGAGGTAGTTGAGCACGGTGTTGCCTCTGAACTTGTTGACGATACTTTGCAAGCTCATGGACGGAACAAATTGAACAGCTCCAGCAGTTGCTCCAGTCGCAAGAATTTTATAGGGTGACAATTTGAGGTCTAAGTTCTCTTTTTGCAACAGTTGGTCCATAAGAGTAATAATTTGGATAACCAACTGGTCCTGACGCAAGTCGTCTCCCGTCTTGAAAATGATTTGGTATTTTTGCTTGGTGGTTGTTTTAAAGGTCATCATGATTGGGAATAACGATGACTTGAAAACATTCGTCTCCGAAGGATCCACACCCGTGATCATTATGGAAGGATCTAGTGGTAAGGGCAAGGGTGGGTCTATAGTGATAAGTTCATTTTTGGGGTCAGTAAGAAAATGCCTTACTCTTTCGGCCTTTCGAGGTATCGTGTCCCTCGAAGTTTTTATATCCTCAGAAACTCTGGACAGCATCGTAATGAGCTCCGCTTGGCGCAATAAAACCTTTCGCGTCTCGATTCCCTCGGGCTGTTTTACCAGTTCAGTCATGAAATCGTACTCGACCTTTGCAAACAGTTTACGATAACCAGCCCCTTGATCTTCGCTCTTGTCATCACATTCCACCATCAGAAACCAATGAAAGAAATTTCCAAGCATGAAGTTATTTGTTGCCCTTGAGATAAGGAGCCGTGCGAGGGAAGAATCATGTGTCGCATCTTCAGCTGAATCGGGTGAAATATGCTCGAATTTGAGAGCTTGTACTAGCTGCAAAAGATAGAGCAGCAGCTCATCGTCGTCTGATTTTCGCAGTCTATCTACTGCGTAGGCTCTCACAGAAGGGTTTTCGAAGGTCGGTCCCAGTAACTCTAAAGCGTCATCAACATCAATCTCGGTCCATTTGCTCAACATGGCCACTGCTTCACGGGCTTCGTTTGAGTCACTCCAATTCACAGATTTGATGAATTTTGTGAGTGCCCTCTTGTCTCTCGCAAGATGATGCCTAAATTTCCAGACAAGATCCTTTTCCTCTGGCGACAAGATGTGCGTTGGCGAATATGCTATAATATTGTTTAACTCGTCCCGGACTTTGGCATTTGGTTTGAGGTCACGATCTAGCACTCCAGTCCGGTGACTACGCACCAAACGACGATGTTTACTCTCCGCAGGATTGTCTCTAGCTCCAACTTCAGGGTCGTAAACTATTACAAGGCGTCCACCAAAACCATGCTCGTCATTATCCTCCAAACCATTGATGCCCGGCCCATATTGAACTTCCGGAGGAGGTTTGAGGATAATATTTGACTGAGAGGAAGAGAGGTGCTGTAGCGAAGATATAGGTGGCGGAGGATATTCATGGTCGGCAAACACCACCGGAAAGTCATATCTTGGTAGCTCCACATGAAGGGTGAATCTTTCGTCCTTGGACGGATCGTCCTCTGATACCTCGTTTTCAATATCGTTCTTCTTTTCCTCTGCACCGTCAAGAGTCAACACCACACTTTTTTGTCGAGTTCGTCTGCGTTGAATGTTCTTCAGCGAGGTACTAGATGCTTGTAGGCCTCGCTTCTCCACACCTCTGAAAACTAATTGATCCAACCATTCAATGCGTGGAATTTCACCCATCTCATGCTTCTTAAAGAGCTTTTCTAGCCTGTCTAATTCTTCACTCTCTTTATCTATTAATTCGTCTTCGCCCTTCAGTTTGGTCCCGCTGCGGCGGACATTAGGTAAAGTCGAGGGCGTGGAGGAGGAATCCAGGCCATCTGCAGCCTTTCGACGATGTAAATAACATTTTTGACGACCTTTCTGGAGCTGATTTTCCTTATCGAAAAGCCGTAGAGTAGTTCCCCCGAAAGGCACAGCATGTCCTTGTGCCCCGTCACCTCCCGTTGGAGAAAGATCCCAGACGGTAATCGCAAGTTGAGAGCTCAAAGGTATTGTCGAACAGTTTATAGGTAAGGTAAGCCATTCATTCCATCTTGGTAGTAGTTAGCACCTTCAAATTTTTAACGGCTTTCTGAAACTGACTTCCTCTCATTTTTGAACGGTTTGTAAGCCGTTTGAACGGGTACGGTCAACGGTTTCGAGTCGGCCCATAATTGTACAGTAACATAAAGATCCGAGTGAGAGCTGCGATAGAATGTCGATGTTAGTATGCTAGCGTTTGGAGTAGGAGATAGATGCAGGTACACACCTCACATTGGAGCCAATGTGTCTCAAGTCCGGTCGCTTTATGAGTGTGGAGAATGGAATGGGGGTCTGCTCCCCTTCAAGGTTGACGCTATACAATACTCAGTAGGGGCATATAATGAAGATATAAGAACGACCATGCCAGGAAGCTGTAGTGTTGTGTTGCGAAGAACTCACATTCTAATATTTACCGGAATATCCAGAGCTTCTGAAGTTGCAAATGAAAAGGGTTCCATGATCCATCTTCTGTAGATATCCGGGCAGAAGTGATAATAGTAAGAAAATTGGGATGAATGTGTTTGATGCCCTTACTTCTCATTCAAATATTGTGGACAGATATTGTGTATCATTCGTTGATATTATGAAGCTTCAGCTGCTGAGCCTGTATGCGCAATGCCATGCATCATGATAGCAGACCCATCTACTTAACGTCTAAATGTCCGTGCACTTCCCCGTCTTCCTTAAGTTGCCGGTGTTTCATTATTCCGTTGGTGAGATAAAGTCGCGCTAAGTAAACGCCCCGCCAAAGCTTTATCTGTTATCTATTATCTAATCATCTATTAGTCTACTACAACTACAGTACGACCTCCAAAAATAAACATCGTCCTTTCCCTTTTCCGTTTCCTTTCAACATCAGCCTACTACCATCTCTTCTCTCCCCGTTCCCTTCCTATTCCAAAGTCACTTCATATGATAAAAAAAGCTCTATTGATTGTCCATCTCCCCGTTTTTACACTTTCAAAAACTCCCCGATTTGGAAACCTACCCACTCTATCATGACACAAATAGTAAAGCAATAATTATTACTCTCAATTTACAGAAAATTGCTTAGTAGGACCCATTCATTTGATAAATTCTTTATCCTATCGAGAACTTGCATCCGAGAACAATATCGTACCGCACAATCAATCGCGACCTGACGAGACGCGAGGCTATTTATTTACCACAACCACGTTCTGTTCCGCATTTCATTTTCATTTCACGAATTCAGCTTCATTAAATGAAAACTTTCGGGAAAGATTGCGCCTCTAATCCTATCGATCCAATCGAGCCGCGCCAAACTCTCCCAAAGACTCATCATGTCAGGAAATATCTCAGATTCTCCCGCCCCTCACTCTGAGGAGGATTTGTACGAAGCATCCCCGGGGCCAAGTTATCCACGAGGAAATTTTAATAGTAGGGCTTTATCCCCGTCACCAGCGGGTTCCATTTCATCCGATAAAGAGAACCGTCTTTTGAGAAATGCAACCGACAAAGGAACAGGTAGAGCTTTGATTGTTCTGATAGGTCCTCCAGGGGCTCCATCTCCAGGTAGCAAGAGAAAGCGTACTGAAGCCACTGCTGAGGAAGACACTTCAATACAGCGCAACCAGAGAAGACGTACAACAGAAGTGGATGAAGGTGAGGAGGAGGGTCAGGAGTATGATCCAGACCAAAGTGTAGAGGAGAGAAGAGAGCTTCGGCTCGAGTACAGGGGCCTTACAAGGACTTTGCATCATAATCGTGCCGAGTATCTCGATGCGGAGTCCACGGGTATCAAGGATACATTGCTCAAGGCAAACAAGCTTTCAGAGAGGGTGAAGCAAACCTCGGACGCAACAATCGACTCGCGATTACTTGTCAGTACTGCAGACCTCGCCAAGAAGAAGACACTCCGGATGACATCTGGGGACACTGCACAAGGAGTTGACGTCGATGATTTTGTTTCCAAGATTAAGTTATATATGGGGAGAGTTCAACGTTCCGAGGGTCATGTCTTGTGGAACACTCAACGCAGTCGGCGGGTTGGGGCCATAGATGAAGAGGATAGTGACAACGACAATGATGGTGAGATGTTAAATTGGGAACATCTCGGACGCAATGCCTGTTTGCCGAACAATGCTCGCCCATCAGTACCAGGTTTTCTTCTCGGTCCTTTATCTTTACAAAAGCGCGCCCGCAGGGCTAATGTCAGAAGAGCTCCACTCAGACCAAACAACCTCCAGGAGACACGCCCCGAGCTCTTGAAAGCAGATGATATTGAGAAATCAGAGAATGCTAATTTGACATATCTATGCACAAAAATTGAAGACAGATTGAGGGAAGTTCAGCTAAGATCAGCTCGTGCTGCAGAGGAGGAGTACACAGAAGACATGTCAGAAGAGGACGGCGTTGCGTTAAGGGATAAATATGGTTTGTCGGAAACGTGGATGATGGCGTATTTCAAGTTCGTCATTAATCCGCTTTCGTTCGGCCAGACGATCGAGAACATGTTTTACGTGAGCTTCCTGGTCCGGGACGGAAAAGTAGAAGTTAAAATAGACTCTGATGGCCTTCCATACATAGGTTTGCTCATCACAATGTGGAAGCTAGACGTTGTGCGCTAACTAAAAATCAGGGATCAGGGAGGCAGAAGTTAATGGCAGTTCTTCCCATACAGCAAGGCACCAAGCGGTTCTCTCCCTCGATATGGATGATTGGCAAGAATTGATCAAGCTCTTTGATATTAAAGAACCAATGATAGACCACCGAGAGGAGCAAGACAACAGTAATATTGGCGCGAAGGGATGGTATGCTTAGATCACCGATTGGCACTTAAATTTGGTGAGTTGGTTGGCGTTTGCTTTTTTATGGGCCCAGCATGGCGCAATCAAAAACTTTTCATACTTGGCTCATGGGAGGAGTTCACCGGAAACTACCTAGAATAGTGCGGGTGGGAACATGGGTATATGAATGAATGCTATCAGGGGTGTAAAGGTGTCTCACATATTGGATCTATCTCTGTACTTTTTCGAAAACGTGGAGGGCCTGCTTTTGTGTTGTATATAACTGTCGGAAATTGACTGTCATGTCTGAGATAATGCACCCAAGTGCTAAAAGAACATTCTGTAAATTTTATGTCGTCCTATGGAGTTCATGTGATGGCCTGTGATTGTAAATGTTACATGGATAACTGTAGGCCTCAAGGCTGCCCCTCTACTACTCATCACAACCCTCTAACACCCTCAACACGCCCGAAAGAGTAGACACTCTAAATGGTCTACAGAAGTGTGGCTATTAACCGGCGCAGCTAATGAGTAAAGGGTAGTTGTAGGCCTGCGTTTAGTCTTATGGTTCTGTTGGTCTCTTATGGTAATGAAAACGATGGTTGAAATTGGTATGCGTCAATTTCGGAAATATACTGTTAAAGATATTTTTAGACATGTGTCATCATCTACTCAGATGAATTTCATTATTGATAGTTTGTATTTCCGACAGGAATAGAATTTTGATATGTTCACCTATTTAATTCACAAAACACCTTTTCTTTATGTATGTCGACGAGAATGGGCTGTAATGGGAACAGGGAAGGAGATGAGGGAGGATCGAGGAAAATTGTGAATACTTTGCATTATTTTGAGCACCTCTATTCTACTGGGCTGGTGTTATTTATCGTGACTGTCTAAAATACAGTGGTAATGTGGTATATACATGATGTTAGAGGTCGGTTTGTTATGAAGCGCGTTCATTTACCTGCCCGTTCAATATCATCTTCAAAGGTCAAACCAAACACCTCGCTGTGCAGCCTATATCAAAATCTTGACCAAAATCTTGATCAACTTTCACTCCAGTTTTATGCTAATAACGGCACTTTTTGATAAAGAGCATCATACCCAGAACCAACCCATCCTGTTTCGGCGCCGCCTTGCGCAACAACGCCTAATCCACCGGCAAACCAGACAGCGCCCACGAGACCAACAATACCATTGAGACTCCACCATATCCTTCTTCTTTCCTTCTCAGTACCTCTGGGTAGTAGTCCCAACCACTTTGCAGCTCCCCAAACCATGTGACTAGCACCAATACCTACTAAAGCTACATATGTCGTCCACGAAACCGCAGGATGCAGGGAAAAGCCATGGGAAACATAACCTAAACCAACACCAGATGATCCTCCCTCGTGTATTAAGGGTATGACTCGGTTAATAAACATGTGAGAAGCTACAATGGGGGTGAGAACGTAGCCCGAAATAGAGGTGTATGAGAATGGAGGCCAGAACTTCGGCGAGAAGAAGGAAAAGTATGAAAGAGAGCTGGTGGGTTGATACGAGGAGTAACGTCTTTCAGTAACGCGGCGGCGGTAGAGGCGTAATGCAATACCGGAAGTTATATGGGCGACGAGGGGAAGACCGATGATAAGGGGCTCCAGAGGGAGAGATTCTACTGCCGGGTTAGTGGGGAATGGATGGCATGGGAGGAGTAATGGAAAGTCTTGTGAGAAAAGTTGAGAAAAGTAAGTAAGTTCAGAGCACTCACGATAGTATGGGCGAGTGAGTAGCAGATACTTTTCAGAATCAGATACGGAACGGGTAATCAGGGGTATCAAAGAGGTATTCGTGATATGCATAGCGCTAAAAACCGAGAAAGCATAGGAAGAGTAACGTTGGATACGTGTGACTATATCACATCAGTTCACCGTATACGTATACTTTACCTTTACTTTGCATAAATTTATGATAGACGGCACTCACGGTAATATACAGCACCATGACCGGAACCACTAAGTCCCAAGGTTGAGGATCTCCCAAACGAGGCATGGGAAGGCAATTGAGGTAGTTTTTCATCCCAGTCAGGTGGGGAATCAATAGGTGAAGGATCTAGATGTTGAAGATCAACGAAAGTATCGTCCGAAGCGACAGAACCTCTTCGTCCATCCATATTTACAATACAATATATTGAGGCCAAATATTCAAGGATTGTAAGACATGAGAATCATGAAAATATGGACATGAAGTAAAGTCTGAGATGAAAATGAAATGTGAAATGTGTTGAAGATGTATGGATTAGATATATTTAGAAGTTAACTTTATTGAGCCTGGGCCACACCTTAATTTCTCGAATGGTCACGTGTGTAACATTGGGCTGATGGTTCATGGTTACGTAATACCGGGAAGTGAAAATACAACGCAATACGATGTGACATGCATGACAATACAACAAAACAAAATAAAACAAAAACTCTTTCGTTCAGCAAGAAAATATTGATAAGTCAGCGAAATGCCTCCGGTAAACATTCCACGTGAACTCGATTATTCGAACAAAATGCTAATGCAATTAACTTTCTAGCGTGGATTCACAAATCCGACCCCCAAAACTGAGAGTGCTCGCGAGGCTGTCAAGTCTTTCTACTGTAGGTTCTCAAGTCCTCTCTTTCACAATTGGTACATTATCTTACAGGCCCAGGCGAATTATGCAGCAAAGGATACGCTCGAATGAATGAGTTTGAAGCTCATCTCTCTTCATATGACCATTCTCACAAACAACGTCTTAAGGATATGCGACAATTAACACGCGACCCCATGGCCTCTTCCAAAGCTCGAAAAGCAGAAGCTAAAGCAAATTCACAATCTGGATTGATATCTATCAAGTTGAGTGGAGAGGTAAATTCGGGTGCTGGAGCTACTGGTGGAGGTTTCAAGAAAGGGGGTTTTAAGAAATCCGGATTTAAAAGTGCTTTTGCGCCCGTGGATGGGGACGGAGCCGATGTGCCTGTAAAGGATGAGGTCGGAGAGAAGATCGAATTTGGCAGAAACGTGGGAGTTCAGGGTGAGTGTTTGGAGAGCGATACCGATGATGAACAGTACGGGTACGATATGTACGACCCGAGGCGTCCCACGGATTGAGAAGGGCTGGACGATGAAAATCCAGATCAAACGGATCTCAAAGACTCAAAACAGGTATGGATCAAAATCCTGAAGCCCTACATCATCTGATCGCACAGCCTTGTCTTACATGACCGTCCCCGTGGGTAAGTTTGCGCATACCAGGCAGGCCCAGCAAAGCGGAAGCTTCATATATCTCGACGAAGAAAAGAAGGAAACCCATGCTCAATGTATGTATTCCAAGATTGAGGACTTCTAGATTTGAGAATGTCAGCTGGCCCAAAATATGATTATCTATTTTACATTGGCAAGCCCATGTACTGACCCAGCAAGATTGATAGTTAAAGTCCACGACGGATTCCTTTGCTATGGCATAGATGAAGAATGCAACGAAATCCGACAAATACTCGCAAAATACAATGAATCGCCCCTGGTTTCTTGGTGTTTTGTATACCTCTGTGGGTGTCATTTCCGCCCTTGAGCCACTCTTGGTGGTTGAATCTATGTTAGCTGTGGCACGCTCTTTAGTGAGTGGCGCCGTCGCTGGGTCATGAATTCTTTGTTAAATCTTTAAAAAGGGAAGCTATCGTCTGGAGCATGCTAGGTATGTAGGGTGACGTTCTCGGTCGAATTATCAGGCCCGATAGAATGTTGGACCCGGCAAGGAGAGTGAGGACAGGTATAGAGTCGGTTCTATGGCGCGATTCATATTCCAATTTTGTTTTGAAATGAATCATGTTGGAACTGTGCTTTGGTCTTAGAAGGCTTTAGTACTTCTTTAGGTATTACATTTGACAAGCCCTAAAATCTGTACCAAAAAATCTTGCCAAAATGAGGTCGTGAAAGTGGTTGTACAGTCCAGCGTATTTGTGATGGTAGCTCCGCACGCTGACAGCAAATCTATTCAGCCATGATGCATAGAACAACTCCCGCGACCTTATGTATGATGCCTCGACATCGTACGATGTCTTGGTCTGATGGTTATGAGGCATGTAGAAAAACATGGCTAGAGCCGAAAAACATATTTGAGTTGGACTGACTAAGATTGATTTGTGGCTGAGATCTCAGTCAATCTTGGTGTAAAATATATGGAACGGTTTTGTGCAAATCCTGGTGGGTAGATCAAGTTCTTCGTGTTCGGATTTGTGACAATAGCTTGCCTCACATGACAATGCGGTTACTGTCAAAACAAGCAGGAGTTTTGCATGGGTCAATTGCCTTTCTGGAACTTATGACAATCTCGACACGAAATATATTAGCATGCGCACTTAACAACGTTGGAATTATAGCTTCGAGCTAACCTACATTTGGGAAGTACTCTCGGATTGGTCCCATGGCAGAAGTGGGACAGGAATCTGGCTCCGCAAAGTTCAATTCAGGGAACTACTCCCATACTGGTGAGCCACTTTGACCCGTCCATAAAAAGATACTTAATTCTTCATCTCCCCTCACATATAGCGCGAAATGTCTAACATACCTCTTGCATCTCAGATTTTGGAACTCAATGCTTCGGATTTTGCCCAAGACGGCTATTGATCATGGCGATGATATTAGCAGGGTGTGTGTCAATCCCCTTACCGCATCTGGTCATCATATCGAGTATGGTCGGTTTCTATCTTGAGAAGGATTGGGCAAAGATCAGAGAATACCCAATAGCGAATTTGGATGAGCAAGAAATTACTTTGAAGGTGTATAATTATTTGCAGATCGTTTGGACCAGGCTAACATGATTTAAATAGTTACTCACTTTCTAAACCCTTCGAGATAATGGCAGTTCGCCATCTTACCAGTCTTCTTCCCCCTTCCCGCTCTGGAGTTGTCATAGACCTGATCTGTCCCGGCCTTTGTAAAACCGATCTGAGCCTCATTGCTCCGCTTGGCCTTCCTGGGGAGATAGCTAAGCACAGTGAACAACATGTCTGAAATGCCGAGGATTGTAGTCGAACACTGTTGTATGGTGCCGTTGCGGGTGACTACAGTCATGCTTCCCGTACCGTTGCCGGGTGAGTTTGGATAATGCACTGGTTTTATTGTTATGGCTAAAACTTCGGCTGTAGGAATGTAGTACCGAGTTTGGGCAACGGACGTGGATTGAAAGGAATCGCAGAAACTTGTTTGCGATGCTATTGCGAGCGAGCTGGAGACCATTGAGCCTGCCTGGCTGCGTAGAGAAGATCTTGCGGGAGTGAAGCCTCCAAAGCCATCACTTGCGTGAATTTTTCTAAGAGAGCCCGGAGTTCATTCTTGACACAGGCCAATGCATCACAGTATTCGACACAGATATGTGGTTATTTCGTACCACTAGCATGCCTAGTCTTCAGCATGATTTCACAAGCAATCATCGTTCCCTAAGACCTTCTTCAGTGAATAGGGTAATTGGTGAGGGGAATTTAGTCGTTGGCCTTGAGATGACGAGGTTATCGGAATGAGACTCTTTCGTCGAATTCACCAGTGCCGTGCCCTCTTTAGCGTGAAACGCACCAACCCGAGGAAAGTCTTACAGGATTAGTTGTATGTCAAACCAACATTGAGAGCATGCATAGGTTCGCTCATCTTCTTAGCCAGCCATGTATTATTCTCATTCCCCAAACCGAAGATTTCCCTATTAAAAATAGGCAGAGTGATACATCTCAGTGGTCATTTTTATTAACAGAGAGTTTTTGCGCAGGAGACTCGATTAACCCAGCTAGAAGTGGATTATCTGCAGTTTGCCATCAGTCCACCGACAGACGTTGTGACGAATGATGTCAGACCCAGGTGAATTGCATCCTCAAGACGATTATGAGGACGAAAAATTCCAAGAGGATACATGGAAATGAGAAGGTATCCAGGTAAAAGAAGCGTACTGTACAGCTTTTAACCATCTAGAGGCGGGCCACGTCCGACAATGGTCTCATTGAGCAGCCACGCAAAATACCCAATGTCCCTCGGAAGGACAAGGAGCCTGTGTGATGTATTAGCACTAATATCGGGTAGGGGTCAGATCTTTGTCCTAGATACCTTTTGAGCAAATGTAGATTGTTCCTTTTCCAGGCTCGAGATGCCACCACTCATCTCAACCATCTTTTCTAGCCCTCGAAGATGTATAAGCCCTTGGAGAGATTGGTCTTGCAACCTATATTAATGCGACATGGTTAATACGACGGCAATAGTAGTATCTGCCACAGCATCATTTCCTGATCTTTTGTCATGAATCAAGTGGAATGCACGTGGGAGGTGATGCATTGCTGCCTCTGGATCTTCTTGATTTACGGTGAGATTATTGAGCGCTGTGAGGGGAACAGCTATTCCGTGATGTAAACCTAGGATATATCGAATTAGCTGCTTTTCAATCCAAACAGTGTTAGAAGTAAAGGAATGTAACATACATGCTTCACCCAAAACCATGAATTAAACGAATATTGTAACATGAGCATTGTTTAATTCCGGAGGATGCTATACACTTCTAATGAATGAAAAGCTAGGTAACAAATCTTAAACATCAAAGATAATAGCAAAAATGATATTCAATAGACGAGGGAAGGGAGTCGATACATAATTTCGGAGTTAATGGTGTTGGCAATTAATACTTCGTTTACAAGCCTTATGTACGTTACGACAAACGCGGTGAAACGGTCACGGTCACTCCTTGGAGTTGAGCCCATGGAATTTCCATTGTAAGATCTTATAACTATTTCACAGCCGCAAGTCAACATATCATAATTTTTCACTGCATTCTTTTAAACATGACTCGAAGATGGAGCTTGATACTGCCAAAAGCTAGTACTGATCGCCAACAAGGTGAGCCACTGCATATTGTTATTTGAAATGTCCACGAGGAATTATTTAGAAAGCAACAGACCTGATATTGGGCTTCTTACCCATAGCCTGTGGTGCGGCGTGGATTTAGCCAGGTATTCAATCCATAATTTTTGTTAAATAAAACTTGATGTTTAAATGTTTCTTGGGCACGAGGTTGTGACACCCAAAGAATTATGAATCTTTGCCACCATCTCAGATAGAGAAAGAAAGCTATTTTATAATTTGATCTGCAGCTAAGATAAAGATAGACACTTTGTCTATGGAATATGCGGCATTGCGATTCCAAATATTCTCTTTTCTCGACGGTCCTTCACCATGCCTGCGCTCCTCTGACTGGGCATTATTCCAACCTCATTGCGGGACACTTTGCGTAGTGATATCGGCGCGAAGGTCTTTCGAAGAATTTGAAGTTATAAGTTTTGGATGGTTGTGGAGATTCAGAAGCATTCGGCAGTTACTGAGATAGATCGACTATGAAGGCACCTCGCGGATAACCCGTATCATTTGCCCGAAAAGTTAAACAAAGGTGATTACTAACCTGACTCCCAGTCTCAGGATGAAAGTAAGACTGATCATGCAAAGAAAACTCCACATTCCTTATATTACCCCAACAGACATCCTTAGCTCAATGCACCTACTTCTTCTGAATAAGTCCTCCTAGCTCGTCCAATAATTCCACCGTCTCTCTGGGACTGGCAATCCAAGCTGTAGTGCCCACCACTCTCGCCTTGAAATCATTGCTTCCAGCACTCAAAAATTGATCTCCAACATGCAATGTTCTTTCTCCTTTAATCCATTGACTTTCGTCTTCAACGTTTCCACCAAAAAACTTTTGGCAAACCAATACTCCCCAGCTCTTATCGCCAATGTCCACGAAAACATCGTTTCCTCCATTGAAAGCGCAGAAGGGCAACGAACGACCAACATCCGACATTTCAAGCTTTTTTTGTACGACTAGTACCGTTTCTTCGAGGTGTTCTCGTGCAAATTTGAAGCCTGGTTCACGAGGAATAATCCCCACAGCCCGCTCTTTTCGAAGGATAGTGGCGGGCAAGGCTAAGTTGGTGATGCATTCACGGAGAGAGGATTCTGCGAGATCGAGAAGGGCGGTTATGTTAGGCTGAGTCCAAGTGGACATACTGGGCAGAATCCAGGACCGGCGGTGGTGATGAGTTAGAAGGTGAGGGGAATTAGAGTCATAAGTGAAAAGAAAGTTGGATTCACCACCTGATGCAGTGTTAGAAGGAGCGTGACGAGAATTTTAAAGCATCCGGAGATGTACGTGAGTGGGTGTAAAGTAAGACGAATCGTAATGAAAAGGAAATAGAGGAAAGGGAATTTGGGGAGGAGCCGAATGAAAGGTGATTTACCCATCACAATAAGATTCTGCTTTTGCTCTGGTGTAAGAATGGTAGACAATTTGATTGCTTCCAACAATCCATGGAGTCTTCCATAATATTTTTCGGCCTCAGTATAACCAGCTGCGGTTACAATCCCAATTTTTGTGTTATGGCTCATGAGATCTATTACTATCAGTAGCTGAGCATGCAAGGGCAAGTTGTCGAACTTACTGATTATTCGCTCAATAACGGGATTCGTAGGCTCGAGACTTTTACCATCGTCATATCTTGGAGACTTTCCGTTAGTGCTTTGGCTCCCATACGAAGAGTACGGCTCACAATGTAACATCACCATCAAATGTAGCTAAATCCACTGAGCCCGCAGAGATAACTCCCATGAGTTGCGCAGTGTTCAAAATCACCCTAATATCGTTGAAGGAAGGGGGAACAAATCTTCTTGACGAAATAAAACGTTTCCTATCCTGATATCTAAAAGCATCGGCTAGTGGAAGTCGAGTGAAGAATGTACCAATACTAGGAACCAGTAGTTTCAACTTCGACTGACCTCCTAAACCAACCTTTTGATGGGCGACTTGATCATTTTAATATCTCGAACGATGAATGATGTGAAGGATTACACTCACTATGATCATCAATCATATCCTCAACATCCTGCATAATTTCTGCGTAACGTCGGTGTGCTATTTCGGCCATTTCACCTATCGTTCCATTTCTCGACTCAAACACACCGGTTGGCTGTGAATGCAATACGAACGGTACAGCCAATAAACCTTTGATCCATTCTTCCTTTGAGCATTAGCAAGCAATTCCTCAAATTTAGGAGGGCACTTGCCCAAAGTGAAAATGGTGAGTTCCAAGCCGACAGGGGCACTATCGAGGGGTGTTTATTTATCTACGGAGCAAAGGACTCGAGGGGAGACATTAAAAACGGAAGTCGACTAGTAGTACCTATGAATTGGTCTCGTCGATGAGTCTTGAGTGCATCTGAGTAGAATTAGGATGGACTATTTTCGTTGGGAATATGCTAATGCTATGAACACGTACACTCAACTCGATATCTAGGGGAGCGGTGAGTACTAGGGTATCGGTGTGCTGCAGGCGATGAGAATGGAAACGTATCTTACCTCGTAGTCATTGTGAGAAATTGGGGTGAAAGGAAAGGAATGGAATGGAATGTACAAGAGTGGTGTGAGTGAGGTCTTCCACGAGATGATTGAAATATCTTGGCAGCTTTTGAATATTCCGAGAATAAATTTGATGATGGATGTATATATATAGAGTACACAAAGTATCGAGTTGTAAACATCGTATCGTTGAGCTTGGAGGCAATAAGCGCGTTGGATTGATTGGTTGACATTGCTTTGAGATTACATTTGGATTGTTGGCCAATGCACAGTGACTCTTTAGTGTCGTTTAGTGCTGTAACCAATTAAACTCAACGCTGAAATGATAGATTGATATTTTTGTTAGCACTATCGACCCCGCAAACACAGCGCCTCAAAGCTCTGTTGGCTAGTTTCAAGGATAGGAGAAGCCGCTTAATATTGACCTCCACCGCAATCACGTGTTGTCTACTCCTACTGAGATAATCGTAGGCAGATGTAATATACCTATGAAATCGTTGAAGTGTGCGAGTAGAATGTTGGTTCGAGATTATTTATATAATCTGGGTAGACTACAGAAATTCCACTTTCATTAAAACCCTATTACAATAACGAGAAGGATAGATATATATGTAGCAAGGACGCCACCATCGTAGAACTATGCATTTACCCTAATAGTAATCAATCCCGTGCCAATGCAATCTAACTCCCCGTGAATCTTTATAGCACATAATTCAGCAATCCTGACCCCAATGCTCCTTGATCCATCCAGCCATTAAATCCGTCAACGTCTCATTTCTATAACCGCTCACATCCTCGTTCGCATAATCCGCTCCGGAATATCGCAATGCAACAAGGACCCATGGTTTTATAAAATCTATAAAGACTAAATCTATAGTGGCAGGATTTGAGCCTGTGGAAGGAAAATTAATGCGGGATTCGATACAATTAGGTACACGGTGGAAAGTGATGGGTGCATGAATCGTGTCGTCGCCATCAGAGCCGCCATCGTCCTTGGTGGTATAGCCAGGGATAAGGTTGGGTTTGTAGATTGATGAGGATGAAAGGAGAGGAGATTGAGCGTGGGATAGTGGTGGGAGTTCGGAAATGGGTATCAAGGGAGCTAGGATATCGGTTTTATAGGACAGATGCTCCGGTGGTGCGAGATTGTTGAGATCTAGATTCGAAGACGAGAAGATGTTGCCGCCGCTGTTAAGTAATGTGAGAACATTTTCAGCAGCCGTGAGTGGCACATCTTTAATGAAGAGAAATTTGCTGACGAATGGAGAGATGATGAAGGTCGTGTCTCTTGTAAAGGCACCTTTGAAGATGTCAAATCTCATGGCGCCGGTGTTAGTTATGGCTATTGTTGGAACGTCTTGGCGATGGGGATGGGTTACAATGTCTGGCATTACCTCGTCGCTAAGCCATGAGAAGAGACTGTCTTTACTGGGATATTTTGCTCTGCTCATCCAGAGATCTTTTGGGGCACATCCAAAATTATGATCGAGGTTTAGGGCCTTTCGAGCTTTAGCGATAGAACTAGAAACGTTCTTGCCATGCTCCGTGGGAAATGTTGTATCGTTTAACCCAGTATGAAAATGATAGCCAAAGAGGTTGTTGTCGATATATCTTCTTTGGAAAGACATCCTTGGATGTTTTCCAGCATCGACTCCTTGTGCACCAGAAATAACTTCTTTTCCTGGGATCTTTTCTTCTGCGTTCTTTTCGATACCTTCGATTGACATCCAGCCAACCGTCTCCATATATCGACCACTCTGTATTCCATATGCCTTAGAATCGTATTTAGCAAAGCTTCGAATGTGGCTATGGCCACCAAAAAATTGAATCGGAGTATCCCAATTTTGCTCTCTTAATGCCTTGTAAATAGCCTTGTATTCTGGCCCATCCAGCGTTACATGCCCAATAACCACAAACAAATCAGCATCTTCTCGAATTGCTTGTTGAAACCATTCTTCCTTGATAGTCTTTTCAACCTCTTGCACAACAGTATTGTTGGCATTTCTATTGAAATTGAAGAGAAATCCAAATGCGACCACTTTAATGCCTTGATTCTTTGTTGTGAACTTGCGATATCGTCTCGCCATCGGAATTTGGTTTCCAGTCTTCGGATCAATATAGTCGAGATTTGAAGCAAGGTAATTCCCTTTGAAGTTTGGCACTGTTTGATCGTATTCTCGCGCCGCCGCGTCTACCTTGTATAACTCATGATTCCCAGTACAGATTATGTCAATATCTTGTTCCTTGAATATGTCATATGTGTAAAGTCCTTTGGGATCCGATGCATCGTATAATCCATTTCCCTCTATTCGATCCCCAGTGTCGACAAGTAAAAGATCAACCCCTTTATCATCTGCTTGCTTCTTCATCTGTTCTGCGAATGATATGTAGTCACCCCAATCCGCAGAGTATTGTGCCCTAAGAACTTAATCAGCCGCCCTTATTCCTGCCAGTGTGCAATTTAACATACTCTTGTAGGTGACCCGCATGCCATCCATGAGTGTCTGTAGTTTGCAAGAAATTGAGTTGACCCCATTGCAATGGTCGCATAGGTGCCGGTATAGCAGGTGGGGCAGAAGGCTGTGTGCCTGCTGCCAGAGATGTGAGAAGACCAGTCAAGGTCAATAAACGTTTCGTCATCTTCACCGCGCCCTTGATATAATGAGCACCGTTATTCAGAATTTGAACGTTGAAATAAGTGTTGAGAAACAAGCACTAGCATTCAGAGTATAAAGATAGGGTGCAAGAGAATGAAAGACAGGTACTTAGGAAGGCTGAAGAGGTTGAGAAAAGAGATGAAGATGGAGATGGAGATGGAGATGGAGATAGAGGTGGAGATGGAGAGATAGAGACAGGTGGATGGATGGATAGATAGATAGATAGTTAGATAGATACCAGTAGATGAGACGTGATATCCAATAACACAGCGAGACCTACCTTGCGCATGGGTCGGTCAGACAGGAAGTGAGTGTGTTGTTTTAATCATGTGGCGGGAGCTTCCATCAAGAAAGAAGCTTGAGAGCTTGAAAGTTCGGGTCGGGAGCTCAATGTCGGAGTTCGGAGAAACACTCAAGTCTTTATCCGATGAAGCTTCGAAATGTTAAGAAATCGGTTCACGCTGGTTATAACAATGATGAAGTAATTGAAATATAAAATAAAATATACCGTACCTATCAACTTCAATCCATTTAGAAGTTTCGAACAAGACATGAATTGAATTTCTTGTATGTCTCTACACTTTCAATACTCGAATTGCCATAATACATGTGATGGCACACCATGTCAGATGGCGAAATGTACTGAATGCCGAAGTTTTCAATCTCAACTTGAAGGTTGCTGAATCGAGAGTTCATCCACATCAAGAAACGAATGCCTTCATATCAGAACGAAAATTGACCCCGCTCAATGATAGCAACAAAATCGACTTAACTTCTCACCCACGAGGTATTGAATTCTTTTCTTGATTACCTTTATAAATGCTAATAGTACAAGAGAATAACTCTAAGAAACGCCTGCCTCGAACATCACGAACTGTCGCTGTAAAAGATAACATAGCAACCGCTTCAGAGTCAACAACATGCGCATCTCGCATTCTTGAGAAATACAAGAGTCCCTTTGAGGCTTCTGTGGTAGAAGATGTCAAATTGGGCGGTGGATATGTTGCGGGGAAGACAAATATGGATGAATTTGGAATGGGTTCGCATTCGTTAAATTCACATTTCGGTGCTGTACGTCACTACAAGCCTTTCCGACTAAGATCCGTGGGGGGGAGCTCTGGCGGTAGTGCAATGGCTGTGGCAACAAGCACGACTAATATCGCACTCGGCACAGATACTGGTGGATCAGTCAGGTTGCCGGCTGCTTATACAGGAATTGCAGGGTTCAAGCCTTCGTATGGCATTGTATCTCGCTTTGGCGTGGTGCCTTACGCAAATTCACTTGATACCGTGGGTTTCATAGCACGCAGTGCACACCGAATACAGAATTTCTTTGACAGGGTGAACAATTTTGATCACCGGGATCCTACGAGTCTCAGGTCCGCTAGTCGAGCCCGGATCAAGGAACAGCGAATGGAATTCTTTGGAAAGACAAAAGCCTCTGCTACGCATGATCCATTTTATCTCAGAGAGCTGAGAATTGGGGTGCCGACAGAATACAATATTTCAGAATTGGACTTAGAAGTTTCATGGGCGTGGCAACGAATTTTAGAACTCCTTCAGCGTGAAGGATGTACGATTGTTCCAATATCACTCCCTAACACAAAGCATGCTCTATCGGCATATTACGTACTTGCAGCAGCCGAAGCATCTTCCAATCTTGCAAAATATGATGGAGTAAGGTATGGCACTCGAGAAAGGTCAAGTGATGGGGTTGGAGATGTCCTCTATTCTGAGACTAGGGGCACTGGATTTGGAGACGAAGTGAAAAGGCGAATTCTTCTTGGGTCCTATTCACTGAGCTCCGAGGCCTTTGATAACTACTTCATCAAGGCACAAAAGGTTCGGCGATTGGTACAAAGAGATTTTGATCGTGTCTTCTCCATGCCAAATTATCTACACCCAGAAGAGCAGTTCGATCTTAGTGATATGGAAGAAGGCATTCCCCTCGAGGACAAATTGGGCCCTGCAGAAGTGGATATTATTCTTTGTCCAACAGCTCCTACTCTTTCACCAATCGTGCAAGACATTACTGAGCGCCAAACACCTGTCGATGCTTACATGAATGATATATTTACCGTGCCTGCTAGTCTTGCTGGCATACCTTCCATAAGTATACCATGTAAACTACCATTTAAGTTTTCCAAGAAGACTGTGCCTTCAACTGTTGGCATACAAATTATGGGTCAGCACTCAGATGATGGTCGCACCTTACAGCTTGCGTCCATGATAGAAATGGTCTGGGCTTCTCAAGTATACGATGGGTGGAATAAAGAATTCTACAAGTGGCAGCAAAAAAGCTTGGAAGATTCGAATGCAGAGATAGCAGCCTTATCGACAGACCTCAGGAATTTAGTGGTGGACAAGGCAAACATGGAGGGGACAGAGTCGTTGAAGATTGATGCCGCTTCCGACAAGGTGCTCATGCTCAAGCAAAAACGCGTTGAGAAGAAAAGGCAACGGCGAGCAAAATTAACGCAGTATCAAAGGCAAGTGTGTGAAGAAGACATGGATAAATGGGAAAAATTAAGGTTTGGGGAGATGAGATCGACTCAAACAGCAAATAAGGCATAATCATTATTCTGTCCCCTTCGTTTCCCTGTTACTATGCTGAGGTCTTTATGGGACAAAGCCATAAAAACTTGTGGTATAGTCTAAGGTCATGATCGGCCGAATCCGTTTCCTGATAACGTTTATGTCGTCAGTTCCCATTTGGTTATTGATGCGGCGGTTGTGGTGATATGATAGAGCAAGGCGTACTATAAAGTTGGACGCAAGGCGTTTGTACAGTAGCTTCCTCATCTGGGTATAGAAGCATTTTGAAAGCCCCGGAATTACAGTTCTATTCCTGCATTCAATCCGCTCAAGGATAGTGCCCTTAGCTTAGCATGCAGGAAGCAAAACAAACATTCCATGCAATGTGATAATGATAGGCTTTAAAACTATTGGTCATGTGATTAATAATTTTTCTCAAACCTGCAATTTTTCATTTGTCCTTCCTCTGCAAGACCATCCCGAACCACATTTTCTTTCCTATCCATTTCTTTCCCCTACTTCCCAACCTCAACCCATTTCCGTCCTCCTCAATGTCATCCTGGTCTATCCTCCTTTCCAGCACGTCTCCCACGATGTGAAAACCCCATTGCCTCCCTTCCTCCACAACTTCTTCAATCTCATAGACATAACTCTCGCCCCTAATTTTCGTCTTTTTCCCTTCAATTTCATCTATAAATCCGACCTGAGATGATTTACCCATCTCAGCATGCATATTGGTGATTGATACTCTACCATAGCTCGCTTCCGAATATGGCTTTAGTAGAAAGCTCACAGCCGAGAAAAACGTATGTAAGGAAAGATGCTCTAGGACAAGAGTGCTAATAACAATGTTCCCTTTTGCTTGGATCGATTTCGAAAATTCGGGGTTAAATTGAGGATCAAGGGCATTGAACTCGTCAAATTGGATGCTGAGAAGCTGGTCATCGTTCTCGGAGACGAAGGAGGCGTAACGCGACTGAGCGATTTGAAGCATTGCTGGTGAGAGATCAAGAGCATGAATGCTGGAGACGTTCTTTGAAAGAGGTGATGTGAGGAATCGGATAGTATTACGGGCCGTACCACATCCTCACTCGGTGATTGTGATGTTATTCTGAGCCTTTGATGGAAGGGAAAATAACGTCTTCATCAGAGAGGGAATGAGGGCAGAGTCGAGGATTTGTAAAGGGTTACGGTCTGTGTCGTAAGTTGTTGCCCACCGGTTGTAGAGGAGGGACGTGGAAAGTGTTTTCGAGTGGATGGCGGATGAGCTTAGGGTTGACATTTTAGATAGACTTCGATTGTGATTAACAAAGTGAAAGAATCAAGGTACATATTGACTTTCCCAAGTAATATTTCAGTGAAAAACATCGGTAATCAAGCAATTCCTATAAGGGGGGTGGTTGATGATGAGTCATGCGGAGAAAATTGTGCTACGCATAGGAGGCAACCGAACTATCACATAAATGTTGACCCAATGGTATTACAGCAGCCTTAGATTCTCATTCTCCCGAGAAACCAGAAAGGGGAAAAGGTGATGATGAACGCGCCTTTTCTTTGGAGGTTACATTAGTTCTCGGAAACTACCGAATCTGATGAATTTGATTGGAGAATGAAGGGGGTATCGGAAATCTAGTGAAGCCATTGATGCAATATATCTTCATGTGCATGTCCGGCACTGCATGAAACACCATTGTACTACCGATTGGTAGAAATTGTTTGAGTATGCACCTTTTTCTGATCCCCGACGAAAATGCAGAGCAGGATCGAATAGATATATGGATCTTGACCCAAGGGGGGCATGATGATATAAATAGTATAGCAGTGGAACGGAGGAACAGAGGAACAGAGAAAGTACTCTCATCCAGGCGTTATTCTAGCAGAAAATCGTAGATTCGGAATGGAAAGTAAATGTATCTATATATTTATTAGATACATAAATACATAAAGTCCACAAATGGCACAGCATCTGCATCCATATTTTCATTAGGTAGTATTGAATGATTTTCAACATCAGATTGTAATTCCAAGGGTTATATATTAATTTGTGAGACCAAATGAATTTTCAGTACCGGCAGCTAAGGATCATTGGTTCTCCACTGCTCTTTAAAAATGGATCATCATCATCTTGTTCAACCAAACAAACAGCAATCAACATTAAACAAGAGAGAGGCATGATGAACCGACAAACCAAGTGAGAGAGATACCAGCAGCACTCAAAGCGAAATGATGAGCGAACCCCGGAATTCCACATTTGATATGAACAACGAACGATACGATACGAGGATACCATGAGGAATACGATACGGACGGGTCCTTTTATCCTCTCATCACTCCAATTGATTTTCTACACCTGTTTTTTGGGTTATTTTTGCTTTATTTTATTTTATTTTGATATTTAATGTTGGGAGAGCCGCCATCTAGTTTTTACTTTATTTATTTTTGAAGTAGACAACAAAATATAATTAATACAATCGATTAATTTTTCATCTAGTACATCTATCTAGGATACCTTTTCGCGTACGAATTTGTTCATTAGATACATCTATCTCTTGGGATTTATGTTTATATTTTTCCATCTAGTTCCAACATTAATGTTAATGTTAATGCTAATGCTAATGCTAATGCTAATGCTAATGTCACTTTAATCTTCAACCTCAACCTCATCTCAATTTCAATTTCAGGACCAGTCATTCCAATCATCTATCAACATCATATACACATGCATATATATAAATATATACGTACATTCATACACACACACATACACACATCCATACATATACACACACATACATATACACACACATACACATACACATACACATACATAATAATATTGTACACCGTTATTTCTTCCTTTCTTGTTTATCAACTAACAACTAAAAAAACTGGAACCTTTTCCGCATCTTTCTCTCCATCTCTCCATCTCTCATCCCATCTCCATCTTCATTTCAGGTCACTCACATCATTTCACCCGCCACCTTTTGATATCCCAGCAATTTATTTTCGGGGATCAAAGAAAGAATCCCCAATCAGGAAATCGCAAGCAAAAGCTCGAGCCAAGTCTGTTCTACAGGTCAGTCTTTCTTTACATCTTTCACAGTTACAGTTCATTTGGCATTTTACCTTTTACTTTTTACTTTTCACATTTTACTACCTACTCTTGCTATTCTAACATCTCACATATCTGAATTCACAGATTACCCTCTCGCTGTACTCTCTCTCTTGGTGACAGATATTAAAAACATTCATCCGCCATTCAAGAATTCTATCTTCTCAACTTCTGGGGTTTTGTCTGGCTCTCCCCTTCAAATCTCTGGAATTCACGGATTACCATCTCTCCGCTAAAATCGAAACACCCAAGAAAATACAGCCATAGCAAATATGCCGATTAATGGCAAACCCAATGGGCGGTTTGAGCTCCCTGCTCTCTCATCCTTTGATTTCAATTTGACAGATGGAACGGATATCCCGCCGCCCCTTCCAGATTCTCCAGTGGACGAAGAGGCAATTAAATCGACTGCTGCATCCGCACATGCATCTGCGGCATCGACACCTGTATCCGCCCCCCAGAATACTGATCCCGTTCGATCCACCTCCACAAGCACACCTCCCACCTCGGCGTCAGCGTCAGCAAATGGCCATTCTGATTTTGCTCACCTCACGGCAACGAAATCTCATGGCTTCTCCAATCTTACTACGACAAAATCCCATGGCTATTTCCCACCCAACATTTCATCTCCTCGCAACCATGCCCCTCCCGTTCGCGCAAGAGCCCCTTCAGATGTCGCTGTTTCGAACACTCCCACACGACCTGAAAAGGAAAGCAGCATCCGCAAATTCCTCTCTCGAAAATCATTCAACTCGAATTACACCAGTGGAAATGCGAAATCGCATGAGGATTTGTCAAAGATGGCGAGACCGGAGAGTCCAAGTAGTCTCGCGAGCAGCAAACCTAGTTTCGTGAAGAGGAAGAGCGGAAGCTGGTTTAGGAGTTTTGGGAGCAGCAGTAAGAGAAATAGCGTGGTGTATGTAGAGAAGCCGGTGGTGTATACTCCCACCCTGCAGCGAACTCCGGAGAGTCAGAAGGAAAATACCAAGCCGGTGTATACCAAGCCAGCCTACACCAAGCCAGGTCCCCCTCCGCCAAAATTACCGGAGCTTAATCAGTTGAAGGCGAAGATTGCGGATGATGATCGTGGTAGTTTGGGCGGCGATGAGATGTTTAGAAATATTTCGTAGTGAGGGATTGTGCGGGAGAATTGTGGAAGTACAAATAGTTCCTTGGGGTATTGCTATACGCTACGGCCCAAATAATAGCTGCAATATGGGAAGGAGTCAAGAGGAGATTCACAGTCACACCCCCAACGACACGGACCGCGAGATGGAGCGGCCAGCGAGGTAGAAGGGGGAAGAGGGGGGGATCAGATGTACTACGGATCAGGTTCAAGATGGGGGCCAAAAAACGTTGTTTCTTTCATTTGTTTGTTTGGCTGGGCGCCCTTCTTTTTATCAATGATATCTCTGGGTGGCGGTCTTCAATAGGGTCTTGTTTTACGCCGATTACAGTATTAAACAAAACAGCATTTGTAATGTTGGCTTCATATGCCGTGGAAGCTTTTCTTGGGGTATAAAATATCCATATTTAGCATTTTTGGAACAAAATAGTAGCGGATGCTTGGTCGGAGGACCTTGTCTTTTTTACTCATCTATCATTCGGTTTTCGGAGTTTGTATAATTGTGATAAGAGAGAAGATGAATGGGGTTTTCCCTAATCTGTCAATGAGGACTCTGAACGTAATCTTGCATTGGAACTTTTTTTTAACACCGAGTTCTCCAATACATTGAATAACAATCTTTAATTATGCCTATTATATATAGAATGCAAAGAGGACCTAAAGCATAACCATCAATCGCATGTCCCGAAACCATCCATCTCCTGTGGCTGTCTTCGATCAAACAGCCCTTGGCCGGCCCTGGAACTATGCGGTCCACGTGCTGTAACACACTAATATTTGGGGCTGGAAGGGATTGAAATTAGTGGAGTAGTACTGTAGAGGCCTGAATTTTCAAGCCTTTGTCGCCTGGTGGCTCAGCGGCTCTGGGGCTTGGTGGTGAGTGGTGGTGAGTGGGTGGAAATTCGGTAAACAACAAATAAAACGTCTAACGTCATAACAAAACTGGCCGGTATATGAGCGAGTGGAGTGGGTGTATGTGTGTTTTCGTTGACATGGAAATGAAATCAACTTCATTCATTTTCTAAGATTTACAACCAAGATATCAACAAGATAATTTGGTTCAATCACTGAGGATGGCGAGTCCTATTCATTGTAAGGCTTTAGCTAGCTCGACAACAATAAGCTCAAGAGGATTGATATCCAGAGTGCTCAGCAGACAGACTAAACAGAATCAGTTGGGCAGCTTGATAGCTCGTAGATACAGATCTGGTCCGTATGGATATACACAAGCCAAGGCACTCGTGTATGCCAAGTATGGGGAGCCGGCGGACGTTTTATCGTGAGTTTTCATGGTCCTATTTTCTTTCATCTATCTATTCTGCAATCAATGCGGCCGTTCAATAGCTAACAATGATAAAAACACAGTCTTCACAACCACTCCATCTCCCCTTCTCTACCTTCAAAATCCATCCTCCTCCGTACCCTCGCAACGCCCATAAACCCTGCCGACATAAACCAAGTTCAGGGCGTCTACCCCTCCCGTCCTCCCTTCACCAGTCTCCTCGGAACTGAATCTCCTTCCGCTGTAGGCGGTAACGAAGGCTGTTTTGAGGTCATGTCTCTCGGACCCGGCGTCTCGACCGTTACAAAAGGCGATTGGGTAATAATGAAATCGACTGGATTTGGAACATGGCGCACACATGCCATCGCGGAGGAATCCCAGGTTCTCAAAATTGGGAATAAAGAGGGTCTGAACCCAATCCAGGTGGGCACTGTGAGTGTTAATCCGTGCACAGCATATAGGATGTTGAAGGATTTTGAGAGTATGGTGGAGGGGGATTGGTTTATCCAGAATGGAGCGAATAGTGGGGTGGGGAGGGCAGCCATCCAGCTGGGGAAAAGGTGGGGGTACAGGAGTATCAATATTATACGGGATCGCGAGCGTGCTGAAGAGACTGAGGCTATGAAGAAGGAATTGCTGGAGCTGGGTGCTACGAAAGTTGTGACGGAGTCGGAATTGATGGCGCAAAGTTTCAGAGATCAGGTTAAGGATTGGACGAATGGAGGAAGGGACAAGGTTCGAGTGGGGTTGAATTGCGTGGGTGGAAAAGCAACAAGTGCGTTAATCAAGTGTTTGAGTCATGGTGGCCATTTGGTTACATACGGAGGAATGTCGAAGAAACCACTGGAAATCTCTACTGCAGCTCTGATTTTCAAGGACATCAAGTTTAGCGGCTTTTGGGTCAGTAGGTGGAGTGATGCACATCCAGACGAGAAGAAGAAAACGGTGGATGAGATTTTGGAGATGACGAGGATGGGAATGTTTAAGGACATTCCCGTCCAAGAACTGAAGTGGGATTGGGAGACGAAGGAAGATGTTTTGAAGTCAGCAGTAAAAGGAACGTTGGAGGGATTTAGGAGTGGAAAGGGAGTGTTCATTTATGGGGAAGCATGAAATAATTTATATCAGATGTTTTCTTTTGTTTCTATCCGAATGTGGTGATCTTGGTATTGAAGACCTGGGCTTCAAATGATTTGGAAATTGTAGTTTCTGTGATTGTAAAAATCCAGTATAATAATAAAACTTGTGGAATCGGACGAGAGAAGCTTGACATTCAGAATGTACGCCTAAGCACCGCTTACTTTGCCATATTTGGCTCCTTATATGTTTACACCGCCAGGTATCTGTCTGATCCGAAAGTGAGTCAGTCTATCTGTTTCGGTCAGTCTCAAATTCTGGTGCTCCAGTCAGGGTGCTTGAAAGTCTAGGCCGCCACAGTGGCGACTGGACTCGAAGAATATACGTGGGTGGGCTATGGCCATGTAATCCAAGTGGCTTTAAGTTTATGCTGAAATTCCTTAGATGTTTACTCCTGCAGCCCGCTCGGCCGCCAGTAATGATTGTTCAGATAATGTTCATCGCCTCATCAGCCGAAACTTGCATGGTACGTGACTGTCGTCTGCCAGTTGTGGTCGCCAACAGTTGTCTGGCAAGAATCTCATCCTATCCTCTGTTCGACTTGTAAAAAATAATGTAGTTAGCCATTGCTAGTGACAAAAGAGAATGCGGTACTGAGATGGTCATTTCCATAGATCGAGATGACTTATTTTTGTCCCATTAACCTTATACATTCATTTAGCGAGAAATAAATTTGGGATCCGAAACTTAATTCCCTCGATCACAATTTTAGCGTATTCGTATGATATGTAGCATTCAATCCTTATCTTCAAAATCACCCGTCCTGGAACACTTATCTGATATTTTTCATTCCTACGTGTATACAACACTTGCGAGTGACAAATAGCTTAGCAAGTAACTGAGCAAACCACTAACGACAACAATATCATAATCCACCTCCAAGATTTATTTCTAGAGTCTCCAGAAAAATATTATAGATGTGCAATAAAACACAATTGTGAAGAAATTAGGTGGGATAATAATAACCAATATCTAAGTCCAAAATCCGCATTCTCGAGTGGTCACCTGGAACAATAAAACATTAAAACAACTATTTGACATGCAGTACAGAGGACAGTAATGCTGTAGTTGGAATTTCAAGGACTGCCTTCTGGAACCCTCTCAGGGGATTGAGTCGAATACTCAACAAACCTATGGCCACTTTGGGAAGCCTTCTTATTGGTTGAGGTCACCGTTGAATCAAATCGATGGGATTGAGATTTGTAAATATAGCCGTAGTGATTTTCTAGTCAAGTCTGAGGACTAACTCAGCTCAACTCAGATCACCTTCAAAGGAGCACCTCGCATGGATTTATTCGATGGAATTGCCAAATTGGATGACATTTAATGGTCACTAGCCATGCATCGTAAAGTTTTGAAAGTTAAGCACAACGCTCATATCATTTACGTTGTCGTTTTCGCGCCCTGTAGCATAATCATAAACAAGCTACCACCGCAAGCAATCTCAATCTGTCTAACCCGCCTCCACTACCACGTTTCCCATTACCAATAGTAAACCACTTTCCACAACCGCGGTTCCACACCTCTTCACAAACAAGAAAGAAAGAAGATACCCTCCCTATCCCCGTTCCCCACCAAAGCAAACGCCCACTAACCAGCCATGCATGAAGACCAAAAACTCCCAATCCATCCCTAGCAAATCGAACTCGAAGCTGATCTTAGCGAAGAACTAGAAAGAAAAGAAACAACATAGTAATCAACCATGACGTTGTGCGGCATCTCTGAATGCCTCTTCCTGCATTGCCAATAATTGTTCTGGGGTGAGGCCCGATTGTTCTAGTTTGTTTGCTTTCTTCTCCCTTCCCTATGATTTCGCTTTGTTAGTACATATTATTTACTACCTGAAAAGAGCAAATAAACATACCTTCAACTGTTCCTTATGCTCACTGGCCACCTCCACAATATCTTTAACATACTCTCCGAAGCCCAACTGTTCTAAGGCCTTCGTAATATGTTCACAAGCAATAGTTTTCTTGCTTTCCTTTTCGGAAATTTCGTTTGCTTCGGATGAGATGAGAGTGATGAACTCGACACAGCATTCAATTAAAAGATCGCGAGCATCCTTGCCAAAGGCTAGACCAGAGCTAGCTGGGAGAATCTCGGATACTATCTTTTGGACGGTTGCTAAAGAAGGTAGGAGTTAGCAAGAATCCCAAAATGGAAATGCAAATTAGTGCAAGTAGAAGACGGCGGAGTTAAGGCTAACTCTTGGGTGACGCGAGAATTGTGGTTAGATTGCGGTTCCCGGAGCCCACGTATTAATGTCATCAATTGCCTCCGGACAATGTAGCCGAGGCTGTTCATCTGAGAATCTTCTCAAAGAGAAATTGCTTCCAGATTTATAGCACCCATCATGCTCAAGCGTCTCATGAGATTGGCGTATGGAACTGGACTCGATATATGGAGGTATCGTGTCCGAGAACTCGTGTAAGAAAGTCTTTCCAGAATCATCAAAAGCCCCCCGCGATTGTGAAACTCTGTAGAGATAGTCTGAGACTTCAAAAGGAACTAAATCTCGCAATGCTGAATGCACAAATGCAATGTGACGTTTAGCCTTTTCTTCATCTTCGCTTTCCTGTGAAGACGGCGTTGTAAATATGGACTCGCTAGCTTGCAGACTTGAATGTCTTGCGGGAAGCCTGATAACAGTACCGCTATGGGGAATTCCGTCTTCTTGGCTTTCGCAGCCTGTATCTCCCCGTGACTGGTCTTGTAAATTGGTTGATAGATTCGGCTGTGTAAGAGGAGTCGCTATGGAGTGGATAGTATCAATTTTGGTATTCTCCTCGTTGTTGGCCAAAGCACTTTCGCCATCCAAATGGTGCACAAAATGATCCCCTAGAACTGGACAATCGAGCGAGCTTCCTGTCAACTGTGCTTGGCATGAATGCTTTTCCACAGTCGAGCAGACAACAGACACTGGTTTTGGAAGGATTCGACCTCGAACGGCATTTCTTCGTCTTGGGCACATGGTGGCACCAAGGCTGGATGTTCTTGGGCTAGGTATTGGTCGAGGACTTCGCCTGATCCTGGTGTTGGGTATCGCTTTTGCTTTATAGATGCTGGACGGAACGGGGTCAATCTTCCACATAGGATAAATATTAGATCCAGGAGAAAGTGATCTAGAAGTATACCTCCGAGGAGTTGTGTAGCCTCCCGCAAAAGCTTGAGCCCACGAAGATTTTTGTTGTTGAGAATCCATAGATGAGCTTCCAAGACAGCGGCTTTTTTGCTTATGAGGAACTTGTGATGAAAAGTTGTTGAAATCATTTTGGTGGCAATTCTTTGGCTTTACAAGATGTGATCTCGAAATTGACATGGAAACTTCTTTGTGCCATGTTCGAATGTCTTCCAGTACTTTCTGCACCTGCTCGAGATGCTTGCCACCAATATTAAGACTGGACGAAGATACGGAATAGTCAGAAGTTTCAGATGAGGATGGCAGCGACTGTTGAACTAAATACATCTTCCCCGAATTTTTGGATGTTGACCTAAAAGCTAGACTTGATGTTCTATGAGGAATAGGCGCAGCTCCGGCCAATAATTTGTGTTTCTGGTACGAATAAGGTGACTTATGATATGAGAATGGCAATGGGATATGAGTTGAGTCTAAGTCATTATAGTAATGATCTGGTTTCTTGGGCCGAAAGTATGAAGCCTCCGAAGTAGTTGATGACTGCCTGGGTGAAGAACTAAGGTCTGCTTTATTGACTTGGGTGCACTTTTTGCATGATAATGCTGATAGCATAGGATCGCAGGATATATCGCAGTCGCCAGTGAGGATTGGTGCTTTGCCGACCCCTCTTGTGCAGGAAGAGCAACCGCAATCGTTGTCCATGGTTACGGATAATGATGATGATAGGTATTGAAGAAAAAGAAAGAAGTGTTACCTTTTGGAAGAGATAGATCATCATTACCTAGGAAGGAGGAGTGTTAGTTACGATCCATTCTTTGAGTTCCTTTGAGATAAAATGAGGCATTATAGAGAAGGAACGAAGCACCTGGATTCAGGTTATCGCAGTAGGTCGGCATCTTGATTTTGCTTTGAGAAATCTGAGGACTTGAACAATTCGAACTAGAGAACATGACCTTTGACTACCAAAGATGCTCCTTGAAAGGCAATAGTCTTGAGCCACTCGCTCACAACGTCGCTTTCCTCCAATTCACCTCCAGACGGCGGATGAGCACGTGATATAAAGATTCACTTGACTTACTTGAAAATTCCCTGTCGGACATTTTGACTTGATAACAAAGTGGAAAGATGAAGGATTTGAGAAAAGTTTTAAAAATATAGAAAAATGAATCAAGTCGTTTCCTGTTTTTTTATATTTTTCTTCTGGGTGATATAAGTCGATTGTTTGATAGCACGTGATGTGGATAAGTTTTGTCTAGCCTCCAATTACAGGCAGAAAGTGAAGTCAAAAAGTTCCAAATCGCGTTTCGTCTGCGGGCACCTTCAGGCCCTTTTGTATGCCACGACCATCATAGGCACCGCGACTCAAAATCGCACTAAGCGTCATTAGGGCTTTTAAGCGAAATTTTTTTAAGGAAAAAACCAGAACTTCATTTTAATAAAGCAAGAGCGAGCATGTACGAGATTGAGAGTGTGTCGAGTGCATCGATAGTATGATTGAATGCACCGTTCTCTGATTCTACCCCGGAGAAAGCTAACAATACCTACCTGTTGTCTATTTTACATTTCCAATACTACCCCGTGCCTACCACCAAAAGACTATCCTATCACATCAATAGAAGTTGGCATCTTCAAAGGAATCGCGTCAAGCAAGTACTCAAGAGGTACTCGTGATGTATTAATATATTTGTACACCTGGAAGGATGTGGAAAGCCTTCAATCCTCTTGATGGGTTTGGTACAGTACAAAATAAATGTACAAGTATGCGCTCAATATGGTCGCTAATGTCATGATAATCCCCCAGCCTAAAACTCCATGCATGTACATCTATGATAAAGCTCTCTAAATCATCACTGCACACTTGTAGGAATCTTTACCTGTCCTCTCTTTCTGTCCATCAAAGGTCTTCCGTACCTCCAGCCTGTTCCGTGGGCACCCCTACCGTCTTTACCGATATCATCAACATTAATTTCCTTGATTCTGAATTCCCATCTAGCCGTATTAACCTTCGTTATCTTGGCCTCTTCCTTTGCTCTGCGATCAGCTATAAGTTGCCTCGCTTCATCTTCTGCTTGGTCTCTTGCGTCTTGTCGCGCATTCCTTTCCTCTCGAGACAATCCAGCTCTAAAGTCTTTATGTATTTCAATCAACTCGGGATGTGGTATTCTTTTGTCTGCAGGAAGAAGTTTCTCGTCGAAAATCTTCGCAGCATCCTCTCGCGTGAAATGTCTCGATTCCGAAGTGGGGTGAAAAATTTGTTGTCCTGTTGCTACGTGAATAGGTAAATCATTGATTGACTCATGTGATGTTTTGCTGGCCGGATTTAGTTGAGTTACGGGAACCATTGACATAACAGCATCGGCGTAAGGTCTCGCAAGAGGTTTTCCCTATGACAATGATAATTAGCTTGTGGCTGGATATATCCTAAACAAGACACGTATATAAGTAACTTTCAGAGAGGCTCGCATGCATAATTTTGTAACCATGTAGTTGTCTTGAAGACTAATCGATTTTTATAAATCATCATAAAGTATGCTGGTGTGTGTAAGATCTTTCATAACGTACCAATCGTTCCCATTCTTTCTCGATCTCCTTTAGTCGTACGACTGCTCCCACACGACTCATTTCAACTCCAAGCTCGGCACTAACTTCTCTCACCGACCTAGCATCTTGCATAATTTTTCTCCAAATGAGCTCCCGCAATTCTTCACTCAACACAGGCTGGCTTATGAACTTTCGATTTCCCGGGAATGGTATCATATCTCTTGAAGTTTGTGGCGGTAATTCCTTGTTGCCATTCGCATCGGGCTCATCTTCACTTTCGGGCTTGGGAGCACCATCCTTCCTCGAATTCGCCGCAGCTTCTATGACTCTCTTCAATTTACCATCGTTGTTGTATGCACCCAAATAGTTTGTTGAATTTGCCAACGGATTTCTAAAGTTCTCTCCTTGTGTGCCAAGCCACCTGAAGAGCGACCGCCTTGCTCTGGTAGCTCTTCGTGCATTTTGCGGAGGTGTCAACGAGAAGGACCGCGAAGGTACTTGATTAAGAAAGGATCTTGCATAAGCTGACCCAGATGCGAGTAAATTTGGACATCTAGAAGAAGTATTCATCATAACAGCAACTCAATTGAGGTTGTAAAGGAATGAAGGAATGAAGAAAGATATTTGAGGGTGGTTGACGAAAACCGTGGGGTCCCTGACAGATGAAAATTCATGAAAATTCAAAGTCACAACTTCTCGGGATCAAAGCTCCAAGAGAAAGTTAAGCGAAACATCACGTGTCTACATAATCTTGGGCGGGAGACATTTCTCGAAGTTGATCATGATTTGAAGTACTAGTAGGTACTAGATATTCTTCTAGGAATATTCTTCTACAAAACTCTGTGAATGGCCGGGGATTCTATGACTAAATTCTTGCGAATCTTTTCTACTTCTCCAGCTGTAAGACCACATTTCTCTATTACGTATCCTTCCGCGCCACCGAACTTCTCATTGAGCATCTCCAGCGTTGCAAGCATGTTCTCGGCTCTATTCGTAGGTTTATTAGTAACATATGTTTCTTCAGGGAGGAGTATCATGTACCTGGAGCTGATTAGATTTTCTGCCCCTTCATGGTCATCTTTGATGGCTGGGTGCTCCATTAAATGCTTGATAATTCCTGCCTTCCACTCTTGCGGGAGTCCAAATTCTGTCAAACTATACTCCCGAGCCACAACCTCATCGTCAACTCCGCAAAGGGACAAGATCAACGCGCAAAGGACGCCGGTTCTATCTTTACCAGCGGTACAATGAACAATCAAAGGTTTGGTCGGCTCGTTTGCAAGGTGAAGAAGAATAGTGCGGTATGAGGTTGGAGCATTGTTTAAGATGTCGGTATACGCACGAGTGAAACCCTTCAAAATACCATTTAGTTATATATAGTCTCTCCACAGATCTGACGAAGTAATCCTACCTCGGTGCCCTTTGAGGCATAATCCCTAAATCGAATGGCAATTCTCTCTGGGCTATAATCCTGCTTCAGAAACACAGGCGCGAACACCCGCTGGCAGCCCTCCCACTCTACCACTCCCCCTCTACCGGCGGCGATATTTTTATTAAGCTCTTCCTGAGATCTTAAATCATAGATGTGGGTAATTCCCAATTTCTTCACAGTGGCAATCCCATTTTCCGTAACTTTTTGGGGCTCACCACACCGATAGACGACTCCTAGACGTACGGAATGTTCTTTTCCTGATGCAAGCGGATATCCGCCCAGATCTCGAAAATTGGGAATACCTTCGACGGTTATGAACGGAGGCTCAAGTGCTTTTTGATGCAAAGTCAAAGTCATATTGAAGATTATAAAGCTATCGTGTTGATGTATCCTGAAATGTAGGTAGATTAAAGATCCATAAAGTTTATATGTCCAGCTGCCAGCAGTATTTGTATTTACTACAGTAGGTCCACCAGTCCGTACTGTTACTCCAGGAATTCAAACCAAGGAAGTCTAGCTAGCCGAGGCCACTCATAACAATAACACCTAAATACTTCATCGCCACGATGACCAAGCCCCAATTATCAACCATCGTTCCCGTCGGACATTCACAATTGCAACTGGTGAACCCATCTACATATCATCCATCACAAACAAAACTTGTACATTTTGGTAACTTCCAACCATTATTAAAAATCACAGTAACTAGTACTACTAGTATCAATAATTACATTAATCTGACATACGCCACCTGACTTCCCTACGCATGACTTCAGAATCCATTCATTCAGACCTCAGTCCCCACAACATTCAGGCTATCGTCATGCCTCACAAGGAGCCCAATACGCCCGAGGCACAAACACGAGACTCAGCAGAACGTGTAGCTCGTATTCAGGTCAAGAACCGCAGGAAATTATATCTCGATCGCCATCCGTCATATTTCACTGCCCCTGACCTAGAGCTTGCAGGTCAATTATTGTTATATTGAAGAGAATCTACATGGGAACTAATTATAATCAGACCCGTTATTATATGACCGATGCATTAGAAGATTCCAGTCTGCTGCGGAAAGAGAAGCGGATGGACGAGCAAAGGGCTATTCTGGTAGGTGAACCTTAAATGGTCTTGACCTCTTTTATCTAAAAATCTTCACCAGGTGTATTGGAAGCAGATCTGTATCGATCAGAAGCAAAACTTGCTGCGTTGAAAGGCAATCCGGATTCGTCCTCTAGAGATGAAGATGGAAGTGCTGGACGTATTGAAGAAGATCACGGAGTTCCATATCTGAGCTATGCAAGAGGGCAAAGTGGTGAAGTTTTACCTGAGGACCCGGACGAAATACCGAAGAGCAAAGAAGAGGGCTTCGAAAGGTGGAAGTTCGAAATGACGCTCAAGTTTCTTAGAGGAGAGGATGAAGAATTCGATTATCAAAGTGTAGATGCTGGCGGAGAATGGGATGAGATTGGAGATAGGGACGTTGAAGAGCGATGGTTCGAGGATGAAGAACCGGAATGGTTAGGGGAGGAAGATACTGGGGAAACAGTTGGTGGAGAAACTGGGATACAAGATTTTTGAGAAAATAAGCAATATCATTCACTACATGCGTTTCTTCTATCATTGACTTTATATAGGTACGCATATAACATGACATATCTCCAAGAGATACCTGATTAGCTCTTGGGAAACTTGGAAAGTTGACTGGGAAAGAGTTGTATAGATGAAACCACTATGTAATTCCAATTTTCAATATGTTTAAAACGTTCGAAATGACTTTAACATTATTATGGGATTTAGCGTCCTAGGTATAAGAAATAAGACTTGTTAGAATGGCCAAGGTCACATGGACTAAATGATTCACTGTCTTTTAAGGTTACATATCTATCGGCTTTATCGATAAGAGCATCCTCATAAGGCTAGTTAGTTACCTACTACTCTACTGTCTACTCTACTATGCCTTGAATCAACCCCGTTTCCCATTATTCAGTAACCCACATTCTTATAAATTCCAACCTACGTTCAAGCTTTCGAACAACCCCTTTTAACGCATTCAAGGAGCCAAACGATAGATAAATTCTATCGCAATACTTCATTACCCTTGAGACCCCGCTCAGCATCAAAGGAAGATCCCCCTCTTCCGCCCATCATGAACTTCCTCCACAGTACTCTCGATCGACTTCGCGAATTTACGCCAGTATCTAATACCTCTACTTTTCGCACCAACGGACAAATCACACCCGAAGAATTCGTAGCAGCAGGGGATTATCTAGTCTTCAAGTTTCCAACATGGTCATGGGCAGATGCATCCCCAACAAGCAAGCGTGCCAACTATTTACCGGCTGGCAAGCAGTTCTTAGTTACACGTGGCGTGCCTTGCCATCGCAGACTTGATGATGATTTTGCGGGCGAAGCAGGACATGACGAAACTGTTGTTGGAGATGGAGAGGACTTCAGAGGTACCGGTCATTCGCCGGGTGATGATGAAGATGGCTGGTTGAGGACTGGAGGGTTGGCCGCCAGTCAAGAAGCACGAGCGAGAGATGTGAGAACGGTAGATGAAAGTGGTGAGATGGGCGAAAGAGAAGATGATGAGGATGATATTCCAGATATGGAGGATGAAGACGATGATGACGAAGCTATTATTCGTGACCCCAAAGCTGACAACGCGAATTCGTGAGTATCTCCTCGTATGCTGAAATGATCTCGACGATCGGATACTAATACGTAAGCTATCAGATCTCGTCGCACATATACTATCTACATCGCATACACGCCCTATTATCGAACTCCTCGACTATACCTATCAGGATACCTTTCAAGCTCCCAGCCCCTTCCACCACACCTCATGATGGAGGATATTGTGGGTGATTATAAAGATAAAACTGTCACATTAGAAGACTTTCCATATTTTAGCAACAACATCAAGATGGCATCCATCCACCCTTGCAAACATGCCAGTGTCATGAAGACTCTACTTGATCGCGCAGACGCAGCTCTGAAACTCCGACGGGAGAAACAAAGACAAGGGAAGACAGTACCCGGAGCTAAAAATACCGGCATGGAGGGCCTAGTGGATGATTTTGAAAAGACCAAAATTAGTGATAAGAAAGCTATGCTAGAAGGCTTGAAAGCAGGAGGGAACGGAAACGACGAGTGGGAGGTATTGCAGCATGATCAAGATTTTGCCAGCGAGGAGGAAGAGGTTGCTATTCGTGTGGATCAATATCTTGTTGTGTTTTTGAAGGTAAGCTATTTTAGACCTTTATCGCCGTGGAATATGCTAACGAAGCCCCAGTTCATGGCGAGTGTGACGCCAGGTATTGAGCATGATTTTACTATGGGTGTTTAAGGTGACAATCGTCCTTGTTATATGCGCAAACCCAGGATAATGGGAACCGGTTTTAAAGGAGATACTTTTTGGTTTACTATTTGATATGCAGCGGAGCGGAGCAATCCTTATGAGGAGTTCGGCGCGCGTCGGATAGGTATTTGCACCAATAGCAACATACCATACACTATAGACACATCAGAATTTCTGCTTTCACTTTGTGCTTTTGTGATGATTCATGCTTGACTGATTCTAAATTGTCACGTGGCGATCGATGCCCCCGCATGATACCCCTTCCATCCATTAACAATGGACATGGTGAATAGTTTTTTTCCCGAGTAGTGAGAATGATGCTTGTAAAAGGAGAAGCCGCCGCAGGAAATCTGCCGAGGGAGCCCCTTAACAATCCGAAAATCATGGTAGCGATATTCGGAATGGCAAGTTAGTTATGGAAAGGGGATGTAGCTAATCACTGGGTCAATATTGCACATTCGTCAATACCGAGATTTGGATGGTACGGGTTGAAAAGAAAGGTCTTATTGGTATATTTGCCCGAAGTATGCTATTTAATACACGTCATCCACCCCTCCCAAACCCCGCCCATCATCCTCATTAACGACCAAGAAACTTTCATAATCTTACAATCGTAACATTTTGGCGACGTAGTTCTCAATCAACTGCTCGTTAGGGAAACTCATATCTTCCAATTTCTGTGCATATGGTGTAGGGACTTCAGCACCAGTAATTCTTTGAGCTGGAGCATCGAGATAATCGAAACCGAATTCCATAGTCAAGGCAAGCAATTCAGCACCGACACCGAAAGCTGGGAAACCAGATTCGACGGCAAGGAGACGGTGGGTCTTCTTAAGGGAGGTCATGATAGTTTCGACATCCAAAGGCTTGATGGATCGGAGATTGATAACTTCGACTTCAACACCATACTTCTTCTTAAGGTTCTCGGCTGCGACAAGGGATTGTCCAACACAGCGGGACAAAGTAACGATAGTGAGATCCTTTCCAGCGCGCTCAATCTTGGCTTTCCCGAAAGGAAGAACGAAGTCATTCTTTTGGGCAGCTTCGCTCATGGGGAAAGATTGACCGTACAACAATTCATTCTCGAGAACACAGACAGGGTTGGGGTCGCGGATAGCAGCCTTAAGTAATCCCTTGGCATCTTCGGCACTCCATGGAGTGACGACCTTGAGACCGGGTATGCTTCCGTACCATGCAGAGTAATCTTGTGAATGTTGTGCAGCTACACCAGATGCGAAACCGTTAGGTCCGCGGAAAGTGATGTTGCAAGGTTGGATACCACCGGACATGTAGTGAGTTTTGGCGGCGGAGTTGACGATCTGATCAATGGCTTGCATAGCGAAGTTGAAAGTCATAAACTCGCACTGTAAAAATGAGTTTTAGCTGTTATTTTCTCTTATCTCGATAGACCCTCAGCCCAAAACGAGTGAGGGGTGAAAAGTCCTTACCACAGGATGCAGACCTGCCAATGCAGCACCGACAGTTAATCCACAGAAGCCCGATTCAGTGATAGGACTGTCAATTACTCTCTTTTCACCGAAACGATCCAGTAATCCCTTGGTAACCTTGTATGCGCCATTGTATTGAGCAACTTCCTCACCCAGGACGAAAACCTTTGGATTTAACTCCAATTCTTCCGCCAAAGCTTCGTTCAAGGCCTCTCTAACTGTGTATTCCTTAACACCACTCTCCTGTGCATATCCTCTGGTTTGCACAATGGCCGGTAGACGGGTAACTGGTTGAAAGGCATTTCGTGTAGGGCGAGCTGAAGAAGCGAAACGAGTCGCTGGTCTTAAGAATCGTGACATCTTGCAGATGAAGTTGTGTGATTAAAAGAAGACCTCAGCGAAGAAGTACGGGAGAAGGGTGGTGAGAAAATAAAGGAATGGAGGAAAATTGACAAGCTACTAGGTATTCTCACAATCCTTCAAATCGAGTGGCACGTTGGGACTTTTTGCTCAAAGCTTACACTCCGCGCTCCGAAATGTTGATAGATAAGCTAAACTTAATTCGGACTAGCTTTCGGAAGCATTAGGGCGAGATTTGAGATCGCGAACTTCATTCTTGACAAGCAACCAACAATGAAAAAACTGACAAATGTTTATATAGGTATGCAAAGAAAGGAATACAACAGAGCTGTGTTCTATATGTTTGATTTGGCTCAAGGTTCCAGTGAATCTGTTGAAATAGCCAGATGAAAATTCGTAATGCTATTTGGAAGTTGCAGGACGGGCAAGGACCTTATCGTTCTTGGATGACTAGTGTGTTCAAGCTTCATTTGTCCTAGAATGTGTGAGATTTCGAGTTCCCTCAATCCCCTAGTGGTGAGATAGGTTGTGTGTCTGCGCAGAGTGTTATGGGTACTCCGGCCAAAGATTTGCAAACGTGGAGATAATCGGGTCCCGTGGGAAAAGTGGGCGAATAGATGTGGCACATAGGAACATTAAAGGTCGTCGCGCTTGTGGCTATTTGGTGTAAGGGTTGTGAGTAGGTTTGTGCGGAGCAGGCTAGCTGGGTTCTGTGGATCCTGGTTTGACCCAGTATTGGAATACTTCGAATATAGCCTCATTGTTGCTAGCTTGGAAGAATGGGACACAATATGGAGGATGGCGGGTGTCCACAACTGCGGGCTTTACATAGGAGGGAATACCCTCGAGCTTGGAAACGAAGCTGTGCTTTTCACTTTATGAGACTAGCACCTCTCAGATATTGTTAAGAAAATATTCATCTGATGATATAGAGTAGACTTCTATTGAGAAACATTCGTGGTAATTGAAGCAAGTATATACTTGAGACCTATAAACCAGATATGTATTGAGTGATATATGATTGATCCGTAATTAGGAATAAACTTTGAGCTTTACAGGACAGATGTTTACCAGATAGTATGATTTTGATGTGGACCAAAAGTCTCGGATACTAATTTCAAATATATAGTTATGACATTAAGTACTGATTCCCACACCCTTACCTCTCTGCATATCAGAAGATTAATACATTCAACACATATCTTCTTTTCATATAACCAAGCTCCGTTATAATGCAGGACCAGGAGGAATGAAAAACGATATAGTAGCAGCGCAAAACACCAGTGCCAACAATTTTCCATAGTCACAACCTTCAAACAATTCCTGCGATTGATGCCAAGACAATTTACCAATATCAAAGAGAATATTACGGATATTATCGGGATTATCCGCTGCTGTAAGACATATAAGACCCCCAATGACCGACCCAATCATCACATGGAAGAGAGGAAACCCTGAATAATGTTAGAATATACATTGTATTGTGGATATACGAATAGCCAAAAAGGGTACCCACATTGTGGATCAGGAAGGGAGCGATAGCGACCCCGCGCAAATCCAGGGAAATGATGACGTTGCAAGTTTCTGGCACGACCACGACGTCTGGGTCGAGCTGGAGAACCTGTCCAAAAATGAGAGCGGATAGAGCGGATAGCACTAAGAATTGTTCGACTGTGTACAGTGCTCTTGAAGAACTCTGTCTCCAATCCCATCATCACCCAAAATAAGTAAGCCATTGAAAGGAGGAACCAGTTATGGGTATATATAGCCAAATCCTTAAGGCGGATAAGTAGCGCGTGTTGCGCGGCTATTGCATCAAATATACCTTGCAGGGCAGTGAGGTGATAAATGTTTATGATGTTGTGCAGAGCTGAGAACTGTTGTCTGATGTCTGCAAATAGTTGAATAGCTATTGCGTATAGACGAACGATATATGCGAGTATACTGCTTATTAGTGGTATTTGAGGCAGGGGAGGCCGGGGAAAACGGTAATCTTGGAACTCGGTGAGTAGCCAACGGATATATGAGAAAGGCCGACGAACATAGGCGAACAACACGTTTACTGATGGTAGTCTGTTCAGTGGTAGTGGGAAATGAAACTTCTCGGTGGAAATGGACCACACTGATGATTCCCGAGAGCGAGGTAGAGCCTTGCCTGTGGCCTCGGCTGGAGGCTGTCCCGCCGGAGGAGGGATCCCCTCGGGGGGTAAAGGCGCATCAACCATCACTTGGCTCCAGGCATTTAGATAATGGCGCAGGGACACATAGAAGCCGAATGCAAACAGGGGGGCCAATGTATAAGTTGCGAAGAGTGAAACTTTAGCTGGATCGAAAGAGATTTCTAGAGATGGGATGAGCCTGGAAGAGGTGGATCTTTTGCCTGGGGGTTGTTCAATGGTAGTGAGCGAATTGGAAAAGAAAGCCACCACAGGTGCTATTGGTTGCAGAAATATAGTGACTACTTTCGATACCACTGGTAGAACGGGTTCTGTTATTGGGGTAATTTGGTCCGAAGCAATTTTCGGTTTGTTGCTCAATGTCCGTGTGGTTTTAGAGGGTGAGCCAGTCAGGAAATCCAATAATGGTCCTAGTGGATCCAAAAACACAGTCACCAGTCTGGTTACTACCGGCAGAAGAGGCCCTACTGCTGATGTCACGAAAGCTGGCATTATCTTCGCTACCATCGGTGGAAAAGTGTATACTGTTGGTGAGATGTGTCGTAGAGGAGCATCTGCTCTTGGTGGTTTGAGACGCTCCGGCGTAACACGTCTTGTTCCTGTTAGAATTTGTCCAAGTTTTGATCCTTCTAGCGTCTCTCCGAGTTCGAATTTTGTTAGCACTTCTCCAAGATGTGATCCAAATAATCCTTTAATAGTGTTGTCACTTTGCCGTGGCCCCCACAATGTCTCCGAGAGATCTCTGAGGTGAGCTACCAAGCCTAACTGAGAGTCTAGTTCTTCTATTATTCTACTCGTGAGTTCTGACTCCGTTAATGTTTCCACGAGTTCAAATCCTACCAATGTTGCTGCGTGTTCCGATTTTGCTAACGCTCTTCCAAGCCGTGAAATGGCTATTCTTTTTTGAGTATCAGATCCTAATAATATATCTCCAAGTATAGATCCTGACAATGATTCACCAAGGAGTTCAGACCCTGCCGGCGATTGTCCGAAGTTCGATGCTGCTAATTTTCCTCCAACTACTGACCCTGCCAGCGCCTTTCTAAGCTCTGATGATGCCACCGTTTCCGAGAGCCTTGAACTTTTGACTGCTTCTCCAAGCTGTGACCCCGTCAACACTTCTCCGAGTGTTGACTTTGAAAACCTCTCTCCTAATTCCGTGCTTATTCGGAAACCTGCCGGAAGCTCGTACTGTCCAGGTTCTGGTTCTGGTATTATCGAAACCGACGTATCGCCACCAATCCTCACAAGCCATTTCACCAGCGAAGAGGAGATTTTCGAGATAATTAAAAACCTTTTAATCTTCTTTCGAGACACCTTATATATATTTATCACTGGTAATAAAGGTCTCGCGAAGCCAAAAATATACGTAAACGCACGTTTTATAGGAGCCAATCGTGCCATCAGGGAGGGAAGAAAAAGAAGGACCAGTGGATCCCACGTACTTGAAGTTGTGACGAGGAAGTATATTAACACGCTAAAGGCGAATAAATATGGGGAGAAGCGAATTATTTGGTTCCATTCGATAGCATGGAATAATCTTGAGGATTTGATATGTTCCGTGGTAGTATCCCGCAAGCTAGACAGATTTCCCCATGAGGTTGTGACAGCAGCAGAGGCCAAGTTGTACCAGCTAGTGAAGGTCACAAACCATGAACTAAAAAAACTAGTGACTGCGGTTTCCACTGAATGATACCATGCAGGTGAAATTCCAAGCCAACTAGCGGCCTTGACGATGATATATACCAACTCCCAAAACAAAATCCCAATTAGCCGACAGGATGCATCCCATCCATCGAGAGATGCCTTCCGTAAATCGGGCCAAATTTCCCAATTGATCTTATCGTCATCTCTAAGGGAAAGCCGGGTGTAGAAAACGTATATCAATAGGCAAGGGAAGCCAATCAAGAATAAAAGAAATGGGGTATAATATAAAGCCAATTTAAAGAGCCATACACACGATATCCACAATTGTTCCCAAACGCTGTTTGCGGGAAAGCCGCCACGTAGCTTTGGGGGCGGCGAGGGAGTATCAGCTGGGTCTTTTCTCTCATCTTTAGGTGGAGGTCGCGATCCGCCAAAAAATTCGGTCAAGTTAGAGCTTGCCATATCGAAACGGACGTGCTATGATTCTGATAGTGAATTGATTAGAGTAGCCTAATTCCAATTTAAAAATTCTTCATACTTTGAAGCTCCAAGATTTTAAACCAACAATCGCAGTTGTGCTAAAGAAGTCTTTGTTAGTAGAATGCGGCCTCCAAGTCCTTTTGATACATTCCTAAAACTCTTTTCCTCTTTGATTCATGGTAGTTACACTTGGCTTTGTACCTTTTTGTCTTTGACACAGAGCTTCCGTATAATGGCTAGGAAGATATGAGTTTCTCTGACTCTTGTGATCAGGCCGAGGTGGTGGTAGGCTACAAGAGAAGTTTGCCCACCAGAGAGCAAAATGACCGACGTAGTGTGTATTCTTTGTTTGTTGTAGAGCAAAGCACCAACATTCTAAGTAAATAAAGCAGATAAATAGATGTACCTAATTTTTGAGACTCATCATTAGCAGCCTTGGGACTGCTCTCGACTGAGAAGATATTCCGAAAAATTTGAAGCATTCTAGTATATGGGTAAATCAATACTGGGAGTTAAGCAGATGGGGTGTGTTTTTTGGAGGAAATAGAGTGATTAGAGGTCCGCATTCTCAAGCAGCAGCGAGAGGGGCCTGACCACTTTATGGTTCTGAAAAATATTTGAAATTTGTGTCTGATGACTTTACAAAGGGGATCTCGCTGTTCGTAAGGATCTGGGATATTTCAAGTATGGAATTTCTGGACTTTGAAGGAAATCTTACACCAACTCCAAATATCAGAAATATGATATCTGCGTTGTGTATAACAATGGTCATGTATTGACATGTCCACAATATACGTGATAGCATTCTTGCTTCAACCTAGAAGATGCCGGCTAGGCCATATGAAAAAGTGAATTATATTTGCGGTGTGATGGTATCAATCTTCAAGAAGGGCCTAGTAGTTCCGTACACGCTCTGCCATAACGCCTTACCATCCTGCCTCTGACCCACTGATAAATTTTCCAAATGAAGCCTGCACCATAACACCTGTGACCGTGAACCCTATTATTTCCCCATTAGCATCTTCAGAACCATGACCACTAAACATAAAACTATCCCCGCGATAGCTCGATCGACCCATACGGGTACACCATCATTTGACTGAACATGGGCTTGTGCTATTTGTCTTCGTGGTTGGGGTTGAAATTGGGTATGCTGAGGGAGTGGTATAGTAGCTGTAGGTTGAGGTACCGTTTGTGCTGGTCTCGCAGGTGGATATTCGCTCTCAGCCTGTGCGGATGGTGTCTCCTCCGCAGGTTTACTGTTATCTCTGTCTATTTTCTGGTTTGATTCCATTTCTTCTTTCTTCTCCTTCTTAAACCCTATTTGCATCTCAGGTGGAACAGTCTCTTCCTCTCTCTTAGAACTGGTTCCTTCGCCCTCGAGTTCTTTCGCAAGTTGTTCTGCTTCTCCTAAAATCTCCTCGCAGCTCCTTCCACCACAGACCCCGCACTTCCATCCTCTACTCTCCCCCGCTATTCTCCTTCGAACACTGTCGCTCGCATCGACGCCTCCTAATTGTCCTGAAGGGCTCGTCTCCATAAAAGATCTGAGGGCTACTAATGCGGTTCGTATTCCCCACGCAGGTTGCCATGTTTCCTCATGGTGCCCACTTATACTTAAGCAGATCTCGCGATTCACCTCAAACCTTCCACTGGGCGTAAGGAATCGGAATGAAGGGGGGCGGAGGGGATATTGTGGCGGTAAAACGATGCGTCCGTGATAAATGCCGTCGGCGAAAGACGACGATGGAGGGCCACGTAGTGTAAAGTGCCAATCAAATAAATCGGTATCTGAGGCCGGAGAAGCTGTGTAGTCTGGAGATGGATGTTGTGAGAGTTCCGCGGCTTCTCTCACTGTATCATTGAACTATTAATGCGAAGAAAAGTTGTGGAATGTAGAATGACCTACTGATGCGCTTCATAGTAGGAGATTTGGTATTGAAACCGGGCGCCATGATTAAGGATTTACTGGAGAGGAATCGAGTTCACTTCTTGGCCAGGAAGACTGCCTTTTAGCGGCCTGTCCCTGTAAAGTTCCTATAAGTATATGAAGAATTGTTATGTACGATGTGAATAATGATTTGTCGTTGATAATTGCTGGTTACCCATTCATCTCTGTGGTGTAATGATCGAAGTGATCATTGAGATAACAATTGTAGAGTGTTGCGATAACGTGGCCTCGGATGTTGATTACGTGATGCCCTCGGCTTTTGAGAAAGGGGTTAAACTTAGACCGGTACGTACCTATATAAAGTTATCAAAATCTAATTCTGTTTTGGAGATTGACCAAACTGCTAAATGTTCAGTCGGGAAGTGATTGATTCATTTTCATTCTGATGCAGGCTTTTTAGCATAAGATTAGTACACGGTGACATAATAGAAGGTATTTGCGGCATATGATCCCCCATTTCCTTAGCCTTTCCTGGATAACTACCACATAACTTAGTGCCTATACTTTGTTCCCTGAATGCCCTCGGGTCTGCTTCTAGGTACTTGTTTTCCTTGGTCCTTTGCAACCTTTTCAGATATCATTCCGAATTGTGTCTCCAGTCCTTTGCAAAGCGGTACATGCTTCTCAGCCACGGCTCCAACAATTCCTGTACGTCCAAACGCAAATGGCCTTCTAAATGGAGTTCTATCGCAACAAAAAGCCCTTGATGTTCTGCTGCAATGGTTAAACCGAATTTAACTCCAGTCGAGACTCAAAATCTTCATCTAATAAGAACGAATTAGCGAATTGAGGATGTATAAATACAAGTACAGTAAGTGTTTATCCGTTGTGTTTTCTATAGCATTCAACATTTAATGGCTTCATCAGGTATCGATCTATATATTGATGCTATCAATTCTAGGAAAAGGCTGATGACAAATTAATCAAACCACCCTCTCTCCCCATCCTATCCTCGCAGTTTCATTAGATTATGAGTAGTAGTATGCGTACGTTAATTCAAGTAGGAAGACTACCCTTGTTTTATGAGTCTGTCATTGGGCCAACGGAATAGTCCTTTGGATAACATTTTCTGCTTTAATCTTGAATAAAACTTTATCGAGCTAAGATCTTACCCCAGAACTTATCTGATTCGATTGTTGAATTCCATTGTATTGTTCGGTTTCAGGAACACATTGCTTTGTTCATAAGGAAACCAATCGACAAGATCTCCAACCATTCTACCAATCAATTGGAACTCGAGAGAGAATATTCTATGTTGATTATGTATTTGATTGTATGGTTTGCAAAACTTTTCCTCTACGTTCCCGCAACCAATTCAGGATCCCTGCCGGGCACATGGTGTGGATTTGGAGCTGGTTCGAGTTCCTCCGCTATGCTCATAGCTGGTTACACGGTTCGAGGATTAGGGTCTGGATGTATCATGATGCTTGTTGGGCTTATTATATGCGACAATGCCCCGCTGAAAGCAAGAGGAAAGTACCTAGACATTGCCATATCTTCAAACGCCGTAGCAGCTATCTTAAGGCCAGTCGTGGGGGGAGCTCTTGCTGAAGTAGATTAGAGGAGAATTTTTTGTTTAAATCTTTCTTTTGCAAGATTTGCCATGATCATTGTGCTCATATTTCTTCGTGTCTATCATGAAAAAGAGCCTACGTAGACGCGGGCATTTCTGCGAGTCGACTGGATGGGAAACCTCCTTTTTATCACCTTCCTATGCTCATTACTGATTGGCCTTATATTTTGTGGGACAAAATACTCCTCCTGGTCCTCCTAGCAAATGATCATCCCAATTGCTTTTGGAACATTGGGGTGGATAGTTTTTCACCTCTATGAATGGAAGTCCCCCAATTTTTGCAAAGAGGTTTCAACTCCCCCTCGTATCTTCGAATCAATTCTCAGTCGCGAGCTTCTATATCGACTTCAATTCATCGATACTGCTCCAGTGGGTGTGCTTCTTCTAGCCGTTTATTTTCAGGCTCATAAGGGAGCATCGCTACTCAGGGCTAGCATAGACTTCATTCCTCATGAGAAGTTTCTCATTGTGACCGCTACTACGGGTGGCGGGATTCTTTCAAAACTCGGACATTATCGCTCATTGCATCTCAATGCATTTTGTCTCAGTATTATTGGGCCGGGCTTGAACATCATGCTGTCGAGCATTGCCCCCAGGATTTCTTGCGTCATTTCTCAAACGATCGACTCTATCGGCCGGGGTTTATTACTACCTAATATTCTACCAGTGATCATGACTTCCTTACCGGACTCGGACTTAGCCACGGCGATGAGAATGTGCTCATTTTTACGAAGCTTAGGCTTTATCCGGAGCATTACAATCTCTGATATGATTTTCAAACGCACAAGTTGATCGCCACTCCAAAATTGTAGCGACCCTGCAGTCCTTCGAGAAATTACAGTTTGACATGCATACCAGTCTGTCAGTAAAATTCATATCCATCCCATGGAGCCCGCCGTCCAACGAGAAGTTATTCCCATTTATTGAGAAGCCCTCAGTGCGGTTTGGATTGGAAGTGGTTTTGATTTACAAATGAAATGTTGTTTGGGTGGGGGAGATGCGACGACATGACAGGCGTGCGACAGGCATGGAGTGAACTGCATAGATATAACATTTTTTAACATTATTTCGAGGGACCAAGGATTAGATCTTATCAATATTACACAGCATACTCGTACAATATTGGGGTTTTATATCGAAAAACTCCTACTTGTTGGCTAATAGAGATTCTACCAACCACCCGTAGGTGGTTAGCCATATTATGAATGGCTGACAAGTACTACCAATTATATCTCAATCCAACCTTTTTTCATTCTCCTCGGCCAAATAAGCAAAATGATCACATCGTTCTTAACCTCTCTGAAGGTATAACATCTTCTCACCCTGCCATTTGCCTGGCTTTACCTCACATTCGCCGAAGCGATATGATGTGTCAAGTGTAACTCTCTCCGACCGTGACATTGAGCATCATCATCATGTATTCTATACTTGGGCGTGGCACAAAAGAAGCACACGCAAAATAACCGAATTTACCCTTTGAAAACAAGTGGTTTTCTTTAAGTTTTCAAAATTATTAAATAATTATCAAATAGTTTTGTAAGAGTTTATAAGATTAATGAGTAGAAGAATCTTAATTCTCGTATATTAGAAATTTATAACATAAAATATCGAATTTTAATAAAAAGATTTTACACGAAATTTAAATATAGAAATTACTAATATTAATAAATTCAAATGATTATTTTTTCTTTAACATTAATTTGAATAATGTAAAATTCAAATGAGATATATATCATCAAAAAATCATAATAATAAAATTTTCAGTAAATTTTATTAAGATTGGAAGGAATGATAACTAATGGTTTTAATCTCGTGTATCCTTGTACACTTCGCCCGATTAATCGACAAATTGTTTTGATAAACCTTTGGTATCTTCACACCATCATGAAGCGACCTCGTTTATGGACTGATCCTGTAACCGAAAATATCTAGCTCCATTACTTCCATCAAAAAAGTACAAACGAGAAGTCATATCTTCCGATTTCATCACTTTTGAGGAATAAAATGCAAGTCATTCATTTCTTCATTGATTATATTTGTACAGCACTGGACATCTCTTTCGATACAGACAAGGGTATGAGGTAACCTATTGCTTGATACCTAAGGAAGGAAGATTCCAGCACGTAGTCAAAATTAAAGTCCTATGAAACTCTAGTAGCTCCGCTGAATCCATCACCCCCGTGCTCCAGCCGCCATGATATCTTTAAATCTTCAGCAGAGAGGGGCATCACTTTCTCAGAATCCGATACCAAAAAACCCCCCATTTTATGCCCAATTCCTCACCAGTTCTGGGACTAGTCCTAACCGCGATATCTTCATCTGCTGTAGCTGAGGTCTCCCACTTCGCTGCATTATTGGTGGACAGAAAAAATCCATTTTTCGTCTACAGGAGCAATATCAAATCGTAGGATCAGCAGAGCAGTAAAAGCCAAAGTTTCCATACTTGGGAAATGGCGGCCAGGACAAAGTGTTGTTCCGCCACCTGGACCATGAAAGGAGATTGGGTTGAGGCGTTTGTTCTCGGGTAGAATCGCTGGTGGTCAAACACCCCAATTTTGACACCCCAGGAGGATGTGCTGGTATTTTGGAAGATACCTGGAATTCTTACTGTGCTTCCTTTCTTGAGCAGATATCTACCGTTGAGCATGTGATCATTCATGACTATTCTAGCTAATATTCCCGTATTACAAACACGAAGTATCTCTTGCAGAGTAGATGATAGTATGGGGCAGTGAACTTTCACTCGTGACATATCGAGAGTGCAAATCTGGACAATCTCTCCGCTCATCATAATCGTCGTTTTCTCGAAAATAGCCTTGAAAAGCTCCTGTCTAAAATCCTCCAGCACGGCCGGATCGGAATATATATGCTATGCTACCCAGAAAGCAGAATGTGACGTGTTTGAAAGTCATCCAATCCTATTACCAATTCCAAACCGTGCGATGCTCAGTGATGTGATTAAAACTACCTTAAATGAGAGCGGATCCTTCATCATAACCCCCATTTTTAAGATGCATGTGAAAAGCTCTCGCCATATATTCATGAGCCTGTAGACTCTGTGGCGAAGGGAATAGTCGCATGAGAAGAATCATAACTCCAAGATGGAATTCCCTGTAAGAAGATCAGTGGCTAGATTAGATATGCTAATTCACAGTGTTCATCCTTATCAGAAACCGTCTGCAACGGTATCTTTGAATGGATTTTGAGGTCCATAGACTGACTCGTAGTGGTCATTGTAATTTCTCGCTTGATAAAGTCGAAGAGTCGTATAGGTCGATTTCCTTTAATTCCATTGACTGAAGCAGCAACTTAGGCCATGACACGCTTCATGGCATCAAGTTGTCGCGGTGCAAGCGGTTTTTGAATAGCTTTGTAGAAATTCATGGAGCACCCGCAATTGCCCTCATAACCGTTGACATTTTTGTTTAAGATATCGTTCGTAGTTTTGCTTGTTACGTAAAAACTCATGGTACCCATGGCTTCTAAGGGTAGAAACACTAAGTCCTGATATTACCACTTAACGGCAGAGATTAATGCCAGGGAATTGACAACGTATAGTCTTGCTTCCGGTAGACAAAGAGTGTAGATGGGTAGGTGGTGTTAGTTTCAGTAGGTAGCTGCAGATTATAAATGCTTCCAACCAACTTATTCTAATCGTCCAACTTCAAACTCAACGCGGAACTTATCTTAACAAGATGTAGAAATTTAATTTTTTTCCTCGCGAGTCGAATCACGGTGCCAATAAATGGAAGAGAAGTTGCGATCAGTGGAGGCTCACTCGTATCTTGGATGTAATGGAGGGGCGCATAGAGAGAGCGATAGATAGTAGTCGCGCTGTGGCAACAGGAGGGAAGGTGCACTGGTGGTGCTATGTATTTCTGTTATCTCAATGATATGAAAATATGGTTATTTAGGATGGTGTGTTGAGTTCAGAGCGGAAAAGCTGTGGGAGAAAAGTTTTTTTCCTCCTTGCTTAGGTTATGAAATTGTGAAAATTTGCGCAGCGTTCATAGTGTCACTATACCGAGTTCACTTGATCCATTCACGACATATTATGAAAATTCGATTTGCATTCAATTATTAGGAGATATATCAGCTATGTTGTAGATAATTGCAAACAAAACTTTTAGCACTTTTAATCTGTTACAGAGATTAATTCCATCATTTACTACACTTATTTCCTTTCAAAGTTTGAGAAAGCAATTAATGGACCTATGCCATGAATATGCAATAATACTTACATCAAATGTCAAAAAAAGTTCCCTGGAAATCAGGAGAGCTTCAAAAAATCCCAACTATTAGATGGTTCTCCAAAAGACGTATGCTACACCCACCACCTTGGCTGCTACAAGTGAGACTGTGAGCTTTAGAAAGGCTAGTTAGAGAATATCCGATCATTTGAATAAAACCCACCATAAGGCAGGCTGGATAGCCTCTCCTCGATTTCCGCCTGCGCATACAATGCATGGTGATTACATGCATGGGACCCGTAATGATCGGTGGAAGGGAGCTCCCAGCGACATTGCAGTTGGCTCTTTTGAAACACAGGGTTATGGTTAGGGTCTACTCTGTAGATCTAGGCCATCAACACCACTTATTTGCTAATTGCCAATTCAAAAGTTTGATGGCTGTTTGAGTATGACGCCGGTTTCCCCCCAGCCGAATATTACAAACATCCTGCCATCTAAATTGATTTTCTTGAAATTTACTAGATCCCTTTTCAACAAAATGATGTTTTGGGATCTAAGCAGCTAGGATGAAGTCCACAAGGTATAAGGACGTATGACATGAAGATTGGGACGGATATATAAGCTGGTTGGAAGACCGCATTTGACTAGAACAGAATATACGATACTATTCCCCCGTAGTAAAGTTCAGGATCATCTCAATATGTAAGATTATATCGCTGTTTTCTAGTATCGCTTGAGCAGGAACGTTGAATATATCCTACTCAACAAGCCAGATTGTAGCACGGCAAAGTAGTCTGTGGATTGCAATGCTGGTATCTCTTTTGCCGCTTGACAAGATCACGAATAGACATCAGATATAGAACGAAAGCTTTAATCTCTCCAAGATAAATTGCACTGCATACAGAAAAAGTCATATATAAAATGAAAACTTAGTATTCGCAAGTGCTTTAAACGATAGAAATTTAGTGTCTAAAATTGACATATACAATGAAGATTCAACATTCGAAGGTAATTGATATCTCGAAAATTAGAAATAGTAAACAGGCAGTTAAAGAGCTATATCAAAACAAGTCGCATATGCTTCAATAGTACGAATTCAATCATAACAGACTGTCTGCAATGATCGGTATGTAAGAAATAGAGTAATTATTATAAGGAATGAGGATATATCGTAACATAGTATTTCCCGATGTTTCGTATCCATCCACTGACACTATTAGTATCCAAACCTCAACTTGTATCATACATTGAGATTCAAAATCTCCAGCCCCAGAGACGAAGATAAAGAGTGTAAACTTTGAAATCTAATCTACATCATCATCATGTCCATGTCCATCCCATCCTTTTGCGTCGTCTTTTTGTCGTGCTATCGTATTTCCCAATAATGTATTCGTAACAACCCCAACTCTTTGGGGCCACCCACCGGCAGCTTTTTGGTCGAGGATTCGTCTCTCGGCTTCATCCTCATCACTGCTAATCTCGTAATGGTCTTCGTCGCTGTCTCTTGGTTGCAAGGTTTGCATGGAGACGGCGTTCGAATCTGCTTCATCCACATATTGATTCGGACCGCGTCCCAAGATTCGGTCTGCTTTAGATTGAAGACGATTTGTTCGAGTGGGTTGAGTAGGGTAGGAAACATAATGTCTGCCAGCTCCTTCTGACCTTGGCAATATGGGAGATGTTGGTTCGCCCCAGCCAGCAGCTCTTTCCCTGTTTCTCTGTTCTTCTCGTTCTCGAGCGAGTTTTTCTCTGGCCTCAAGCCATTTCGGACTTGCTTCCCAACTCCATCCATCTCCCGTGGTAGTAGGTATTGGGACAGCCCATAACAATGCCCTGGAGCCAAATAAATGCTTGAAGTTTTTTTTCCACCCAAGATCAAATGCACTAGGTAACTTTTCCGAATCTTGCTCGTCAAGATATTCCTCATATCGATTTCTTGCTCTGGCTCTCTCTAATTGTTCGTATGTTCCATGGCTCTGATCTTCTGGGATGTGTTGACCTCGAATTGACTTTTTTAGCGGGGATAAGTACCTTGTCTTCTCGAGGCACTCGATTGTCGTTTGACCGCGGGATGACAATAAAATATGCCATCCTGTGAAACCTGCCAATACCAAGCCTATAATTCCGGACACCACCACCAGCATAACGTAATTCACAGGTAACAACGAGTCTGTATATTCTCCATCACTCAAAATTTCCCTCCAAACCCAAGAACCTGATACTGCGAAACAGAGAAAACAGAATAGTGTAGTATATATCAGGAACAAGAGGAAAGCTTTGTAATTTCGCAGTCCGACGCAGGTGGCCAGCCATGGGCAATGATGATCCATCTTCAGTACACAAATCCCGCATGTCGAGCAATGATGAGATCGATCTGGTTTCCTTGCTTGACATTTCTTACAATAGCGCAATTCCCCGTTCGCTTTCACCGTAAAGTTTGTCGCAACAGGGTTGTGTGTCGGGAGGGCGCTATATCCATGATTCGCGGCAGTAGTAGTCCCCGGGCTCGTGAAAACGGCAGTGGTATATGACCAGTTAAGGAGGAGATATATAACGATTCCTAAAAATGAAGTCCCTTTGCCTATGGTTTATTAGCTTCTTTGCATCAGATATGCGACGATAAATCCTACCAATCCAACTTGATCTGCTGCCATCTGCCAGAAAGCCAATTGTAGTTTCTACCCAGACGGCCCAAGTTGTGATACTATACACAAACACTAGGGGAAAGTAAGTTGCGCCAATGCAGCAATAACGTTCGCACTTTCTAGCCCATCTTCGAGACATTCTTGTAGGGCCGGGGGATCTAGGGGGACTTGGTGGCGATAGAGTAGCCATGAGATTTATCAAAGGAACATGACTTGGTTGTTCGCATTATTTGAGGAATTGGTGAAGTAACAATTGTGTTGTTTATGTGTGTTCCTTTCAATAGAGGCTGAGTTGCTTTACTGATGACATGAACAATTCGGCCTCCGTAACCCGGGCTTCCGAGAACAAAAGATGACAAAACATAGGGGTTGTGAAAGTTAGAATTGAAATATCTACCACGCAAACTTTCACTAACATCAGTCATCACATTGATATCATCGATTTGCGCATTCTTACTCAATGGACTCTGAGTAGGTACTAACCCATTTTCTTTCTTGATAGAATCGAGATGTACGACAATCTTCACGTAGGGAGGCATGGAATCTCAAATTTCAAGGCTCTGTGTTATTTGCTTCGCCATGGACAATCAAATACCACTAGTTGATCTATACGAGAAACCGGAATTTACACCTTCTACTACTGGCGACTAGAATCCTGGTAGCTGGTAGTCATTCACACTCCGAGCATGAAAGACTTATGTACAACGGTGCAAGAGTAATATTGGGTACTAAGCAGTATCACGTATATGGCATCCACCTTCTATAAGTCACGTCCTGTCGTCACAATACAATACCTTGACATCCTCAAGCATTTAAGTTTGTGACTTGCGGATTGCTTCAAATTCCCCTGGAAATTCCGAATTCTGGCAGGCGAAAGAACATACAGACAAACTATTGCTTCATCAACTCATCTTAAGATTTTGGTGACTTGATGTTAAAAAGCAGGTGGACATTTGTCATAGGGAAAAGTTGACCATCCCAAAAAAAACCGACTCGCAATATCTGTGCCGTCTTTTCTGGCGCTTTCAAAGCCATATAGCTTGGCCTAACTCATGCAGTTGCTTGCCATCTTCAAGCGTAGATACTGCCTTGAAGATGTGAAGTATCTGGTTATTAATATGTTCCCCGGAATGGTGATGCAACCGCAGTGATAGAGTGGCTATGGAAACCATCTGGGGCTTGAAATAAGACCTTGCCTTGTTGGCATCAGAGAGCATAATTAATGGCTATCTGCAACTCTGGTATTGCCCTTTCTCCTCATTTTTGTGTCATGGTCTGGAGTTTTCGGTATTGCCAAAGGTGTCTATGGAGGAAATCTCTTTTGCAGACTAAACATTCCATCCGGATCCTTTTGAATGCTTTGGCATGCCAACAGATATCCTAGATGGCCATGAACAACCAAGTGCATAGCGTTATTTGTGTTGTCACTCCCTCTGGGTATGCCTTTGCAGGTCCTTAATGCAGCTATGGTCAACAAGAAGAATTGTAGTCTTATATTGTAATTCCATCAAAGTGGAAGATGTTTCACTGAAGGTATGCAAATACCTACTTATCCTAGAAACATCAGATATATCTGATGGAGATGTAGATGATTAAATAAGACAATCGTTACCTATTTACCTATTTATCTATTTACCTAACCTAACACACGATTAGTCATTCTACTCACTTTGATATGTGTTTTTTGCTACTTTATCTTCCAATCTTCTCTTACTATCACTTGTTTATTAAATACTAAATTCACTCTTACTGCCTTTACGCTTGCTTTACTCTTATGTTTCAATTAAAACTGTACCATTGTTTGTACTCTTTCCCAATTTGCTTATTCTGCAACTGCTTTGTATGCCAAATCCAAAACCTTTATTGACTTGCTTCCCTCTCCTTCCTCTCTTCACCCACTTTCTTCCACCTAACCTCATATTCTTCACTTCTTGATTTTCCGTAATTGATACATTTCGCCATACATTTTTCTCTTTTTCTTTACCTTTTTCTTACCATTTTGACAACTGTTTAAAAGGTGAGACTTCATCTTACGGCGAATCTATCTTTTCTTTCAGTCCCGCCTTTGCTGTCTCAAACCCCAATTCAAGGCATTATCCAAAAAAACATCACAGCCTACACTAATCACAACCATCGTCACCATCAACTTCGATAATCAAACGCTGTCGTAACTCACAAGCTATAAACCTTTCGCCAATATGGCTGCTGGAGAAGTGGACAGCGGACTTGATACCAAGGTTTCTTGCAAGAGCTGCAATATTATATTTAATGAATGGAATGCCTTCCACAATCATAAGGTGACTAGCAGAGATCATATCTGTTGTGATATCTGCAGTACAGACTTTCATACAGATGAAGGTCTCAAGCGTCATCGAACCTTGGCAAGTAAATTTGATGCACTTTCATACACTCAATGATTGACTAACAGCTTGGGCAACTCCAGATGCACCCAAAAGAACAAGACCTTTCATGCCTGGGCTGTGGCAAACGATTCATTCGTTTAGGATCTCTGATTTCTCACCTCGAACTCGATAGCTGTCGCTTAGTCAACGAAGAGAGAGGAAATCTAGCGGCTCGGACGCGGCAAAAACAAGAATTGCATGCCAAATTCAAGGCTAGTTTGAAGAATATTGATGAAAACGCTAGGCCAAGAACTGGTATCAGCTTGTTGGATTCTCAAGATATTCCTGCGAACCCCAGGGATATCAAGCTGCCACCGTCCACCTGGCCGCTGCCACTTACTTTCGAGGATAAAACATCTACAAACTTTGAGTTCGGAGGATGGGAAACCACAAGTAATTTTCTGTCCCTTTCTTTTAACCTAAGCTTACAACGATCTAGTTTTGGAAGAAGATGGACCGGCCAATCAACTCAACGACGTAGCTTCAAACATTGTACCTGAGCCCGTCATGGAATTGCAACCTGAAGAGGATTTGATCTTTCTGGGAGAAGTCGACAAAGCAATGAGTATACCATGGGGAACATTTGCGAAGAAGATAGCTAAACCAGACCCAAAGCCCGATGAAGAGGTCAAATACGAGTATGTCGAGGGCGGATTTCCAATAGCAATTGCACCTTCTATGGAAGAAAATAACTTTCCACCATTGCCAAGTGCAAGTAACTTTAAGGATGCCGGCATGAAAGCTCCGAACTTCATGGATGCACCATTTGAGGGCCCAAGTCTCACTTCCATCTGGGATACCAAGCACATCATTGCCAACGCCCGAAAACCTATTCCTCAACCACCCACAGAAGCTCCTTCAGTCACGGATATAGCCGTTCGTGCAGGTGGACTTCCACCTCTTCGCATGCGCCCTCTGGTTAACCCTTTACCGGAGAAAGAATATGCACCATACGATCCTAAGGACCCTTCATTCCGAGCACAAAGGTATTGGGTTACTTTCACTCGAAAATACAAGTGCCCTCACCGGTTGTGCAAGTAAGTTGTGTCGATTGCTCAATGTCAAAATGTCTCTAACAATCTTCAAAGGAAGAGCTTCGATACTGAATCAGGCTTCATCCAACATTTACTTTCTGCCGCACATGCCGGAAATAATAGACTTGTCTGTCCTAACTGCTATGTAAGCACAAAACGCTCTTTCATTACATGTTCCCCAATCTAAATCCCTATCCTCATTCTGTGTTGTCGCTTACATTACTTGTCAATGTAACATCAATTCTTGATTTCCGAAGACTTCATTCTACACCTCCCCAATTATTTCGTTAACAATTCGTCAAAATTGCTACGTCGTTTTTCAGGTTTGCTCCGATAATCATTTACAGGTTTTGCCAGATGCTGTTCGCAAAGCTTAAAGTGGCACGAATTTTGTATGAGATTATTCTAGGCTAGCATTTACTAACTATTTGATAGAGAGGTTTTGGAACATACACAGCCCTTACACAACATTGCGAGTCTCAAGGAGTTCGTTGCAAAATCCGGGACGCAGATAACTACGGCAGGGTTGTGAACAACATTACTTCTAGTGTTGCAGATGTAGTAGGTAGACATGAAGATGAAACTGTAAAATACACCGTCAAGAAGGAGGGATGGGGAGACTTGGCAGAGAGACATCGAGAGGCAGAAGAGAAGAATGCTAAGAAGAAGAAAGACTATTGGAAGAAGCATGACGCGGAGTTTGAGTGGTAGATGCTAGATAGGCATGGATAGTGGTATTGCGGAATCATTTCTTACTGTGAAAGTTGAGAGTTAAGCTTGCTGGACGCATTCTCAGTTCGCTTCTCACGAAGCAAGCGGAATCCTTATCTTTGAGTCTGAACTTGGGTGTCGGGATCCTGCTTTGGCTTTTCTTCGATCCTATCAGGTGACGTTGATTTACAGAGATATTATGAGAATGCTTTTAGCTATCGAGGGTTAAGTAGCTTATTACTCAAATGAGTAGCTTTTAAGAGTGATTCTGACTTTGTTGGTGAACCCGTTCAGTCCAAACTTCCATTGTACATTCAACCTTTCATAAATCTTCTTACTCTTTCCTTCGCTCCTCGTCAAATAATGCAATACTTCTTGACGGTTATACAGCGTGGTGATTCATATTTCAATGGCTAGACAGGCTGCTTATACATTATTCTGCAGGAATCTCTCCTCTGTCATGTCATAGCATGTAGGGAATAAGAGGAGATATGAGCCTGTGCGGATTCTCCAACACACACATATGAGGCATAGTATGAATTTATACGCAATAACCTTTTTTGAGCGCGCTGAGCAAGACAGGAAATATTTCCAGATTGGAGATTTTTACGTTGGTTTTTCGAGTTGGGTTGATGTAATTAGTTGAGGGAAGAGTACCTAATTTAAGGAATATAAGATGGTCTTGCCCTGATGTTATTCTCACACATTTTAAACGTTATTTGTGCTCGAGGAGTAAGTTTTACTGATTGCCATGTGGGACTCGAGGGTTGCATGCATGCTTTAACTTCGTCATATCGCTATCACCAGCAAGGATTAACCTACATACCCAAGATGATTTGAGTGGTGGAAGAACTAAGGCTCGGGACAATGTTAAGTACATGCACAGTGATGCACGTCGGTAGTGAAAATATGGGGTAATTCTGTATCCCTAAAAGAACCAGTCGATATCCATAATAATGAATCGACAAATTTATCAATTCAGATGCTAAACCGATTACCATGCATATATCAGTTATCTTATCGACCTGCATATCTTTTCTTTGGCTCGTCAATGTCAATGCTTCTATACAACGACAGGAGATCGTCCAAGCCTACAATGTTTACCGTAACGCTAGTTCAGCAACCACGCCTTTACAGGTTGGCAATGGAAATTTCGCCTTCGGTGTGGATGTGACTGGTCTTCAGACTTTCAAGCCCTTTGCAACCATGTCGACATGGGGCTGGCATAATTTCAGCTTACCAACCACTCCGAATCAGACATCTGTCGAAGGTAAGACTAGATTGATATATATGGAGCAAAAATTGTTCGTTGACAAAATGAAGACTTTACGGGCGTAGACTGGTGGACCCATGGACGACTTGTGAATTATGACCAGGCCAATCCCGCAGAGGCTGATATCTCAAACTGGCTGATCCAAAATCCTCAACGGTTAAATCTGGGTAATATTGGTTTCTGGTTTGCTAATGCTAATGTTACTGAGGGTGACTTGGAGAAGAAAAGCCAGGTTCTTGACCTATGGAGCGGGATGATCACTTCAAAATTTGTGTACAATGGCAGCCAAGTCCATGTTGAGGTATCAGCGGCGCCCGATTCTGACACGGCCATTATTAATGTTGAATCCGAACTGCTTAGTTTTGGCTCCTTGGGTTTGTTTTTTGATTTTCCCTACTCGGATGTGAACAAATTTGATGCACCATTTGTGGGTATATGGAACGCCAGTAGTAAACACTCGACGTATCTTGAGGTTGCGGATAGCGAGGCCATTATAAAACATACTCTAGACGACACCAGCTACTGTTTCACAGCAAGATGGGAAGGCACAGGAAAGATCTCGGGACCCAACGAGGGCACACATCGGTACTTCTTCACGACGCCGGGCTCGACCAGCTTGAAAATGACAGGAACATTCTTTGACAATGAAAATTGTAGCAAAGCTGGAAACATGAGTGTACCTTCCGTGGCTGAGCTTACTGAAAATTCTAAGTCGTGGTGGCAGTCTTATTGGGATTCCGGGGCATTCATTGATTTAAGTTCCGTTGATTCTATGAATGCCACTGAACTCCAGCGAAAAATTATATTATCTCAGTATCTTTTAGCGATCAATTCAGCCGGTGAATATCCTCCACAAGGTATGTCACTTGGACGAGTTCTGAAAACTATCTTGTCAATGATTTACTGATCGTCTCAGAATCTGGTCTTGTGAATAATGGGTGGTACGGAAAATTTCACGTTCGTAATCCCTATTCCATTTCGTCGTCGTGTCATGCAGGAAAATAGCTAAAAACCATTCAAATAGCTTGAGATGGTGTTCTGGCATCTGATGCACTTTGCTCGATGGAATCATTTTGATCTTCTGTGGCGAAGTATGCCTGGGATGTACGAGCAGTTCCTCGAATCCTCACGCGATAGGTCCAAGCTGCAGGGATACCAGGGCGCCCGCTGGGGCAAAATGACTGATCCCACTGGTCGTAGTGCTCCTGGAGAAATCAACTCTCTTCTGATTTGGCAGCAACCGCATCCCATGTACTTCGCCGAGATTGAATACCGATCATTCCCTAATGAAACAACACTTGGAAGATGGGACGAGGTATTGACGGCGACGGCTGACTTTATGGCATCTTTTGCGCGGTATAATGTCACTACTGGAGTCTATGACTTAGGTCCTCCAATGTATCCCGTCTCCGAGAATACGAGCCCAAACGCGACGATCAACCCAACTTTCGAATTGGCATACTGGAGTTTTGGTCTTGATGTAGCTATGAGCTGGAAAGAGCGCCAGGGACAGCCGATCCCTGAGAATTGGAAGAGTGTGCGAGAAAATCTTGCTCCTCTGCCTATCGTGAATGACACGTACTCCGTGTATGAGGGCATCCCCAATATGTGGACAGACAGCAAAACCGTGTCCGACGTAAGTGACTCCACAGTCGAATAGTTACCACACCCAAATTCCAAATCACTGACCTTATCAAAATGAAGCACCCAGCAATGGCCGGTATTTACGGCTGGCTCCCACCCTCTAGCTCTCCTCCACTCAATTTAACCATTATTAGCAACACCGCCTCCAAGATTCTCTCGCTTTGGAAGTTTGAAGATTCCTACGGTTGGGATTTTGCTCTGCTAGCTATGAATTCCCTGCGCCTGGGCGATATAGATCAAGCAATAGAGTACTTGCTTCATCCAATCTTCCAGTTTGATGATGCCGGATACCCAGTGGGAGGATCACGTGTACCAACTCCGTATTTTCCGAATGCCGGAGGGTTGATGCTTGCCATGGCGATGATGGCTGGGGGGTGGGACGGCGAGCCTGGAATGCATTTCCCTGAAGGATGGGATGTTAGGGTGGAGGGGTTTTTACCGGGATTGTAGAGGGTTGATTGATGGTGGATACAAATCAGAAAGAGCTTAATAAGCCTGTCAGAGCATCTGCAATCGAGGTGATACTTAGTCAAGAAATTCGTCTAATCATATCAGCCACCGCCACAAGCACAAGCCACATACTGCGTAAAATGGATGCTAATTGATTCCTTCTTCACCTCCCAGTTATCCCCCCAATATTTTCCGAGTCTGATCATCCCACAACTTTTTCCTTCACTTCACATATACTCGAGTGCTGACTAATTCATAAATCATAATTCATCGAGTCATGTTTCATCCGTTACGTTACGTTACTCAACCAATCATCGGTTTGGGTGAATGGGGATGCCGAATGAACCCGGCCGCCCACGGTTGAATTAATGATTTCTAATCTTCGGAGTTTTTGAATAGTAATCATGGCCAATGTACTCCAATGCACCACGGAGTACATACCGTCATGTTAGATTTATATAACGGCTTCAATTGCTCACGCTTTTTCTCATTTTCTTTCACTGCCATATTCACCGGATTCAGTACAATTTCCGGTACAGTTGCCAGTACACTTCCCGGTGCAGGTTGATGTTCAAAGCTACATTACGCAAGATGACCAAATTCGATATTGAGGTTGTTAGTGACACGGTTTGTCCATGGTGTTACGTTGGAAAGGAAAAGCTTGAGCAAGGAATCACAGCATACAAACAACGACATCCCGATTCCGATGATACATTTAATATCACGTGGCTCCCATTTTATCTTGCTCCAGATGCACCTAAGAATGGTAAGATCAAGTTTCTACATATTCTGGTGATTGGATGTTCTGAGATTAATCAAGATGAATAGGTGTGGATAAACGAGCATGGTACGCCTCTCGCTTTGGAGAAGAAAGAATTACAATGATGGACAACCGACTTGCGCAAATTGGAAAAGGAGTTGGGATCAATTTTAAGTTTGGAGGGAGAACGGGTCATACGAGGGATAGCCATCGAATTATCGAATTGGCAAAGACAAAGGGGCCAGCCGTGCAAACGAAAGTAGTGGAATCGTTGTTCAAGTCATATTTTGAAGAGGAGGGGGATATCACTAGTCATGAAATGATACGCGATGCTGCAGTAAAAGCTGGACTGGATGAGAAAGAAGTTAATGAATGGTTGGAGAGTGATAAAGGAGGAGCAGAGGTTGATAGGGAAGTGGAAGCGGCGAGGAGGAATTCGATTAGTGGAGTGCCGAATTTCACTGTTCAGGGAAAGTATGAGATAGGAGGTGCTCAGGATTCTGCAGTATTTTTAAGGCTGTTTGAAAAGATCAAGGGGGCTGAGAAATCTTCATAAGTTTAGGTGGCATTGGGTTAGAAAATTGGAGATGATTTGTGGAGGAAAGATAGTAATTAAGTGGATTAAGTTTTTATATGGAAGTTCTGTTGTTTACCTAGTATATATACACCTCATTCATGGCAAGCGACAAATTTCGGTAGATGATGGTTCAGCCACATCTATCAGCCACAATATAAGATACCGGTATTGACACGACTGATTAACCCCCTATTGTCCTAGCCTTACCTCGATGTGGAGCAAATAACCATCTTAATTTTCCGTACGGAGGACATGACGAATCGACTACAGACTAGTTCGATGCACAATTACCGGCAGCATATCCAACTCAGGCTCGGGCGTATTCGTATCCATCATGCTCGAGCGTTTTCGTGTCCATTGACCAAGAATCACAAGACTTTCGTGATTAAACCTACACTAAGGTAAGGTACCTTAGTGTAGGTTTTAATTTGTTTATCATTGGATATACCATGCCCCGTATTCAGACACGTACTCTGCAACCTGAGACACACAACGAGGATAGTCATATACACCTCAGGGAGTTGACAATCTTATAAGTCCATTTCAAATCATCAAAAATTACTCCCGAGCTAAACAACTTACAATTATTACATTTACCATCAAAAAACATGGCTGACGGAACTGGATTCAAGAAAGTCGCCATCGTGACAGGATGCGCAAGTGGAATTGGACTCGAGACAACGAGGTTGTTTCTGAGTCATCAGTATATGGTATTCGGAGTGGATATCAGTAAAATGGATTATGCAAAATTAGAGAAGGAAAACCAAGCGATGGTAAGTGCGAATAAGTCGAAGCAGGATGTCGTATTCTCTTAGAGCCAGAGTTGCGGGAATGAGAATATTAAAATACTAACCTGTGGACTGGATTAGTTCCATTTTCACCAAGGAGATTTGAGGAAAGATGGAGAGTGCGATGAAGTTGTGAAAATCTGTGTTGCTAAACTTGGGTGCGTACTTTTCTTCAACTCCATTTCATCTAAAGCATCAGGCGTGAGGCCGACTCTAGAAATAATAACAAGACTCTAGTGACAAAATCGATGTCCTGGCGAACATAGCTGGTGTAGTAGATGCTTTTGCATCAGCGGACAATGTCACGGACGATGAATGGGATCGTATCATTGCAGTCAACCTCACTGTTCCCACGAAACTGATTAGGGCTGTTCTACCATTCATGAAAGCGAAGAAGAACGGTGTCATTATCAATTTGGCTAGTAAAGCTGCATTGAGTGGTGCTGTTGCAGGGGTTGCTTATACAGCATCTAAACATGGATTGGTCCGCAATTCTCCACAAGCAGGAATAAGTCGTGAAAGCTAATGATGTTCTAGCTGGGAGTAACCAAGAATACTGCATTCAGATTTAGGGATGAAGGCATTAGATGCAACGCTGTTTGTCCAGGAGGTCAGAATTACCCTTTTCCTCAAGTGACCTCCTTTTGATACACACATTGATACATTTATAGGCGTAATGACTAACATCATCAACTCGATGAATCGAGATAGCTTTGATCAAGAATCGAATGCTATATGGGCGTGAGATCATCTTTACAATTCCTTACTCCTTTTTTGTTTACTGATGATGCAATAGACCGGTTCTCGCTCTGCACATGAAGCCCGGTGAACCGCCACATATCACCGTTTCAGCGGTGGCTGAGGCGGTCGTGTTTCTTGCAAGCGATGCAGCGAAGTCTATCAATGGCGTCGCACTGCCTGTTGATAATGCCTGGAGTACGATCTGATAGATGATTAATTGTGACTGCAGGAGATATCGAAATGTAATGCTGAGTGATGCGATAAAGGACAACAATACATAGTGGGCCACATAGTTTGCATTCGAGATTCGAGACGGAGCTAGTTCCTTGTGCTTGTCATGGAATATTCCAATCTGTATTAGAACCGAAGCAAGACTTAGCACATAAAATTTTGCTACAATATTTTTGACATCGTTGGTTCTTTGGTCCTTATAGTATCCATTCATATTCTGCCTGCCAAGGATGCAGCAGATGTCTTCTTAAAGAGCGTGTTCCTTCTTAAGTGAGCAGAGAACAGGACGGCGACTTGTGAGATTAAAAGCATTAAACATTGATTCGAATGGGCTTACAATTAATTTCCTTATTCAAATAATTTCTCAATTTACATGAAGTGCGGTACTCATTTCGCGACAGTGAAGTTCTCAACTTATCAATCACTCAGAGCATCCTGTCGTCGCTTAATCCGCGCTTATCACCACGGCCACAACCTCATGCCCTCAGAGAGAGCAGCGTAGGAGGAAAAAGACAAAAGAAATAACAACTTACATTTTTGGTTCGCACGCGTTATGGTTAGTAGATAGGTTGTATTAGTAAAGATATGTAGCAAATTACTGTATACAGAACAGGAAATGAATCAACGCTTGAACAAATAAGAGACGGCCACTTGACCATTAAGAGACGGCCACTTGACCATTGAACTAAACCACCGTTAGGTAACTTGGTTCGAGGCTGATGGGATTGTTTGAGATTTTAGCAGAGGAAGATGAATATGGAAGGGCTGTACTATTGGGTGGTGGACTTTCATCCCATCTACTGCTGCACTTTCTGGTCTTATTGCTCCGCCTTGTAAAAAACGGTATGCAGTTGCCATAATACGGTTTCAAAACATTGTCACAAGGCAGCGTGTTCATTTCCTTTCATTGATTTACACCGCCTGTTGATTTTTCGAAGTTAATGGATAGAAGTTCAACAAGTTACTTCTCTTATTCATTTACATACCTACCCTACCTACCTCGCATTCCTTCAGTCTTTACTGCACGTCAAACATCTACTTATCTATCCTCTCTATCCTTAAACAAAATCTACAACTACTATACACAAAGAATCCGCAGTCGCATTGTCAAAATGTCTGAAATTGAAGAAGACGTGCCTTTTCTCCTTCGAGATCGTCGTATAAAGGCCGTGAGGGATAGATTCCATCGCCAACCAACAGGTATTCTTTCTCTCTTTTATATTTGTCAACTTTCCATCATTCAGCATTATCTAAAGTTCAAAGGCTAACAATGCTACTTCAGCCAACGAGCTACGCGCTATTGATGCACTTCCACTCGAACCCCGAAAGAACCTCAATGACACCTCTCCAAATGGCCAGAAAATCTACAACTTCTTGAAAGCATTTGAGAAGAATAGTTATTTTGAAGGTCTAGAAGAAGCTGGGAGACTGCTTTGGGCGCAGGTTTTTGCGGAACCGGATTTTAGTCAGATGCCCAGAAGAGAGCCAATATCAGTGACGGGAGATATTGCCACAAGTGAGTATGCTGAGGTCATGTATACAGCTAGTCGAAGACGTGCTAGTCAACCAAAAGAGAATCCTGCGCAATTATCAGCTGCCGAGAAAGTACTTTCAATCAATACTACTTCAAATGCCTTTGCTGGTTCTCCTCAGAAATCTTGGATGACGAAGGGAGTTTCAGTATCACCAAGTCCCCGACGTGCTAGCATTTCATCGACTGAGAATGATAAGAATAATGAGCTTCCTAATTCTGACTCCCAACCTCAATCTACACCACCAATTCCATTTTGCCCCGCGCAATCTGGTCAAAAAACCCGAAACCATACATCTTCTTTTGTCAACCAAATTCCTGGAGCTCCACCAAATATCTACAACAGCGGCGTGTATACACCTTGGCTATTGCACTCCAATTCCCAGGAACATCAATATGCAAGCCCACATTCAATACAGGCACCTACAACCTCCATGCCGTCTGTTCTAGAAAGAAGAGACCAGACACGTGATCCAATTTCCCGTTTTAATTATACTTCAAATGAATTAAATGAATATGACCCATCAATGGTGAATCCAAATGACCCCGCGGGATCTCATTACTTCGCCACTTTGGGGTCAGATAGACGCGATCCGAATCCATTATTATCTTCAACATCTCAACATATCCCATCGGGATATCTAACTTCTGGTATCTCGTCTCCTGCTAATAGTTATGCACATCCTCCTCTTTCTTCCATGGGACAAGATATTTTTCAGCCATCAAATGATATAGTCTATTCCAATCATACGATGGCGTGTTCAAGTGGTACTCCTTACGATCCTTCAACTCCTCCCTTCCATCCAGCTATATCATCTCAGGCACAGGCGCTCTTCTTTTCACGCAAAGAAGAAGAGAACCACGAACTCGATCGTATAACCTCGAATATCCACCGATCTCTATCAAATCTACCAGATAGCCATGAAGATCAGCAAGTTGCTTCGAGCCCCGGAATAGCTACTACAAATACTCCAGCAAATATGGCAGATATTGATCGGACAAGTCAAGCCATTACACCAAATTCATCTACTTATGAAAGTCCCTACTCTACTACTTCTTCTATGACACCCAGAGAATTGAGTAGCAACCCTTTTATTATTCGTGATGATATGGGTTTTGTACGTACGTTTCAACCCGCGTTTGGTATGTAATCGACTCACCAACCGTCCTCAACATTAGATTCACAAAATCTTACATGTCAAGGCCCGAATTCGATTCCAATCAATCCGCAACCAACCACTTCCAACAGAAACTCTACATCTTCCTCCACTAATACGAACCTTACCGCCACTGTCCCAAATCTCCCTCGATCCACAAGTAAAAAAGCCAGGACCCCTCTTCCAAACGCCCGTCGTCCGCAATTTGGAAAATTGATCCCGGAAAACCCGACTCCCGGCACAATTTTCAGCACCAACACCAAACACGACCTCTTAGTTTCCAAAACCAAGAGAGGAAGTATGCAAGCTTTAATTTTCCTTCCTCCAGCATTTGCTCAGATAGACAGAGCGACCGGTTCTGCCTCATACCAATACGATACGACCGATTATGCGAGACTGCCTACCAAGGATCTAAATGTAGATCTCAACGTTCAAGCAAACTACGTGTCCCATTTACCAGCATCACAAGAACCATCCTTTTCATACGCAGACCCCTCCCCCAACACCGCCGCCGAATTCACCTTCTTCGATCCTTACAATGACGACGAGGATACATACACCAAACAACCCGTCTACATTTCACCCTCCTGCCTCGCGCATCCCCCCAAGCTCCCACAGCACCTATCCCAACCCATCTCCTCACATCCCGCTCCCGCTCCCCCTCACCTCCGACCCCACACCCCAGAATACCTCCTCTCCCCCCCCTCAGCCACAAGTTCCACCCAAAAACCCCGGCCGCGTCCCCCATCCCCCATCGAAGGCTACCGCCAATTCACATTCGTCCGAGATCGTATTTCCCTCCAACTAGCCGCAAAGCGACAAACTGAGATTAATCTCGAGACGGGAGAATACAGATATGCGATGGATAGTCAGGAGCTCGACACTAATCGAGGGTATGAGATGGATGGGATGAGGATTTGTACTGATAATCATAAGAGGGTTTTAAGGAAGAAGAGGATGACGGGTAAAGTGGTGGGGAAGATGGAACTGGAGAGGGTTGCACAGGAGGAGCGGAGGAAGGAATAAGCATTGTATGAGGTTGTTTGGTTGGAGTTTGGCGATATGTTTTAGAGGTTTCGGGAGGGTGGGGAGGTACCTGTGCAATTGGATCTCCAGCAGAAATAAGCAATTAATCCTGTGGAAATGGAGGATCTGGGTTATTAATGCTGAGAGAAATTTTGTAGATGCATGCATGCATGAGCTACGCTTTGTGTCTTCCTACCTTGTGGGACGTTGTTCTTTTATAATTCTCATCCAGAGTCATTCGACTGGTTGGTGTGTAGAGATGAAGATAATGAAGCTGGTTTCTTCATAGTCTCATCAGTCACATTTAGAAGAGCATGTCACTCATATACCCAAGCCTTTTCTTTTTCGTTTTCTTTGATGTAGACTATTTTTTGACCAATATATATTGGGAGAAGTGATATACATCATTTGTTGGAGATGAGCTTTTCATTGCCACAACAGATATTTGAATAAATTTTGAAATGATAGTTGTCTCATCCATAGATTATATTTCCCACTCCAATAAAGAGAGTTTGAAATGCAATATTACGCAACACTACTTCATACATATTCCTCGCAGAAGATCATGGTGCATCAACTTTGAGACTCTGAAATGCTAATTAAAGAATTCTATATGCAGGCTAAGTATCCAAGAACGATCTATGTACAAGGAGCTTTGTATATTATACAGAGTATTATGATGTAACCATATACTCTCCCCAAAACCAACACTAAATATACGCAATAAACCCATCAACACTTCCTCAGGCCGCTGCTTCTCAGAGCTCTTTACTTCCGAGCATACTGCTGCATCTCCACATCCTCTCTTTTCTCCGGCAAAAACGACATAACTATCCTTCCAACAATCGACTTCTTCGCCATCTCCAACACCACATTCCCTGCTCCGGATTTTTGACTCTGATTTTACATTTATCTCTGTCCACTCTGTTGGTCAAGCCCATCACTATCTGGTGTTCCTGGAAGTCGTTGCATATCTCCTTCAACAATCATATCTTCTGCCTGAACTTTCAACGTCAATCCGATCGCCAAATAAAGAACCACAATCACCAATTCCTCAAGAAGTGCCATGCACAATAAAATTGTGACGCTCCCAGTGAAAGAGTTGAATAAGTTAGAATGAGTTACGAAAGTGGAGAGAACGGAATATAGAAGTCGAACAGATAGGAATGGCAATGCGAGAGCAACAGCCAGCAAAATCCTTTTTTCTCCCTTCTCCGCTTGTGAGATTGAGAAACTGGTGAGGATGGTGATGATGAGGAGTGCCACAAAGGCGACAATAGACAAGATATTAGAAATTTTGCTTTGCGCTCCTGGAATCCATTTCCCTGTTGTGGTATAAGAATGACCTGCGTTTATTCCACCTACAATACCAAGTATCAAACTAACCAGCATCAGTATTTCAACGAGTTTCAGTAATCGTGGCTGGACGAATGTATGTGTATTTCGATTAATGTTCTCCAAGACACGACTCGAAAGACCGAGTGTAGCGAGTATCAGAGGAGATAGGCCAATGTTTTGTAGGATGAGTGAGCCAGTGAAAAGAGATACTGAGGGAGAGGATATGGCGGCCAGAGACATGCATGAACCGATGACTCGGGCGAGACAGAAGACAATGAGAAAGTACCAGCCAGAACTGCGGCCAAAACCATGACGAAAGGCGAGGAGAATGGAGAGAAATAGAGAAGGAATATAGACGATTAGTTCACCGATTTCGACACCATTGCGGTAGGCGATAGTCATGGTTCAGAGTTGTGATCTGTGATTTGATTGTTCCGTGTGACAAGTGCTGGAATGAAGGTGAAGAGTGTAGTCTGGGATTGAATATTATATACCAAAAGTTTAAAAAAGAGAAATGTTTATTGAAGTTTTTGAATGAAGAGACTCTCAACTTGAGAGCTTGCACCTGAGTAACTGATACGGAAGGAAGGAAGTATATAGTACAACAGCTGGAAAGACCAAACAATATATACTCGAGCCCCGTCGAAATTCTTCAACCCATAATTTTGATGCTTAACAAAACATTCCAGAAAAAAACAAAACATCTCATCACCAACTTAACAATTTCCTCATTTAGTAATGTCTGTGGGGCATCACAGCCATTGTAGGGCTGACCACTAAGCCTAATTGGGTATGCAGTAATTTGAGAACGTGGCTGACATGGGATGAAGCTCAGCCTCCGATGATTAAACTTTTGATAATACATGGGTTCTCTGTAGATCAACTAAATGCTACTTCGTACTAGGAAGGTGTTGAGTGCTGAGTGTCGCGAAAATGGTTTTGCGACCGTTCGTGCGTGTAAGGAGATGAATTGCAATTCTGTATAATTGATTGGAGAAGAGAATGGGGACTAGCAACTAATAGAAGAAAAGTTGTATGGTTGGTCAACTTACGTCTTCACCTGGAGGCTAATGGATGTGGTGACATGATGTCAATTTTAGACAGGATTAGTCTGTAGAAGTAATAGCCTAGACTAACATTACCTACTAATTTTCGGAGCCGTTCTTTCGCTTGGGACCCTGAAATTAAAGAGGAAGGGTCTCAATAGCTAGCACTGGATTATTCATTGAGGAGAACTAGAGAGTTCTGTGGAAGTCTCCAGAAAAAGCGCTCTTTTAGGAAAACACTTTAACAGATGCGTTTGGAAGAAGACGAGTATCTAATCTATGTTTGCGCATCGTTTCTCATAGATTTCTACCGTGTATTCTGTGGTTGAATGCTAGTTCTCCATTTTTACTAACAGATGTCTCAGCAGTGATAGCGAAGTCGACATAGCTAGCACTCGCTAGGATTGAGGTTAGTTCCAAGGAAAAAGAGCGGGACACACCTAAAGCTCGATTTTCTTCAACTCCACAGGTTTGCCCAACGATAAAGCGCATGAATAAATTGGCCCACCATTCCCCATATCTAGTAAAATATCAACTGCAGCGTCTAGGCTAACCTTGGCGAAGCGAACTCGAGAAAAGAAGCAAGCTGGAATGGCGCTGAAGAGTGTTACTTGAAGTTCTGTCGCAGATAACTCTTAAAGGCGGGACTGTATCAATGGTGCCACAGCAGGCAGCCACAATGACGACGGATGAAGTGCTCGAAAAAAAACGACGAGACACAATTAGTTCATCTCGGCTAAGAAAAATAGTGCCTGAGTTTTTGGACACCTTGTAATTTATTCAAGAAGAAAAGACATGATAAATATACAGGTAATTGTTTGAATGGAGAAGAAGGATCAAGAGGTCGACAGCAATGAAATGGAGAAAAAGATAAATGAAGAAGACGGAAGATAAGTGAACATGGTACATAGTACCTGAAAACCACCACCATCAAAGTTCAAGGAGTTATGCATCATAACACCCGTATGGATCTATTTAGCTAGAGATGATGCAATCTCCGTAAATTCAACATATGAAGATAGAAACCAAATCTTTCGTTTGTTCGTCCTGAGTGGATCATTCAATCCACGGTATTCTAATGTCATGAGAGATTTTCTTGTCTACTTAGCCTGACAAGTTATACCAAACAAACTGCGTCGCCGTGAAATGTCAAGAAGTTGGTTCTTTCGGCTTTCCTTTCACATGATGAGTGGATAGTCGCTATCATCTTTGGATGAATGAACTCCAAAATGCACCCAGCTGAATGCACCTTTCTGTCGACGGAACCCTAATGAGACTAGCGTCCAAGAGCCCATAGCCATTAGCTCCATCAATCTCTAAACAGGCAACTTCATACCATATCTCCAATTCCGTAGCTGTAGTAGAGTCTCCGAACCATCAAACAGTCAGTTAAACCATCCTAAGAACCTTTACCGCACTAGAGGACTAGATGAAACTTATCGACTAGCATCGAGTCTAGCTGACCTCCCTAATAGAACTCAATCCTCTCAACTGCATGCTAGGTAAAGTTCGTTATGAATACATGATTACATTAGGATATGTTAATAGAGCACTTAGATATCCTACTAATGCTCTGGAAGACGATATGCTGCTATTCCTCATGGTCTTGGCCGTTTTCGAAATAATATCACGTACAAATTGATTTCTTAAAGCATGGACGGAAAATATCAATGGAGCATTCATACTTATTGTGCTCGAGGCCCCTCACACTTCAGAACGCCTGACAATTGGGTCACTTTCGTTGGAGTAGGGGTAGCGAGAATGAAGAAATAAGGGATTGATTTACAGGCATGGGATCTTCATCTACTAATCACAATTCACAATTAACCATTGAACATTCACACACTCGTCTGACACCTCATTTTATCAGGAGAATTTATACATATAAATCTAGTCTATGAATTCATAAATTGTATTCTAGACAAATACGTTGATAGAAGAACAAACAAGTACAAATGCAATGACAAATCCCCCTGACCTTGCAAATGAAAATGCTATTTCCTCCTTGACCAATAATACCCAACGCCGACCAATACTATGATACACAAGCGCGTAAACTTGCTTAATCCGCGTCCGAATCATTTTCCTTTTTTCCTTTTCCACCCACAAGTTTCTTCCCCGCCTCTGAATCGTTATCGTCCTCATCTGACCAGCGGTCAGCATCTTCTCCGACCGCAAAAATTGTTTCACCATCAAGACTTTCTCTTGGGATTTCCTTTGCGGTATTAGCTCCCGGTGGAGGATCATATCTTGCTCCTTCCTGGCCTGGCTGTGTTCGGTCACCTCGGCGAGCGGCAGAATTCTCAACATCATCTTCGTCGTCATCCTCAGCGCCAAAATCAGCAATTTCAAATCCCTCATCATCTTGCGCTAACTCGTCACTCATGGCGAACCTTCTGTTGTTGGCACTCGGTCTCCATACCCATGCCACAAATCCGACGTCCAACAAGTAGACAATATTGAGCCAGCCATCGAGAATGAACCATCTGGATTTCCAGTGGAAAGGGACAAAGTCGGGATCCGAAGCCGAAGCAAAAGTAAATGAATTGAAGAAAAAGAAGCCGAAAATAACGATGATTGAGAGAAGGATACACCACCAGAGCTTGCGGTACATGCCCGATTTCGTAGTTTGTTTGCGGTCATTCAAATCCTTCATGGTCAAGTTTAGGGAATTGAGAGTCCACACGTAGAATGCTGTGAGAGTCCCTGCCAAAGGAAGGATAACAAACAAAACTAGGGGACCTATACTTTGGTTAGTACAAGAATAGCCACTGGTAAAGGAGAGTCTTACCAGCATGTTCGGGAGTGATTGTCAAGCTCGCGATGGAATAAATCAGCCCAAAGATAAAATGAGCTCCAGCAAGATATCGGACATAAACCATAGTCTTGCCTAAACTAGGCTTGACGACACCATAACCCATGCAGACAATGAGAAGCAAGAAGAATGAGAATGAATTGCGCCCTGCATTTAGTACAGCAACAACTATCATCATCACTTTCGAACCAACACTGCTGCCGGATCGATTGAGATAGTCTATAAATGTTAGCATGGTCCCAATAGCACCAAATAATAAACGTACCATAAAATCCCCAGGTCATTAACATTTCTACTATCAAAAATACAATGATTGCTGTAATATAGTTCTGTACAGGCACTGTGGGGAAAGTTAGTACAGATCAATAGACTCGATTAGGGATACTGACGAATATCTTCTCGATGTTGCACGTATAAAAAGGCCCAAAGACTGTCATTCCATCATTAGCTTCAGCAGTAAACTTGGAACATGAGATAACGCACATTCCCATAACAGCATAAACAATTGTGATGATACCATAAAATGGCAGTTTTGGTATTTGTGCTGCAGGAAGCTCCCCATAGGCATTTCGGAACTCCACAACCGCAGTGTATTTGACATTTGAAGGAGAATACCCAGTTGTGCCAACACAATAATAACCAGTTTTCTTGATGGGATAATTGATCGGCGGGCCAGTATTGTTGAGATGAACGGCTCCTGTGTAAATTTGACTGATCGATTTTTCCGTTGCGTTTGGCGCCAATAAGAATTGTCCAGTTTGATTACTATTACAAAAACCGTTGCTGATATTTTCTGGGTCGCAAATGAATTCTTTCTAGATTTGTGTATCAGCGGATGATTCAAATGAGAGTTTCACCGGTTGATTCACTCATACCTGTATGCTGTCTACGGTTGGTAATACACCAACAAGGTCGTAGTCCCTCCACTCAAAAATAATCATACTTGCAATTGGATCAGGATCATCTGAGTCTTGGGTAGTTGGAAGCCATTTCACTAATATATGCGGCTCAGTCGGGCCTCCCCAAGTCTTCCGATCATACATTCCGGCGCATACTTGTCGATTATCATTAGACTCATCCTGCTATCGCCATCAGAACGAGCATCTCATCTCTGCTTCTTTTGACGTACCATCTTAACCTCCAGCGCACCAGCTATCAGGGCCGAAAGCCCCAGTGTGAGGAAACCATGAAGCCAACCTCGCATACTTGCTGCAGCCTCGCGGGCTCAAAATGAGAGTTGGGCTATTACCTAAATACCAAGATACTGAAATTCGAAAATGGAAACAAGATCGTCCTTCGTCTTTACGTTGCAAAACAGCTTTCAAGTATTCACAAACGAAAATGAGAGGGCTGTTGCGTAGTGAAGAAAGTTGACTTTATTTGATTTCTGGCAACAAGCAGGCCTCTAAGGTCTCTTAGGTTCCTCTCATATTGCCAGAGCTTCATTGCGGGTTAGGGAAACGTAAGGCACAGATCAGGCTAACTTTATGTGGTTAAATCTATGATGCTCGGGCAATATTTTGCCGCAGCCTCGTCTCCATTAAAAGTCAAAGTCAAAGTTTCTAAATTCTTTGACAAATGCACAAAAATAATTAAGAACATCGAAACATTTTATGTATTTGAAACGTCAAATTATTTGGATATATTGGATCATTTGAAAGAGATGGCACCACCAAATACTAAAGAATCGCATCTTTGCGGGGAACAGCCAGCTGCACTCTGCAAGAGATGTAATGAACTTCAAGCGACACTCCAAATTCGATCAGAATCAGTTTGCCAGTTCGTCATACATTTCAGCATCTGTACATAGTCATGCTAATGAAAATCTTCCACCAGGAAATGCTTCTCACAATATATTAAAACAAAGGCTGTCAAGCGCATGGAAACCTACAAAGGCAAACGATCCACAAAAGTTCCACAGAAATTATTATTACCACTTTCCTTTGGACCTTCGTCATCATGCTTGCTCCATATGCTAGATGGCTACCTCGGAATTCAACACGAGCGGATGAACCGAGTTTCCTATGAACTATTTGTTGTACATATCGACCTATATCTGGATGATGCAGACAGAGAAGCCTCTGCTGCCCGATTGCAAAAATACAAGAACCAATATCCCAGACATTCTTATTCAAGTCATGGACTTCACGAAGCTTTACAGCTAGAAGGTATTGATTGGCAATCTTTAGGAATATCCGATCTACCTACTCAGGATACCAAAGCCTCAAGTTTGGATCTGCAAAAGATCGTTTCCTCATTATCTGCAACTTCTAGGGCCGATATCGTATCTACGCTATTAAACAGACTCCTAGTGGATGTAGCCAAAAGGAACGATTGCGAGAGCATATTATTTGGTGATACTACTACACGACTAGCAGAAAAGACGCTTACCGAAACAGCGAAGGGGCGTGGATTTTCATTACCATGGCAAGTCTCCGATGGACCATCACCATACGGAATAGGCTTCCTTTATCCCTTACGAGATATCCTTAAGAAAGAGATCATGACATTTTCCACTTCATTCTCACCTCTACCGGAGTTAGTGGTGTATCAAGCGCCTCCCTCCCATATATCTGCTTCCTCAAAATCGACCACGATTGATGATTTAATGGCACAATATTTCGAATCTGTCGAGGAAAACTTTCCCAGTATAGTTGCCAACGTTGTTAGGACATCAAGCAAATTGAAACCTATAACTGATCACATATCAAAAGGCTGTGGAATTTGCGGGCTTCCTGTGGCAGAGGGTACTGATGGCATCTATGGCTGGGGCGGAGATCAGAATCCAAATTCACGACCATCAAGAGAAGACATTAGTTCAAATACTGTTCTATGCTATGGATGCTCAAGATCTATCAACGGATGAAAATGCCCGACCATAATCTACCATGATTTTAACAACAACCCAAAAACTCTATCTTCGAACACCGGTTATTTTCTCCGGTCGCCCTTGAGGGACATGCATTATACAAGCTGAATAAGGATATACAAGGTGGCGTGGTGGTGCCTGGGGATAGTTGCGGCATAACCTATTTATTCTATACTTGCTCCTTTATCGAAGCAGGAAGGATTCGGTTCTCAAATTTCCGCATCAGCTTGTTGGTTTGTTCCGCCAAGCTAAGGGTCAAGATGGTGTGGGGTAATATTCTTGCCAAATGGGGCAGAAACCCCTTGTAAATAGCGAAGACTCCCTCTGTCTTCACAGTCTTCGCCAGACAATCAAAAATACCCGAGTACAAATTGCCGGTTTGATTGTACATTCGAGACATAATAGTATCTAAGAGAAATTAGAATCGAGGGGTACATTTACCGATCAAAATCTACTTACCTGGTGGGTGCATAACACAGCAAACCACAAAACCACTTGCTGTGCTACTTGCAAGGTGCAACGCTGGCCCCTCTTCCATTCCTAAGTGTTTCACAAGTCTCCGCTTTGCGAAGAAGTATGTTGGTAGCTGGACAGAGCTTCCAAAACCTGTCCGGACCATAGCAGCTCCCACTCCTCTGTAAAGCCCATTTACTCCCTCCGTTGTATAGATCTTTCTCATTCCATCCATAGCATTCTTATAACCATGTTGTGTGCCCACTGGTGCTTGTGGTGAGAAACTCTGCAATCTCGTTTTGACCAAAAAGAATGGACTTCCTGCGGCAGCACCCAATATCCCCGATGTTGCGCCTGAGAAGATATTTATTCCCAAACTTTGTGTTTTCGAATCGTCAAATAATGCGCCAGTAAGTGTCCCTCGTATAGGTTCGTAAAAGCCTAACCTACATCCATTGAGGATCATCTGGTAAATGTATGCAGCGCCGATTCCTCGATATATTCCCCCAAGACCTTCATTTCGTACGATAGTTGCGACACCGTGAAAAGGCCCTTTATATAATCGTGGTTGCAGCCCTTTTTCTTGAAGCTCGCCTTGCAATTGCATGCTGCGATTGCACAGTTAGTAACTTCATGGTTTAGTGTATTGTGCCGTGCCGTGATATTCTTACCGGATCTTCACTGTTTCGAATGGATGAGTTGCAGTTACAGCTCCACATGCTGCTATCCCGCCAGCGACAAAGGCCCTGAAATTATGCGTCAGTACATCAGATAGTAGGGACATAGATGGAAGCTCACCCTAATGTTGAAGACATATTTCTAAGCTCCCCGCTCCTACCCTTGTTAACAGAACGAAATCGCTATCGCTTCCCCCAGTTCGTACGTCAAGCAGCCAGATGTTCTCTTTGAAAATATTTGCAACGTGTGAAGAAGGGAGGAGATAGTGCAAAAAGTACAGAAAGAGTACAAAGTAACTGTAACTTGAGCTGACTGTTTTTTTATACGAAATTCTTTTGTATAACTAATAATTTTTATCGCATTGAAGTAAATAGGCCGAGGGTCGGAGCTGGACCTTTCTGCAAATCCATGTCCACCAAATTAAGGGATCTTTCTCGGAGCAGCGCGGAGATGGTGGAGCGGACCCGATAAGAAGGTTTCGTCCGAGTCACGTGTAGATATCAAATTGGACAATGAAGTCTTTCTGCTTGGTATTTTTGTTGAAATCGAAATCAAGATCAAGGATATGTTCTTCGTCTCTTCGTTATCCAGGACTTTTTGAGAATTCTCTCTCAAGGTTTACTCTACATCAAAGAAACGTAGTATAAAAACTACTAGTTCTAAGAAACAACATGTCATCTACTCCTATGGCGATAGACTCTCCAATGGGATCAAATGGAACCTCCATGTTGAAAGCAAATGGAGTGTCATCAGTACCATCAACAGCCAAGCTTACTGAGATGATCTCTCTGTATACTCCTGTCAAGGTAAGTTTGGTTACTCAAAAGATATGAGCAATTACTAATGCGTCAAGCTTTTTCGCCATTCTCCTACTCCTGCTGACAAAGGACAAACTCCCCCGAGTTACAACTTTATACAATCGATCAATTTTAATGATAATGGCAGTCAGCTTATTACATCAGAAACTGATAATACTATGCAAATTTATGATGTTCTCGAAGGAAGACATTCAAAGATGAACATTAGTGCTAAGTATGGTTGCAACCATGCCATGTTTGGCCATGCCGAGCACTGTATAATACATTCTAGTACCAAAAAAGACCGTAGGTCATAATCCGATGTTCGGTCGTAACAATTCTAATCAAATGCAGACAAAATACGTTACCTCTCGGCTCACGATAACTCCTACATTCGCTACTTCGAGGGCCATGAACAAAATGTCACATGTCTATCCCTCCATCCTGGTCAGGACAATTTCATTTCATGCTCTGAAGATAACACCCTTCGGATATGGGACGCAGCTTCCAACAATCCTGCTGGTATCTTGAATCTTACCGGTGTTCATCTCGTGGCATGGGATCCATCTGGAAACGTCTTTGCAACTGCTTCTCCGCTAGCTCAATCCATTTTACTGTATGACTTCCGCAACTTCGACAAGGAACCTTTTGCTACTTTTGACATATTACCATTTTGTCAAGAGTTCTCCCCGCAAGCAATTGGAAGAGGGTGGAATAAATTAGCTTTTTCGAATGATGGGAAACACTTACTACTAGGCACCACTGGCAATGGCCATTTCTTACTAGATGCATTTGACGGACATCTGAAAGCATTCTTAAGGAGGGATAGAGGTGGTGCCAGAAGATTGGGAGCAGGAGACCACAATCCAGATAATTTGGATCCTTCATCAAGTGAATATCTCCACACCACTGCGGGAGACTGTTGTTTTACTCCTGATGGAAGATATGTAATCAGCGGATCTCGAGGCAAAAATGTCTTGGTATGGGATACCCTTGCAGCTACGACAAATCGAGTTCTCAATCCTTTACATGAATTGGAGTATGCAGGCGATTCGGCAATTGTAGCTTTTAACCCCAAGTATAACCATTTTGCTACGGCGGACCAGGAAGTTTTGTTTTGGGTCCCGAATACGGATATGCTCTGATTATCACTTGCTGGGTGCATATTATTTGTGGCTAGCAATTTTCATCTTGTATTCCTGATCGGCAATACCCAGGTGATTCATGGATAGGCGTTGGTGGAAAAGGAGTCTGGATCATCTCTCGGGCAAAAGTAATTGTAGACGACAAACTCCAAATGTTAAGGGGCCTTATTTTCATTCTTTTTGCTTTTTGTTCTTTGCTTTATATCATGCATTTGCGTCATTGAGGATTTGAAGCTACCTGTTTAAAAATCGGACGAACACCTCAGGCGAGTGCTCTCCGCGTTGATTGCTGAAAACCTGATGAATAACAGAGATACCTAGCCAGCAGATCATTTCCACTAGCCAGCTTTACTTTCCTCTCCTTCCCGAACGGCCTCAGCTAAGCTCATTCTACATCCGACTGCTCTCCTCACACCCAAAAATCGAAAACTCTTGACTTTACTAAATAAGTCAGCCCAATCACTCTCCTCTATTTCATAGGCATTCATAATTACAAACACATTTATTTCCGCAATCTCCATGGCCTTTTCCTCCAATCCTACTGGGCTCTTTCCAGCGCCGGCTAGACAATAATCTTTAATGAGAAGTCTGGCTCCCTCCCTGAATGCGGGTTTGAGCTGGCACAAAATATTTGCGGTGTTTTTCTTGCTGTAGTTATAAATGATCCAGCTGAAAGATACACATCTGCTTTTTTTGGCAGGTTGAGGATTAAGAAAATCATGAGCCATATATTTGATTCTGGTTGATAGGGACGTCGCATCAAGTGCAGGTGCACTTTCTATTGTTGCTGATAGATCTTGGACGTTGAAATCGAGATTGTAAATTTTCGTGGCAAGTTCTTTGCAAACAAACCCATGAGAACCGTCGACATTCACGATAGTACCAGATTGTGAGTTGAGGGAGGCCCAGTTATAATTGCCGATCAGATGGGATATCTCGTAACCTTCGCCCCTAGTAAAAGCTGCCATAGCATCTCCGAAGCGTTTAGCCCGAAGAGGAGATTTTCCGTAGGTGACGAACGAAACATCAGCATCTGTGGTTCCATTGGCGAGACTGAAGCTTGACTGATCTTGTTCAGAGGCCGAAGGATGTTGTGAGGTAGCGTCGATTGTGCTTAGTGCGGCCAATACGGGGTTATTCCACGATCGATTTGTAAAGTATTAGTTTTGTAAAGTATTAAATAAAAATTGTGAAATCAGAATGCAGATATACTGGCCAAACAAAGTTCTTCCGCGTATATTCCAACCAAATCTTTCATCAGTTGATCTCCTGCTAAGAACTTACTAGCAGCTGTATGTGCTACTACATTTGGCTCAACTTCTGGAAACACCCTATAGTCATCGCTTGTCGCATGAATCTTTTTACGCCGAAAATGTCAAGTCCAATTTTCTAAGATATTCCTTGAAAGTAGCAGTGCTACCCAAGGGAATTGATTTTGCTATCGAATGCTAGTCGGTGAACCGATGATAAACCGGGGAATAGAATCATACCGATATCAAATAGATGATTAAATCCGTAGTTAACACCCAATCATTTTAAATTGTGGATTTCGCATGCGTCAAATTTCTCTCTAACCATCGCTTTTTTTTGGTGCTCCGCTTTAGAGGAGGTTCTTACAGTATCTAGATCACAGGCGAGTTTCTTGATGAAAGCACAAAGAAAGGTTCATTGATCAGGAATATGGGATATTGCGGCTTCAATACACATCATTGGAGCCAGTGCAACCATGGCAATGTACATCGTTTCCCTTCCCGCTAGGAGGAGAGCCCGCTTCAAGTGAAGTGGCTTCCTGATTAGATTTTGTACATCCACGATGTTGAATGCATAACTGCTTGCTAATAAGAATCAAAATCACAATAGTTGAATCACAAGCTATTTATCAACTATTGAAAATTTATTCTCCGTTGCTCATGATTAGCTGGCTATGTAAGCTATTGGATATCTCAAATAGGCGTGTTCCTGTGGTGGAAGGGGCCTCATGGGTGAGGTACTAAATGGAAATCCAGTGGAGGGATAACCACACTAGAGCAGACGATTCCAGATGAAGGCAGGAGTAAAGCTTGTAAACCCCGGGAGCGGGTGAATGTGGATGAGGGAGGGATAAGGGGTAAATCAAATAGTGGTTGAATGAGAGAGTAGGGAAGTTAATAAGGAAGTAGGTGAGTGAGGACTAGTTGGCATCTCGCATATCACTAATATCAGTTCAAAGGGAGCTTCAAAAGAGATTTCTGAGGAGGGCTTGTTCTTTATTGTATCGTTGCAAAGATAACTCCCTGACAATATGTCTCTGCGTCTGCAACGTGACGATGAACTTTCACCTATCCTTCCACTTTCCCAAGAATTGAACCACTTCGCCAAACACATATGTTCGATTCCTGTCACCGCAAACAAGCACACTGATATATCTCTCGCATCAACCAACATCTCGTATCTGAAATCGATTGCATCTCCACGCCCACAGCTCACGCCCACATCACCAAAGTTTCCACTCCCTAAGCCATGATTGCCACGCACTCAAAGCCCCAGCCTTTTGCCTCATATCCGCAACCCCAAAATCCACCAATCTATCAGTCCTCAACATGAAGCCCGGGAACCTCGCCAACCAGATCTCCAACATAGCTCTCCTTTCCGGATCTTCTTCATTGTAGACATATTCCTGTACCGCCATTCTCTTTTCTTTCGACATTCCTCTCTCCAGCTCTTCTTGGAGCATGATGATATCCAATGCGTCTGCTTCGGGCATATCTTGATACTTTTGAATAACTTTGTTCCAATGTTGTTCCATATGCTTCAATTTAGATTCTGAGGGGCGGCTGCTGAGATAAAGTGGTGGTAGTTCTCCAATTTGGCGTTGCTGGAACCATACATGGGCGCAGGAAGAGAGTGCTGACATTTTGGATGCTCAAAGTTGGTAGTATAGGCCGGAACTGGGGAAGCTCACAATTTGGGCATGCGCTTGAGGATTGACCGTGTTATCTTTTTTTGAGGAGTGAGGAGAAAAACGTAGAAGAAAAGGGTTTATGGAAATCTAGACATCATTCACTGCATTTTTGGAGCAGGTGATGGTATGTGGGTCTTGAGAATATTCGCAACACTGCTTTTATTGAAGGCGCTTCCGTTCTCGGAAGAAATCAATATTATTGGGAATGTATTGATATTAAGCCCCATCATGCCATCATGCTCCTCCGCGACGAACTTTTCATCGCCCTATTAACGAAAATCCATTGACGCTCGAGAAAAAGTGGTCGGAACTTCCTACCATTAATACAGAGGACAGCGTACTTCATGCCGTACATTCTCTCTTCACCTATCTGATTGCGAAACACGATCTGGGACTACCTTTTGTGTGTGGGATAGGAGTACACAGGATCAAAAAAGTTGTGATCATCCCTTCACACGATTGCTGCAAGGGAGTTATAGCTCTAGACACCCTTGAAGCCGCTTCTAGGATGACTGTAGTTCACTATAGAATACATCGCTATCATGGATAAGGGTTTTAAATGCGAATTTGATAGGACAGTTTTGATTGATATTGATATTTACAGTAGTTCTGTGCTGCTATGCATCAATTTTTAGTATTGCAAATCTTTGTTTTTATCTAGGATTTATGACGAATATTTTGTTTGAAAAGAGGGGTTATAAATCTCGTGCTATGCTACAAAATGAGTAAATACATGTGATAGAGAGCTGGATAATTACCGCGGGATATCGCTTGGTGGACGAGAAAAATAGTTGTGGGATGTTCACAGTGGAATCGTCCCTCATGCTGTCATGCTACCGGACGATTCTTGGATCACTGCTTGCTCTGTAATGGCTAGATCTCAATATATGCCATATTTACAATGTAGATTCATGTTTCTGCATGAATGTTCGAGTAATATGTGTTTGGAGAGTAACACTACACTTTCTTTTACATCACAAGATTGATTTTTGATGGCTTTGTCTTCCTAGTAGAACAATCCAAGCATTTCCATCTTAAGTCCTGCCAGCTTTTGGAACTGCGGCTAGTGCTCGAGGGAGATTAGTACCTGATAAAAATTACTGGAATATCGCAATGACAAATTTCTCAAATTCATACTGAAAAAGGTAGGGCTCTTCCTACTCATTAGCTTGTCAACACAAAACTCATCACGAGTAGTGTTGTTACCTGCGAGAGATTTATCCAACTAAAACTCTTTCAAAATAAGGCAAGTTTGCTCAATATGAGATTCGAGTTTAATGATGCCTCATTATCTGCAACTGCCAGAAGTTATGCATGTATAATATCTTCTAATGTCACGGTGAAAACAATTTGGTGATATTTGCAGGCAATGAATCGGAAATTTGACCCAGAAGATGTATTTAGCAGACTGCAAAAGGGGTATTCAGTATCTATCAATCACCTGTTGAATACCATATTTGCAACACCACCCAACACTATTAAATGATAGTAATCGCAACTGTAAAATAGCAAACACGTGAAGATTTATACATTGCACGTGCTCGCCTCCCCGGAAATGTCGCATCAAAGCCCGAGCGGTTACATGCAGGCCAAATAGGCAAATCCCCGCGCCAGTCTAAACCTGGACATCATTCTGGCGCCTACCCGAACGACCGGAATTTTAACGCTGAGCGTTTCTCATCATCCTATTCGAACTAAAAATTTAGGCATCTGGCTACCAATACATTTTACTCCTAACATGGGGTTTCTAAAACATGTTGATGGAGTAGGATTAAAAATATATCATCGTCGCCGCCATCGTGCATACAGGATCGCAAGGCGACAAATGAGATGGGAGTATTGAGGGAAATAGCAAGTAGCAAAGAGTCAGGGGTGGCGCAGCTAGATGTAACGATGACATGGTGCATACCAACATCACTCACGTTAGCGAGTTCTGTTGATATAGCTTCGTTCGTTCCTCAAATGGTTTGTTTTCAATATCCTCTGTGTTTTCCTCTCTTGTTATTATCTATTTTATTCGCGGTATCTGTGGCGTTGTCCTATTTATTAATTCACTAGTTATTGGTACTAGTATATCATCGAAAGTGTAGTGATTCACGAAGCAGTACTCAAAGCAAGGCTCTGTTAATCACTCAATACTTATATCAACATAGCCCCCGAAAGAAGACCAGAAAGACCAGAAAAGAATTACAGGATATCACAACACAGGTCAAGAAAACAATATGAAGATTTTGGACTTGGGACTTGTATGCGTAGCATGCACGGTTACCTTAATCCAAGCGGAAATATTCTCAACCCCAATCTACTCTGTAACAAGAAACTCGACATACGCAAGAGCCAAACGGGCAGCGGTTAGAGAAGATAGGATTGCGAGAAGTAGAACCAATAGTCATAGGAAAAGTGAAGTGAAGAGGGGGGGGACTAGGGCTTCAAGACGGAGCATTCATGATGAAAGTGGACAGAAGAGGTTAAAGGGTCCACTTGGAGGTGTAGAGAATGATAAAGGATATTTGGCAGTTGTGAGGGAAGGCAAAGTTGATGATGGACGAGCAAGGTACGGGACTGGAGTACCGGAATGGGTAAGTTTTTGGCCCATTCATAAAGACTTGAATGATAATATTGATCAAAGTACAGGACTGGAACGAACTTTTATACATCATAGATCTGGAAGTTGGAAGCCCGTCACAGCATTCACGAGCTCTTCTGTCTATCTCCGATAATGATATATTCATACCATCAACCGATTGTACGGCCACATGTCAGTCCCATCAGCTTTACAACCCTTCTTTATCGAACACGAAAAAGAAGACAGATAATCTTTTTGCCATGGACTACGCACGATGTTCTGCATATGGTAATGTAATTTCTGATACCATTACTATCGCCGGCTTTCGAATCTCGCAACAATTTGGCGCCGTGGATAGCATAGGACGGTTCACGGATACCGACTGGGGTAATCTGGAATGGGATGGACTTCTTGGACTGGCCCCATCATCCACGCACTCACCAAACTCAATTCCCAATCCTTTCCTTAACCTTCAATCTCAAAATCTTCTCCAAAATCCACTCTTCACCCTTCTACTTCCACAAACCCCGGACACATCTGGTCTCCTCACCTTCGGCACAATAAACCATAAGCTTTACACTGGCCCCCTAAAACACCTTCCACTCCTGAACCATACCTCCACCTCCCAAAACCCACCCACCGCCTTCCCAGATCTCATCACCGGTCGCTGGCAAATCTCCTCCACATCTCTAACCATCTCGGGAACATCCTCCTCCTACAACCTCCGTCCTTACGTCGCCCTCCTCGAAACATCCTACCCCGGCATTGGACTTCCCTCCTCTCTCGTCTTTTCCCTACACAATTATCTGGAAATGGAGTTCCGCGGCCATGACATCCCTCCTTCTATTCCCTGTTCCCGCCGTGATTCTTTACCCACTATTACCCTGCATCTCGGCGAGCATGAATTCCCATTAACCGCATATGAGTATACGTTGGAAGTAGAGAGGGATGACATAGGAGGCCATAGATGTGTGTCGCTGTTTATGGAGAGGGAAGAGGAGGAGGGGGAATTTAGGAGTATTATTTTGGGAAGTGGATTTTTGAAGAATTGGTTTAGCGTGTTTAATTTGGGGGAGAGGGAGGTGGCTTTTGGGAAGGTTGGGGTATTGGGGACAGTAGATGGAAGACAGGAAATGGATCATTTGGGATTATGAGGGAGTACGATAAGGTTGAGCGAGATATTAGGGTCGGATGATGGAATTCAACGGTTGGCGTTTTTAATCAGGAATAGGTACTGGGGGTTGAAAGAGAAGCCGAAACTAGGGAATCTGTAGCTTATTAGTATATATAGATCTAAATCGTTCTCGATGATAATATGAAAGACTTTTCACTTAATAATAAACTACTAAAATCCTGCAAAATATCCATACCTCCAAAGTCCATAAATAAGGATGCACTTTTTGCAGTAGATGAAGCTTAGGCGTTTATTCCGACATGCTGCACATTATTTTCATATTCAGGCTTTGGATCCGTTGTGATTGAGCATTAGGTTGGCAGTGACTGATGCCTCGAGTACATGACGCTCGGGTAAACCCCTTCATCTCATCGTTCTCAACATTGGAGATCGTTTGGATGTGAATAGAACAATATGAAAAATAGCTTTGGATGGTATTAATGATTAAGATTGGAAATATTTCTTGACATTGATAGGGCAGATAAAAGCAAAGTTCGGATGAAAAGGCATCGGTCAACTTCATATATTCACAGAACATCTCTGGCGAATGCCGTTACTTATCCATCTAAGATATGTTTTGCATAGCCTAGGACGTCGACTATAGATCTCGGGTGCAAGAATATGTAATCACGATTCCTCTTGATTGGAACCATGTACTCATATTCTAAGCCGAAGTTCGGGAATATTGACAAGATGGAAGAGGGGTAGCTCAACATAAACCAGACACTTGAATGTGTCCAATCAATTAAAGGAGAGAGAAAGATTCCAAATCAAGCGCAAAGCGAATGTTGATTTATCCAAAATAGAGATACATGCTTACCTGGTAGTAGGTAATGCACCTAAATCCCCACTGCTGTGCGTATAGCAACGAAAATTTCAGTCGTCAAGCAGCCTAAAAGCCAGCCCACCAGGCCCTTACATTGAAAATCAGTAGCCTCGGATATGCAGCCTCACGAAACGGGCTAGACAAATACTGTTTTGTATGTAATTTGACTCGTACAAGGCAGGTGGAAAAAGGTAACGGAGCATCTTCGTAGACTGGTGGACATCCAGTGTTTACTCCAACAAAAACATTTATCCCAAAAACAATATCAAGGACTCAAATTTTGATATCTACCAATCAATGATATGGTATTCCAATCTTCTCCATATCGAAAGGATCAAGACAAATAAATAATTGGAAACCCTCCATTTATCTAAGATCGGTGCTCACAATTGACCCTCCGCATCGATATCAACTTGTCTGTCTCACGGGTTGTAACGCTCTTATCTCGGGAAAACATCGCAAGCCTAAACCGTGGGAAACCGAATGAGCTTCGATCATTTACACAACTAAGCTTGCTCTTTTTTGCTATTATGATGTCGGCGCCAACGACCAATTTTACACAGCAGGAGAAACAAAGTAAGCCCAATAATGATGCCACACCTTCTACTGGTCAGCAGCATTCCAAAGGGCAAACTGGTCAGTGGATCAATCTCGGGATATTCTGCTGAATCCCCATTGTCACACACAGCTTTGTACATGCAGACTAATATTTAACTAGGAGGGAATCACAAAAGAATCTACCAGGCGTGCATCCCATGGCAAGCCATCTTATCTACGTATCTCATCTCAAAAGCTAATTCAATTGCAGTCGTCGTCGCAAAGTGAGGTGCGATCTGGGAAGTGTCGATAATCCCAGTGATCCACCATGCGTACGGTGTCGACGCGAAAGCAAAGAATGCTACTTTTCGGCTACGAGAAGAAAGAGGAAGGCGGATGGCAGTAGAGAGAACAGCGTTGAAAATGAATTCGCCGACGATTATGTAACGCGCAATGGTCGAAAGATGGTTTCTGGTTCTCCTCCCGCATCCTTCAGACAAACCTCCATGGGAGCGCCGTCTTCCGCTCGATCGACGACCGGCGCTTTTCCCGATAGTGCGCGCATGGAGCCTGGACCTCCTCTTACCCCAGGTGGTTCTATTGGAAGAACCCAGCCTCTGCGCAGGCCCCAATCGGACTCGCAGCAACAAGAAGAAAGAAATGAGAACGTGGAGAACCCGGAGGCGCAAGAAGTTATGAGACAGGAGGTTTATGGTCCGCACGATGCTTTGGATCTACTCTATAAAGCTGCCACTAATAGGTATGTTGAGTCCTTTCATCTGAAGCATACTCCATTTCATCTTCGTTTCGCATATTACTACAATTTTTGTGTTCAGCTCAAAAAAGAGGAAATCTTTTTGATATCTTGCACTCGGCTAGGATTTTGGAAATTTTAAAGCCGCCATAAAGCAATTATACTAATGTTTTCAATAGCCCAGGTCACAAAAGAGCGCGACTAGATAGCACTAGCCAAGAATCTCCAGGGATTGGACATAGAGCACAATCTGCCTCGCAAAGCTATCGAGGCCCTACGCCTCAAAATACCTCGTTTCCTATAAGCAACGTGCGACACACAACCGCACATCTCGAAGCTTCAATCGATCCTACGCTGTCGTCCGGAGGTACCGTTCCTTTAGAAAGAGACCATGATCTGGGATACCAGGACGCAATTAAAGCTTGGTCGAGATTCAGATTTGTTCGCGCAGGATGGTTCACCGCAGTGGAAGCTATTCAATATATTACGTAGTAAGTTTTACCTTCACTTGTGATTGATACCAGGATTAATGACTGAATTAGCTATTATGAATTTTTGTCACCATTAACACCTATTTCCCCACCTACATTCAAAGAACCTTACACCCATCCCATGCTTCTAACAGAAGAACCAATCCTCACAGTAACATTATTGACAATTTCAAGTCGGTACATGGAGATAGCCGGGGCCGGAGGACATTGTAGATCGTATGCGATTCATGAGCAGCTTTGGACCTACTTGAGAGGCATGATTGAGAGATGTCTTTGGGGTCAAGAGGCATTCGGAGGTGGATTTTGCGGTTCTGGAGCGGAGGCTACTCTCACTTCAAGCACTGCACCATGGAGAGGACTACGGAAAGGAAGTCTTCGGACCCTTGGTACCATTGAAAGTCTTATGATCTTGACAGAGTGGCATCCTCGTGCTCTTCACTTCCCTCCGGCTGAAGCAACTGACGAACTCATGTTGCCTATTCCTGACAAGGAAGATACATATACTACCGATGATGAGGGCGTACACCGTCTACCTGGTGGGGTTGGTGGGCGAAGAATTGAAGGCTGGTTGGAACCTGCTTGGCGGAGTGATCGAATGTGCTGGATGTTGTTGAGTACCGCCATGGGACTTGGCTACGAACTAGGTGTTTTCGATGATATTGCTGAATCGTTGGCTGATGGTGGAGAGATGACACGACCAGAATATAACGAAGAGTCATATCGACTAAGAGCGGCGAGAATTAAACGTCTATTGTTAATCTATGTTACGCAGTTAGCTGGACGTTTAGGTTGGACCAACATGGTTCCTGAAAATCTACGAAAAACAGATCCTGCATTTGCTCCCCGGAAACGCAGACAATCGGTCGATGGTAAAACCCCAGAGACCAATACGACTGCTGCTACGAATTTTAATTATATCCCCGATTTAGAATTGGACGATCAAATTATTCATTGTTGGGCCGGAATCAGTAACGCTATGCGCATTGGGAACGAGAGAATCTTTAGATCTAGGCAATACACGACCAGAATTATCCAGGACGGTAGCTACACGGATCTCTTGAAAGATTTTCAACCAATGTTAAGTTCATGGAAACGCGAATTTGACAGATTTGGACTACCTCCATTCATTCGACATATCCTGACTATAGAGTACGAGTATGTTAGAATATACATAAATTCTCTCTCTTTACAGGCTGTTGTCGAAAGATGTACGAGCAATGCAACCAATCGAACAAATACTGCCAATGATTTGGGTTTACCGGTGGGAAGTGCCATGTCTCCAGAGACTCAGAATTACTTTGGAAAGTTACCTTTGGCAAGACTTGGCGGTTTTGGGGCTACAGACCAGGGATATGTGAGAGAAGTTGTTGAAGGATGTCGCAACCTTTTACGTACCGTCGTAGAGGGGCTTCTACCAAACGACTACCTGAAGCATGCTCCTGTTCGAACATATTTCAGAATTATAAGTGGTGCCATGTTTTTGTTGAAGACATTTGCATTAGGAGCATCTAAACATGACGTTGAGATCAGTATCAGCCTTATGGATTCTGCTGTTGACGCACTTCGTACCTGCGTAGTCGATGATGTCCATCTCGGCATTCGCTTTGCGGACTTATTGCAAACATTGACTAAGCGACTTCGCAGTCGATTCATCAGCGCCCCTGAAGTACCTTCCCTCTCAGGAGAACCAGCGAGTAGAAATCGTACTCCGGCACCACCCCAGGATTTAGATCCGAAGAGACTGAGACGGGACCCAGCTGACCCAGTCCGAGATTGGAATGACGGCTTATCAAATTACCATTCCTCGAATGGTCCAGGTTAGTGAAAATTATCAATACCCCTCCAAAAACCTACCCTAACCATGCAATTTCCACAGATCTGAACCTCTCCGCCACGCCATACGATCTCAATCAAGGCGATTTTTACGCCGGCCCACACTACCCAGCTACCACAGGTGGCTCATCCTTCAACGGTGACTCCATAAACTCAATTTTTGGTTTCTCGGGTAGTAACAATGATTGGGGTAATAGTAACAGTAGCGATGAAATGTGGTATTTACCTCCAGGATCTGCCTTCTATCAAGATCTCAATAGTCAGGTAAATATTACGCAGACGGCAGATGGAGTTAATGTAGGTGGTATGGATTTGTTGGATTATATGGCGCTGGATAATGCATTTCCGGGAGATGCACAGGGAGGATTGCATTGATTTGACTGATTGACATGGTGCGAATGATGATTTAAATACCCAGGCTATTTTGTAGATGGATAACCAGGTTATAGGGAGAAATTTGGGCGGCAAGAGTCCTTTCACAGCGATAGTAGCATGAATGAATGAATGAATGATAGATACCCAGGAATGTTAGTTAGGGTTGCTGGGAGCGTTTCAGGGAATTTGCTCTTGCAGACTTTTGGCTAGTTGGCTGGCTGGGGGTATGGACAATGGGTAGGTACTGAATGGTGTTTATGAATGTGGGAATGGGAAATGCCACAATGACGAAAGCAGATAACGGTGTCAGGTTTTACACCATGGATCTATGATGGGGTCATATGAATATGAGATATCCCTCTATTAGGATGGAGAGATAAAATTCAACAGCTATCTCATCTCAACGTTTCGTGTCAATCAAATAGTTCTTCAAGACTTGACTGGCTCTTGTGTTGCTCGAGTGCCGAGACAGCATGGTGAAATGAAAGCAATAGCGATATATTGAAAGTCCTGAAACGATGGCCTACTATCTTCTTCACGTACACGGCAAGCCAAGTATCGCAATGAAAATACATGTCCGCAGAGGCGGAAGTGAACAGACGAACTTCAATATAAGAGGTTCCTAGATCTTCAAATCGTCAGCGATGATTTCATGGCGAGAAAATTATTTAGACAATGTAGACAGAATTGAAATTTCAGATCAAAGCCTAGTCATAGGCATTTTCATCAATTACCAACGTGTGGATATGTCGACCGTCGTGATAAAATAATCATCATGTAAAAAGGTGAATGGGATGAAAGTAGATTGGAGATAAGTAGTAACATACCATGTAATATTTTGCACAGGGCCAGGCAACATCATGCAGTGTGATAATTCAACTCAGGTTAACCCGACATTACAGGCATGGATCTGAACGATAACCGTTAGCAATGGTCATGACTTGATTCCAAAATATGTAATAGCATGAGCATATTCAGTTAAGATAGGCTCGTCACAACCGTGAGGCTTGGACATATGCTTGTCATTTGTCGATCGATGTCATCAGAATGCTCGAGGGCTGCCGGGGAAATGTAATGAGAGAGGTTCCTTACCAAAACAGGTTGAAATCAAAGCGTCGCCCACATGATGATTGCAGTGCTTAGAAAATCTAAAATGGTTAATATTAGCACATGCTTTGACACGATACACGTTAAACAATGATTGTTATCGAAAAAATTCAGAAGGCATGAATGGTTTAATTTTGATGTTGTCAACATGGAAAACTCCAATCAGACTCGTCATCTAAAAATGCTCATCATAAGAAGTATGGAGGGCAAGAGAAAATGTTTATTTACCTAAATCGTGAACACTCATACAGGTGAAGATATTGATGCGCCAAAGCCAATCAAGACCTGGAACACGCGAAGTACACTTGAGACATCATAACAATCTATGCTTCCAAAATCAGAAACCATATAATCAAACATGTGTACAACAAATGATGATAAGATGACTGAAATCAGTGGGCGAGGTTTTCTAGGCCTGCCGCAAAATGGCATATCCATCAAGACCAGAACCATTTTGGAACTGTCGGAGCCCAGTGCCATTCATCATTTTATGCAGTCGGGTTGTGTTGAAAAGTGAGAGGAGAATGAAGTCGTACCTCTTGATTGTTAGGCTCATCTAATCTTAGAAGATAGTCAGCATTTACTCGACAGTAAAAACTATTAAAAAAAATTGAATTGGAAGAATTTGCTCAGTAACAGCCTTTTTTGTCGTCAAAAGCCCGAGGACTTCAGTCGGTAATTTCCAGCGTGCAAAGCACAAACTGATCATCATCACAAATTGTATGTGGGGGAAAGAGAAAAGAATAAAAGAGGGGAAGCTCACAATTTTAATGATGAGCCGAAATGAGAAACAGGTTATTTGTTATAGCAATTGTGAAAAGCATCGACTTGACATCTATCTCAACTGTTAGCAACGATCAAAGTCATCAAGTTGCTGAAATGAGTAAGATTGTGATCCAATATCAGACTGACGTGTTACAAAAGTTTCATGTCCCGTAGGATCAAAGACTCTAGTTTGCGGTTGTTGTTTTGTCATCACATAATGAATGAAATGGAGAGAAGGAATAAATGCGCTTACCATTGATGATGAATTGAATTGGATTGAGTTGAATCAATCCAATTCATACTGCATGAAGCAGAGGTGTTGTATTGAAGAATAATATCTTTGGAGATTGTGTAAGAAGACGCAGAGTTTTGTAGCTCAAAAAATTTTATTTGCGCGCTAGACTAGCTCGAGATTGATTTAGCGCGGGATAAAAGGTAACCTGAGGTTGATGATTCAGAAGTGAGGGCTTTCTATTTCACGTGATCAAAACATGAATTTGGCGATTGATGACTAACGATCTTCTTGCCACTTCTGACCGCCTGATACTTTTCTCACCTCACCGACAAAGTTCCCTCATCAATCAATGGAAAAACATTCTTGCGAGCGGAAAAAGAGATGACATATCCGTCCGAAGCCGAATTTGCCCGCAAGATTCCCAAATGATTTCCAGATCACCTGCAGTTCTCAATATCTCAATATAAAGCGGGTTACCAATTTTGGAATCTGTTATTATTCATCTTCCAATAATCATTCTGATGTGCGAAGGGGCGAGACCCTGATTATTACCAACCACATGGATTATGTTTCTCATCCGACCGGAAAATCATCGTTCTTCTTCCTTCTCTACGTTTTGCCGTGTTTATGTACTGCATTAATCCTCTACAGGCCCCATTTCCTCGGATCATTTTAGCGCGGGGCATTGTATGAACAAAGCAACAGACATAAGACATGGGACCTGAGTGCGGGGCTGATGGGGACTCGTGGGGGCTTTTGCTACTTCAATATTGGGAGAGTCATGTTGAGGGGGATCAGCTCCAATATTGGGTGGCATTTGCATTTATAGCTTGGAAATATAATGGAGCATACATACATGAGATTGAAGCTATGATATCAGAATAAATAGAAAAGTCCTTATGATTTCTCCTTTCTTTCATTTTACTGTTGTCGTCCTATCCTAATTCTCAGCAAATTACTGTTTCCGGATTTCATACCCGCGTCAACCCGAGGTCCAGTATTTAAAACAAATCCCCTTTACTTTGATACCCTCTACAACACTTTACTTTTTACTTACACATATATCAAATTATCAATTCAAAAATCTACTTCTCGATAACCTCAAAATGTCCCACGGCGGCGATCAAGGCTCAACAGAGCACATTAACACAGATATTGTTACTCTTACGAGGTTTCTCACGGAAGAGCAAGCAAAAGTTAAGGAAGCAACCGGAGATTTCACGTATGCTATCTTTCTTATTTGATTTCTTAAAAGTACAGAAAACTAACAAGAACCAGACTTCTTTGCCATGCCCTCCAATTCTCTTTCAAATCCATTGCATACTATATCCGTCGCGCCTCGCTCATCAACTTAACCGGTCTCGCAGGATCCAGCAACACCACTGGCGATGATCAAAAGAAACTCGACGTAATCGGAAATGATCTTTTCATCGCTGCCATGAAATCCTCCGGAAAATGCGCCGTTCTCGTTTCAGAAGAAGAAGAAGAAGCCATCTTCTTTCCCGAAGCTAAAGGTGCCCGTTATGCCGTAGCATGCGACCCTATCGATGGTTCTTCTAACCTTGACGCTGGTGTCTCGGTCGGCACAATCTTTGGTATTCATAAACTCGCAGAAGGCTCCACGGGCACCAAAGAGGATCTCCTCAAGCCTGGTACCGAACTCATCGCTGCAGGTTTCACCATGTACGGTGCCTCGGCTCAATTAGTTATTACAATGAAGGGGGGTGGTGTCAATGGCTTCACAATGGATAACGCTTTAGGAGAATTCATCCTCACACATCCTGGAATGAAATTACCCAAAAAGAGATCCATCTACTCGGTCAACGAGGGAAATTCGCTGTACTGGGAAGATAGCACCAAAAACTACTTCAACTCATTAAAGTACCCCGAAACCGAGGGAGGAAAACCTTATAGCGCAAGATATATCGGAAGTATGGTGGCAGATGCCTATAGAACATTATTGTATGGAGGTATTTTTGCATATCCCGCAGATAAGAAGAGTCCAAAGGGTAAATTGAGAATTTTGTATGAATGTGCGCCTATGGCTATGGTTTTTGAAAATGGTATGTCTATTTCTATTCTCTTTTTTGATATCCCCCTGCCAAATCTGCACGGATAACTAACAATATCCCTCACAGCCGGCGGCCAAGCATTAAACAGCAAAATGGAAAGAATGATGGATGTAGTACCAGAAGATATCCACGATAGATCAGGTATCTTCATGGGTAGTTGGGATGAAATGGAGAAGGTCAAGTCATTTCATAAGTGACGGATGAATGTTAGTGAGGGTAGCTAGTTAGGAATTTAGGTAGCGAATATCATTGTTTCTTGACCTGAACATATCATCTCACTGATTATGCGCTTTGGAGTGAGGTAGAAGTGTGAAATATATAATAAATACCAGAAGTCTGGTGCAGGAAAACTAATAAGCGTCATACCGTTCAATGAAGTATGTATCCCTCAACCTCACTTACTTAACCTTACTAGATAGGTATTTAAAGTGACAAAATCTTCCTCTAATTACCTTTCTTTGACTACCTAGTACGTACTTCTATACATTACATACATTACATACATACCTAGCAAGTAATCCATATTCTAGTCTAATACCAAAGACCTATCTATCACATATATTATTCTTAATTATTGAATCGAGTTGAGATATCCACCAACAACCAGAAAAATACAAGATCCTTAATTCCTCATCCCAGATGTAAAGGGACGCATGAGTCGTAGAATAGCAATCAATCTGGTATTAATTAGGTAGGTAAGTAAAATAGAAATTCATCTCGAGTGTTTGTTTTGCTCTAGTTTGGATGCACTTTGCCGGAGGGAATGAAAGAGGGTATTCTTTCCACTAGAGCAAGAGCTGGACAGGACTCAAATATTTTGAGTGAAAATTTTTTTTATGTATATGTATAAGGTTACTTAGCGAGTATTCTGGGTTTTGTAGACAGAATCTGTGTGAATTGTAATATTTTGAGTTTGATGTTTTTTTCGCTGGAGAGGACGGAAAGTAAAGGTGTGATGTGATGAGAGGGTGATGAGAGATTTTAAATCTGGGGAATACTGGGAGGGAGGTATAGGGCGATGGTTATAGGTAGGATTGCGGATAGTGGAAAGAGATATCGTTTCTATGAATATGAGTAATTATGAGGGTATTTTTTTAATATTAGCTGAGTTGTAACCTGGTAGGATGTGAAAGTTGGGGTTTGGGAGCAGAGGGAAGGAGAGGGAAGGAGAGGGAAGGAGAGGATTTGAAATATTGGAAATGTCAGAAGAAAGAAATATAAATATTTGCGTAGTGGTAGACAACTCTGTGATCATTGAGTCTTCGTCTATCATGACGGGAACTATGAATGATCCTTTAATGATACAGTATTTCATATACAAGAAGTAGAAATCCAATCCAATTAAGGAATATACTTAAACGAATGACTACTTGTGACGGAGTAAAGCAGTAAAAGAATAGATATAAAAACTTCATTCTTCATGGAATTCAAATTAATTATATCCGACTCACAATCGAGACATAGTACTCTCAAAAGTAATGACACTATAGATACGACTAAGAGTATTAACGCTTGTTGTACTCTAGACAAGCTTTATGATTCATTATTTATTTTGGATGGCTCTGTTAGCTCATCCATTTTTACTTTCAAAATCCCAAACTCCTTCGCTACATAGCTACATTACAATAGTACACAGCCGAGTGAAAGTAAATATCTTGTACACTTTTTTGCTCCGCATTCCTCTAAGCTCCCGATCAGTCCTTCGCAAATTTCGATTATCTCTCGATGCTTGAACTCTCATTTCTGCAATTGACCCAACTTCATCTTAACCATATTAACGTCTTCCCCTTCCTCCACCCCCTCCACCACGAGCCCGACTTCTACTTCGACTCCTATCATCATAGCTACTATAGCTACTATAACTAGGGCTTCTCCTCCTTCTACCTTCCCTACTTACATCCCTGTCTCTTCCACCCCTGCCTCCGCGACCTCCAAAACTATCTCGCCTGTCTCTTACTCTATCTCTCCTCGGTAACGGTGATCTCGACAGTGATCGACTACTCAAACTTCGACTTCTTGTTCTGTGTCTCCGGGGGCTTCTCGATCTCTCACGATTTCTTTCACCAGGTCTATAAGTATCACCACCTCTATCCCTGTCTACCAGTCTTCCTCCTCCCATTCCACTTCCACCACCTCTAGAATCAAAACCGCCACGAGAACTCCTACTACTGCCAAGTGGAATTCTTGGATCAATATTTACTCCACGACGAGCCATGGGTGGTTGTGGACTAAACTTGCGGCGGGGTAAAACGATTGATACATTTATAATGGCACCATCGAGCTGTGATTCATGCATATGGGCTATGGCGGATTCGGCAGATTCTGCGGAGACGTAAAGAATATAAGCGGTACCGCGATTGGTATTGACTTTCAAATAATGTTAGCTGATATTTTTGTTGTAAATGGGAATATTAGAGTATGGATAGGTAAACTTACAACTTCTGTTCATGGGCACATCTAAATCTTTAATCTCACCATAAGAACCAAATATTTCACGAAGATGATCTTCGGTAACATTTTTGGTAAGTTTCTCAATTACAACCTGCAAGCAGAATTGACTGTTAGCATTTATCTGTCGAATCTACCGCCAAAAATTCCATTCCTCAATAAATACTTCCAACTGGGAGAAGGGACAAAACAACCACGGGCAAACAAACCTTAGTACTCCTCACGCCAGCGACGGCACTCTCACTTCTCTCCCGGCTTCTGCTTCGAGTCCTGCTCCGTCTTCTAGGACTTAAACTCCTCCCCCGACTTTCACTTCTGTATCTGCCACCTCCATTTCTACCAGTACCAGCTACACTTCTCGAACGACTCGCTCTACCTCCAGATCTAGATCTCGAACGGGGAGAAATCGAACGGCGTGGAGAACGGCTGCGCGATCTTGAATAACGAGATGCGCTAGAATATGGTGTCCGTGAACGTGAAACTCGGGAGCGGCCCCGTGGAGCAGGAGAGGGTGTTCGTGAGGGCATTGTGTTGATAGTTGTGGGTTTGTGATTGGAAAAGAGGGAAATGGATGGCTTGATAAATTGATTGCGATGCGATGAGTGTCGCGTTTGGGGAATTATTTTGCGCGAGGCTGGGCCGTGCACTGGCGATCAGATTCAAGAGGGGGAGTGAGGTATTTGGTGCCTGAGGCTTTAAAGTCTATTTGATGTGTGTTTGCCCAGCAAATCGTCTAGAGATGTTTTCCTTATAAAGATGAAGATATAATTCTTCTGTGAACACTAGTGTGTTCACACTGTACCAAGTCAATCTTTTATTTCATGATTGAGGAATATATGGTTATGGCACACCTTTCTTACAGTCACGCTACCCGAACCTAGCCAGCTAAGCATATGGTTGATCTTATAAATTTCTCAACTATCTCAAAGGATTTGATGATGCATTAACTGTATCAACGTTGTCTATAGCAGGATGATGATTCCCACTTGAGAATGAGTTTTCATCTAAGATATTTTGCCAGACTCTAGAAATTAATTATCTGAAGCCTATCGTGCCCGAAGTCATCATGTCTACTTAGATTCATATCCGATACGTACGAGATCTGAGAACCATCATTGTCTTTAGTCCAATGACACCACTATACGAACTTCATTTGGTTCCACTGAATCTCACTATCGGTGCTTATAAGAACATTCACTTTGCTCTTAATAACTAGTCCATCATCCATCTCCATAATGTATGTGTGGCAGGACCTACAACACTACATTGTCTATCCCAGACGATATTGTAACTGGAGGAGACTTCGAAAATAAGTCTAATTCTATGCCGGATTTGGATACGATTTCGAATCAAGATATATGTTGTAGCAATGTAAAAGTAATCGTTTTGCACTCGGAAACTGGCTCTCCGTGCAAAATATCATCATCTTCGACCCTATGGCGAAGAAACATAGGACAGTATTTATTCATTCCTTTCCTTGATGTAAAAGACTAGGAGATTTCCGTCCTGCTATAATAAAACCCATCAAATTCACGCAGTATAAACGAAGCAGTAACTATGACAGCTAACACAAGTTCTTTTAGTTCATCAGCAGCCTGCTCACTCACTCCTGCTTCTCGAATCACCACCCTCTAGGCATGCATCATTATTCATTCTTTATAATTTCGATTTAATCTTCATTATAAAAGCTTCAGACAACCCATTAAATTTCTCAAAGTTTTATTATACATCTATAATATAATTACTATACTGTTTGTACTCCATCTAGTAATCTAGACACTCAAAATCGAAGAAATATCAAATATAGTATTTCCACTAGCTAGAGCATTTAAAAGTCGCTCATCAGTTATATTATATATTCAAGATATATTATTTCGATATTAATAGTTTAAATAATTGAAAAGTTTAATAAAGATTAAATTAATAATTATATATTTATTTTATAAATATAAGATCAAAGTATTAAGAATCATCTCGTTTAATAAACTTCAATACAGATAATAATTCCTTAAACTTTTCATCAAGTTCTCTGATATATAATATTATATTCAGTAGATAGATATTGAAATGTATTTCTTTAAACTTGTATTTGTATTTATACTTGTACTTCGAATATTACACTGGTATCTGCATTGTATATTATACTGGTAAGTTTTACTTAAGTCGAGTATCTTGAAGCTTGACCTGTACAGGTAGAGAACGAAGTTTAACTCTCTCTACTTATTGAATTGAGTGAGGAGGCAATAGGTCCGGGGATGTTTCTCCTCGTTAGGATCAATGAAGCGTTAGAGCTGAACTCGCAAATGCGAGTGAGTATATATCCGCCTTTGATATATTTCAAAAGACGATCTACTCAACATCTATAGTATCATACACATCCACAACTCTCCCCATCACACCGTCCTAACCTCATCCCTCCTAATCCCAAAGAAATAATTCCCCACCTTCTCACTCCCAGGCACGACCTTCCACCCCAAACCCGGCACATAAACCACCCCCCTAACAATCGGACTATTCCAACCCCTCTCCCTCAAAAAATGCCCCCTCAACTCCTCCTCGTTAATATACTGATACCAATCATGGGTCCCCCTCGGCACAATGCCCATAACATCCTCCGCCACCACCTTAGTCGTCAACCAACTCGTCCACGTCCTGGCCATCGTACTCATGATAATCCAACCCCCCGGCTTCACAAACGGCATACACTTATCCAAAAACGACGACGGATAAGTAATATGTTCGATAACCTCAAACAAAGACAAAACATCATACTGTTCCTCTTCCGTTTTCGGTATCGACAACCCTTCAACCGACGTATTCAAGTAGGTTAATTTCCCCGCCAAAGCGGGATCTTTCCTCGCGTGTGCTTTCGCAACAGATAATACTACCGGCGAAGGATCAATGGCGGTAACGCTCCGGGAACTTCGCAATCGGGCAGCACTCTCGGCGAATATTCCTCCGCCGCATCCTACGTCTAGATATCTCAGCCCTGAAGTGGCGGGTGGTACGGGCTGTGAGGCATGACATGTACGGATGAAATCATGACGGAGCGGATTCATCAAATGTAATAATCGGGAGGAGCCATGCGGATCCCACCATGTAGAAGCTAGGGCATTGAAATGTGAGACTTCATCTGGATTGACGGAGGAATTGCCGGTCGAGGTGGTAGATTGACATCGGAATTGGTTTTGGATGTATCGAGGTGCGGTTCGGAGAAGTAGGTTGATATTTCGGAAGGATGTGGGATGTAGGGGCGTGGAGATTGCGAGGGGCATGATTGATGTAGGTAGTTCTAATCCTTCTTCACAAGCCACTTCTTTACCAATTGAGATTAGATAATTATGTACTCAAGTACAGGACAGTAGTCAGCACAGTAGTAGCCAAGTGACATAAGATCAGCTCCAGGAAATCGAATTCCCAGCTAAGTCCATGAAACGCTCAACCATGATTTGTTACAAACATTTCTGCTGACAAAGAAAACCCATGAAAACCCCATCGCGTTTTGTCAGCCTCGGTCAGCCGTTATGCATATGCCTGCACCCTTAGCAAAAACCCCTAGTTTTTCAGTTTTTCCATACCGAAAGTCTAAAAGATCTTGATCCTTACTCATACAGTCCCGCCCTCAATAGGTAATCCGTTGTACTCAGGGCACTTAGATCCGTGTCCTTTCAATTGAATATATAATAACGAGTCGGCCTTTTTTTGTATAATACTTCTTATTTGGAAATATTGTTATTAATCACTTCATTCCCATCTGACATTTGTTTTTTAGAAAGAGGAAATCGGTTTGTTGAATTACCTACTATCTATCTCACGACTTCTCCCCACTATCATTCGGAAGCGGCGAACTTTTATACATATTCATCCTATCTTCTCTACCAGACTTTCTCACCCTCTCTTCCTTTCACACACACACCTGTGAGGAAAATTCAAAATGCCCTCCTCAGATATATCCCACGAATTCGACACAATCGAAGATACAATCACCGCCTTCAGTAAGTCTCCTTCCAATCCTTCCACTCCAACCCCTCACTCCCACCGCAACCTCAACTAACCCCCTCCCTAGAAAATGGCGAATTCATAGTCGTCCTCGACTCCGCCTCCCGCGAAAACGAAGGCGACCTAATAATATCCGCCAGCGACATGACGCCGGAAAAAATGGCCTTCATGGTCCGCTACACCTCAGGTATAATCTGCACGCCGATCCCCAGCAGCCTAACGACGCAATTCGATCTCCCGCAAATGGTAGACTCGAACGAAGATCCCAACCGCACCGCCTACACCATCAGCATCGACGCCAATCACCCGTCCACCAGCACGGGCATCAGCGCCCACGATCGCTCGCTAACCTGTCGCACGCTCGCGGATCCGAAAGCCGGTCCCCAGAGTCTCAGACGGCCGGGCCATGTATTCCCGCTGAGGGCGCGAGAGGGCGGAGTACGCGAGCGACCGGGCCACACGGAAGCCGCGGTGGAGTTTTGCAAATTAGCTGGCAAACCGCCGGTGGGAGTAATATGCGAGATTGTAGACGACGGGGAGGAAGTTAGCGGCGAGGCGATTAGAAAGGAACCCGGGATGTTGAGACGAGATGGATGTTTAGCTTTTGGAAAGAAGTGGGGTTTGAGGGTATGTACGATTGAAGACTTGGTAGAGTATATGGAGAAGAAGGAAGGAAAATGGGTGAAGAATGGGGGAGAGCAGCCCAATGGAAATGGGATTTAAGACCTAAAACCATTTTTTTCTATGTCTACGTCTTCTAGGAGAGAGACAGAGATAGAGATATAAACGTGTGATCGATCAACTACGCGGAGAAACTTAAATTCAACTCAGGCGGTAGAACAACTCGGAGACAGAACGTTGGGGTTGGCGGTTTTTGTTTTGGGTGTGAGGGGATCCGTCTGTGGAATTAGATACGTGAAAAAGGAATTCACCCGGTCCTCCTCACTATTTTACTTTACTTTATTTTATTTTCTCATCTGTACATCTAACATCTACCATCCAACATCTACATCTACATCTACGAGCTTGGTACATACATATACATATATTAGATTCAATAACCGCAAGGACCCCAAAGGAAAACAATCTCAAATTCAACTTGGCTTTTCAAATGAGCAAACGTTCTTTGGAGCTTCCTTCTTCCAGAATTCTCCATTTCGTAAACGTAAAGTTAAGTTTAGATGTTAATTACCCGAAATCTCTCTCTCTCTCTATCTTGAATGTCTTGAACCAAGTTGCTTGACGTGTGCACTGAGCTCAAACGTGATGTCAAGGTTCAAAGTAAAGGGCTCATATATATAAACTTTACTTCAAATTGCAAATACACAGGCACGTCACACCACACTCTCACAACACAAGTCACAAAAAGCCATTTTTAAATTTTTTCATTGCTGGCAATTCTACATACATAATATCTGGCGCCAGCAAATGCAGCAAAAAAAAGCGGCCACCAATCAGCCACCTACCCACCAACCCACCAACCCGTCAATTTATTCACCCGCCACCCGCCAACCCGTGTCCCAAACCAGACTAAACCCATCCCTAGAATACCACTTTACAATAAAGAAGTAAGGAGTTGAGCCCCCGCCGATAAATTTACCACATGAGCTAATGCATACATCTCATACCAAAAGGAGTAACTTGTCGAACGAGCAAGTCAAAAGAGAGAAAGGAGCGACGTGAAGCTAGCTAGATACCAGATATAGAATATGTGAAAGGTGAGGGACCGAGCAAAATCATCATTATCACCATGATCCACCATCCCCTAGTTGCTCCATCAGAAGATTAAGGTCATCCTGTTTCATGATGTCTAGAGACCCTTATTTCGCGCCAAAAGAAGACCGCCTGGAAAGTATAAGACCGCAATAGAATCTCAAAAACGCCAATATCGAGATAACAAGCCGTTTGATAGTATGCAACACCGTCGAACATCAGAAGTGAACGATCAGAAAGAAACGAAAGAAGGAGTCGTGATGTGTACAGGGTATCAAGCACCGTTCGTGAAAGATTTCATTGCGCTGCGAAAACCGGAGAACAAGCTGAGGCAATAGAAAGAAAGTTCCGAAGAATGTGATGTCATCATTGAGCTGTAGCCCACATCTCATTGATTCTTGGTTTCATATCATATTGTTCCGGCTCCGTGCTCTGTGGTCGTCTCATATTTGAGTTTGGGTAATACATCTGGCCCATCGCAGCGCCAGATACATAAGGATCGGGATCCGGATAGACGTAGTTATTGTTGTGCGATGGAGATGCCATTTGAGATGGTGATTGCCAACCCATGTTTGCCATGTGCGGGCTACCATTTGCGCTACCTGGTTGACGCTGTTCCATGTTGGCAGGAGGCTCTAGAATGCTCGGCGGACCATAACCTGTTGGATGGGAGGTAGGTCGCTGCATGCCATTTGTAAAAGCGGTAGAAACGGGTGGTGGCTGATTTGGTACACCATAATCACCTCGAAGATGTCCTGGTAGAGAGCTGTTGTTCATGTACCCGTAGTCACCAGGGTGGCGTTGCATATTATTCATTGGTGCCATGTCAGAACTTGGAGAAGCAGAGAGATGTCGGCCTGGGGAAGGTGTTGACATCGGGGATCCGTTGTTTGAATACGACTCGCCATCTGAACGCTGTCTGCTGGGTCGGTTGTTCCCAGGACGACCAGCTAGAGCAGCAGCAGTTGCAGCAGCAGCCTCTTCGACGGTTCCTGTGTGATGATTTTGGTGACGGGTCAAAGTGGTTCTTCGGGTAAAAGTCTTTTGGCAATCAGCATACGGGCATTTGTATGGACGCTTCCCGGAATGAATTCTTCTGTGCCTGGCAAGAGAGCTAGAGTCACTGAAGGGCTATATAAAGTTAGCAAAACTTTTCTAGATCATACGTCATACAGGAATGCGTACCTTGGCACAACGTTCGCAAGTGTGAGGCTTTTCACCAGTGTGGACACGTAAATGAACCGTCAAAGCGGATCTTTGAATGAATTGTTTACCACAACCGGGATAATCACAGACATGAGGTCGAACTCCACTGTGAATACGCTCTGAAGAAACTGTTAGTAGTCGGTTCTCGGTAATGTTGTGAAAAGGGAACTCACCATGTCTTGCAAGATCACTTCGTCGGGCGAATCCTTTACCACAGGTGCTACAAGGGAAAGCTTTTGTAACAGTAATATCGCCAGGCTGGCGTTGACGTGTGTTATCTTGCTGTTGTGTAGACATCATTCCATTGTCGAAAGCAACATCAGGACGATAAGTCTGTTGCATCATTGGCATTGAGTTTTGCATCCCAGGAGGTGAAGGATAGCGCATGCCATTTGGTGCTCCGTTCATCCCATTCATCCCATTCATCCCCATCCGTGGTGTAGAATATTGAGAATGTTCAGAGCCATGAGGAGAATTACCTCGCTCGGAACCAGCATCAGACATGCGTAAACCGTTGGCTTGCGATATGGATTGGAGTAAGTGTAAGTCTTGAGCCTGACCACTTGCCGCGGCCGCCGCCGCTGCTCCTTTCACACCTTTTGAATTAACTATCTCTTTGATATCCATGGTGTGATGAAATTTATTTGCTGGCTAGGAAAATGAGGTAAAGAGGAAGAAGGAGGATTATAGGATGTGATGAACGCTTGGATCAAGCGTTCGTACCAAGTTTTAAAATATGGTAGCGTGTCTCGAAGGTTGCTTTGTGTCTCGGGAAGCAGTGTTCGGGAGGCTGTGAGATGTATGCAAGAATATAAATACAAATACAACCTAGTTGTAAGATTTATCAAGACCGGATTTAAGATTGGGCCGTAGTGAATTGGTACGGTAACGTGATTAACTAACTGATTTTCGTACAATCAATAAGATAAAACAATGGTCGATGTAGTTTTATCCTGGGGGTTTTGCGGCTTTTCTGTTTTTTCAAAAAAGTCTATGGTGAGTGAATATTAGCTAAAGTGTTATGGGGTAAGAAAATGCAATGCTGTGTGTGGTGTTGGCATCTACAACAGCACGGTGCACACCGCTAATTCTCCAAATTTGTAGGAGTTGAGAATCAGACAGGAGAGTCAGGAAAGAGAAAGTGGATGAGTGGATGAGTGGGCGGATGGGTGGATGGGTGGATGAGTGGGTGAGTGGGTGAGTGAGTGAGTGGATCAAGTATGGATGTATGTAAATATGTAAATATCCGAGCTTGCTTACCTTGTTGATGACTGGGCCACTGTACGGCTTCAAGATCGAAAAGAATTAAAAAAAAAATGGCCGCGATAAATTTCCACGTTCAGTTACTTTGTAATCCGCCAATCTGGACACTGGGTTGGCGGGGATGCGGGAAAAGTCACAACGCACGGGCGACTGTACAGCCGGTTAAATTGAATGCCTCTTTTTTATTCCTTCCAAATCAGAAGAACGAAGATATAGAATTCCAATTCAGGAAGGCTGTCAAAGTCTTTTGACTGTTATCTCGCTGGTAATCGATTAATCTTTCAAAGGCGACTGCGCATACGCGTTCTGTCGCCAGGAAAGTACTGTAGGGATCACCGACCGTATGAGCGGCAATTCCCAGAACTTGTGAATATGTCTGAACCTCTTTTGAGAGATGCTGGTTCGGGATACTGCAGTGTCTGAGGCACGAGCCAGAGGTTCGTCTGATGAGATGATATGTCGAATCAGCGGCAAATGCGAGATGTGATGAGGGAGGTGCGTTTGAGTGGCGCGTTTCCAAGCTTGGCAATTGAGGTTGCTTGAATGAAGTTTGGTCAATCCGCAAACTTGGTTCTCTCGACAGGAAGTGAGCTTCGTCCGAAGTATAATCCTTCTTGTTTGTGTATCGATACTTGGGACTCGAGTCCTCCTGCGAATGTTCAAAGGATCCACGCCAAGTATTCGCGTCGCAAAGAGATATCTGTTATGTAGATATCGTTCGAAGAGCGCGTCGTAGAAGAAAGATTGATTCTTGGAAAGGTTCGAACAGATGAGCGGATGTTTAGATAGATGCACTAGTATTCCGCCCAATGTTAGCGATTTGTTTTCCCGGCATTCAATGTGATGGGTAAGGATGTGCACACTTACATTAAGATTGTAATTTGATCTTACGGTATTGAAGTGACGTTGAGTTGAAGTTGTACTTTTCGAGGTGACACGAAGGCTAATGAGATGCCTCGGAAGAAACCATGCGATTGCTGCAGGGCGGAGAAGAGATCTCGAGATGGAGGCTGCTTCTGGGCTGAACTAGAAGCTCGGGATACAATGCGGCAGGTACTCTTTTTTTTTTGATAGTTGATAATGCGCCGATATCTATTTTAAAGATAACAAATAAGAAATACTTTTGTACAATCAAGATAAAATGGTCTGTAGATGTTGTTCTTCAATTAGAAACCACGAATGATAAGCTAAGATATCAAAGCGCAGAATTTGCTGTTGGGGGGGGAGAGAAGAGAGTTTGAGAAGGAAAGGGCAGGTTCAATGTATGATGAAAAAAGAAGATGGTCAACTCACAGATGAATGATTATTTGATTTTTTTGGAGTATATTAATGTTTTAGTGTTCTGATGCGTGCGTGTGTAAGGCGCGGAAATGGTCGATGGATTTTTCAAAGAGCGGGATTTTGGGCAAGAATGCAGACTAAGAAAAGAGTAAAGAGATGGAGGGATGGAGGGATGGAGGGATGGAGCGAGAAAGGGTTAGAGAGATAGAGGAGATGAAGCAGATGGACTGAATACTGAATAGACTGAATAGACTGAATAGACTGAATAGAGGGATGCAAAGATATTCGGGTCGAGTTTTGACAGAGAGGGGGGGATTACTGAACTAGAAGCAGAAAAAAGGGCTTCGAAACCTTCTTTTGGCCTTCTATTCGGCAATAGTGGGTGTCCACCAGGTCGAGGGTGTCTGAACTTTTGAAGGCTTGTAGGCTTGCAGGCTTGTTGATTGATGGGTTGTCGATGGGGTTGTCAGTGCTTTTTTTTCAATTTTACAGGCCTTGTGAGGTTTGGGCAGGCTTTATTGAGTGGGGCCTTGAGGTTCCTGGTTTTGTTGGTACGAGTGTGTGCTTTACTTTATTAACTTTACTAACTTTGTTTGAGTAATACTGTAATGCCCAGGAGGACAAGATAAAAAATAATAAATAATAAATAATAAATAATAAATAATAAATAAATAAAAAAGATTGGTTAAAACTTTAAAACACAACAGACAGATGGATCATGCGTGGTCAGAACTTTACTGCGAGAATTCAAAACGAGGGAATAAGATTCAAGACGAGGACAGGATCGATTTAGGAGTTCAAGTATAGAAAGACTGGTAAGCTTATTATGTTTGCTTGACCATTTATTCTTTTCGACTCGATTCGTATGGATATATGATACATGATATCTTCTACTATGCTGTCTTTGCTCTTTACGCTATAACCATCAACCACAGGATTCAAGTCAGTCAATTCTGGGTAGACTGTCTGTCAGTAGCTGGCCATCACAAACCCAAGGAAAAGCAGATACATCATAGATATAATCTACCGTCTACCATCTCTCGATTTACCGTATCATAACCATATTGCATGGGCGTACGAGATGGGCGAGGGCAAAAGTGCAACGAGTGAACAAAAAGAGAGATGGCTTGAAGTCTGCCGATCAAAACCTCCACTTCTGCATCCACTTTCCACCCACTTACTTTTTTTAATATATACGTATGTAAAATACCTACCTACCTAGTACTTTACTTCCAGCAGTACTTTTAAACTTTTCCAAGATCCTCTAGTCTACCCTCCCCCTGGTCAAATGCGACTCAATCCTATACATCCTGTCACCGCGATCTCTCAAAGATGAATGGCTTCCCTTCTTGACGCAGGCTCCAGCAAACCGCCCATGATACTGTACAACACATACTCGTTATAGGTTCATGGTAAGCGGCTCGTATCTGGGGCGTATATCGACTCTGCCTCGCACTCCATACATACAGACAAACAAGTGCTGTAAACCTATGGACTGCAGACGCCGATTGCCACAACTTCATGCCATTTTCATCCTGTCATCCAAAACCACTTACGGTGGACCCAAGGGTAAGCTTGACAGGATAATGCCAACACCGGTTCAGTGTCGAAAGCATTCCGAGCTCTTGCTTCCATCCTTTTCAATTGTGGTAAATTAGCTCGATTTAGAATGTCTGTCCATGTCCATGTCCACCATTCACCATGTATCATCACGATGAATGATGATCGAGTGACCAAAAGCCACCGGGGGGTCCGTTTCCATTCAAACACACCCTCAATCAACGGCGCCCCACGATAAATGCTATTTCCCACCTGTAGAATACCAAGTATCTCGTATCCTAGTTTTCTAGAATGTCTCTGAACCCTCCGACCACCGCCTTTATCATATGTGCTTGCTTGCCTGGTGCACCATTTGTGACCTTTCACGCGCTCCGCTGTACCAAGCTTTAAAGTCAGGGAGCCTGAGTTACAAGTGGCAAAGGGACCCTTCCGCACTAAATCATTTACCCCGTATTGAGCCTATAAGAAACTTCAGTCATCTCCTGAGGAATTCCACCCTGGCAAACCTTGAGCGGCTTCTTGATACTCGATACTCGATAGTAGATACGTACGCTACACCGTCAGAACGTTGACCAGGCCAAACAGGGCAATGATTGATGGGGTGAAACTAACTTTTGGTAAAACTCCTAAAAAGCTAAGCCACAATGTTGCCGACGTCTGTGCTTGTGCCTGTGCCTGACTGCATTACTTGCTCCCTCCCGGGTACCTTAGGTAGGTCATTCCTGAATAATTTGTACAATAACCACTTTGTGAACAGTGAGTGTGGCCTTGCATATCATTTAGTCCCACTGCGTATTCAACTAAGAACGGAATCGGTACGGCGCGATCACTCACTTGTTACCAGACGACATAAATAGAGGTGCACTTACCAATCTCAGAATTCTCGAATCATAGAACACTTGCGGAATGTGCTGAAGATTCTTCGATAGCTATTGAAAATCATGCACAACCCTCGGTCCAACGCGAGACACGTGGGGCAGCATTGGCGAGTAAGGAGATGGGTATTCGTTTCCAGGATGTTTTGGCGATTTCAGAACTAGGAGGCGGTATAGAATCGAAACCAGGGGACCTCACTCTGCTCCTGCCCCTGAGCGGGAGAGGGATCCGGAAAAATCTTGTACACATTGCACAACGCTGAAATACCAATCGCGTGACTCTTCTTTTACTTAAATGCATTGTAGGGCTTGTTCGGAGATGATGCAGCATACCTTGCACGGTAGTCTTCATAAAACGAATGCCTTTGGTACTCGCTAAGGAAACCATGAACCACCCTAGAAAAATCCAAAGTTCACATAGAACTAAGCGGCGTGTACTGGTTTTGTGTACAGGACCGAAATTGCTTTCCACCTCTTAAAGGATCTGAGGATCAAAATTTGATCTCTTCTATTCGACAATGTGATAGCGGCTGGATGAGTAATACACAGGAGAGAAACGGTACAACCCTTGAGAAGTTGACGTATAGATCATCGGATCAAAGATTGATATGTAATGTGAAAAGAAATCGGCTGGGTGGAGCGGCAATAATAAAGGGTAAAGGGGTGTTGTGTGTATTTACACCATGCGATGAGATACGATAGTAAAACATAGCCACCAGGAAATTTCTTTGTAAACTGGTGGCGTCATGTGAAATCTGAACCTCTTTCCTTCCATACTGTTGGTAAAATGGCTCTCTCTCCATCAATTGATTGCAATGGATCATCAATGAAAGTACCCAGCGCAGTAGCGACTGCTATTTCGCTTACAATATTTCTGGAAATTGATCAGCTTTTGCTATGGTAGGCTAGTCAGTTAGCGAGCTTATCGAAAACTTCTAGAAGGCTTTAAGACATTCTTTTTAATCTCAAGAACCGAAGTAATGAAGAAATGTCTCTTTCCGGAAGTTCATATTATCATATAGTTTCCATCCGTACCAAATTATCAACGATCTCTATCAACGCAAGTACCGGAATATGCCCAAGGGTATAATGAGGATAATGTCTGCCCCCAGTCAGAATGGACAATCTGTTGATAATAGCTCCTCTGAAGTGTGAGTCCTTCTCCCCTGTTTTCTCCGTTCCGTCGTTCTCTTCCTTGTAGATTTGTCACATCCAATTCTATTGGGGGGCAATTGACACCGGAAGCTCGGACAAAAGCTAAGTTCATCTCCTCCCCGGGAATTGTGTCTCGCATTTTGGTTAAATTTATGCTTAGGACGTCTGAGTATCACAGCTTTTTTTAATCCTTCGCTGCAAGACCACCCCCACTATCCTAAGTTTCCCAAGGGCGCTTCGCTGTACGGGAGCCATGCTTCTTTGTTCTTATTAAAACGTGTGAACCCTGTCGAATCGTCAGATCTAATTTCCATTTACCAGAGGCCATGGCTTTGGATTTGCTGAATGAAAGACCGGGTCACTTTCTAATCCATGCGTTGTCTTTGCCAGTGTAGTTCTTTTCTCTACTACCGGAGACACTACTTTGAGCCTACTATAACAATTCCACTTAGACTTGCCCTTTTACAAATTTACAGCAAAGGGGTATCCTAAAATAATAACTAATGCTCGGAGAAGCTGGAAGTTCTTCCACGTTTCTCATTCATAGAAAGACGTTTATAATATCAAATTACCTGGTCACCAGTGTCAAGCCGTCTACCATCTAATACTTTGACTCAGCCTCTTTCCGTAATTTATGTTCTGTATGATCCTAGGTATCCTGTTTCGTACCTCTTATTAAGTGGTAACCTGGCGGACTACATGTTCAAGCGCTCGCGATGTCATGTAAAGAGTGGGAAAGTCCCTAGCTTCCTCGCTGTTTAACGCTAACGTCCCAGAAACGGGATATTACACTTTCCCAGCACAACAGAGTCCAACTTTGACAGGGCATGGAAGATTGGGAGTACAATGATTCGTCAAACTTCAAGGATGTGCCATAATGACAGCCAATATTACCTGAATATATTACCGGAACTGTATTAACCATGATACCAAGGCGCTAGAAGCTTCATCAAACCTTCTAGAACAAGGTCATCAATGTTTCACCCTCATATATTAGATCCAAGGACTCAAAATTATCATCATGTAACCTCAACGAGAGAAGGTAGAGAAACAAACGACCAAGAAAACCGGCCAGACCGACCGGAACTTGAGAAATAATCCGCACCGCAAAGGTTAACAGGCGAAGTAAACCTAGCTACCCAGCTACACAGGGATGCTGAGCGGAAGCCTCATCATTCCTTCCATGATTATTCCATGGGAAGTTTTGATAAGATGACGTTGAATTTCCCTTTCTCTGTCTAAATGAACTAATTACCTTTTTGAGTTTGAAGAAATCGTTAGATCAACTATTATCTGATCCCAATGGGTCATTCAGCTTCAGCTACAATGTTGAACTTGAACCATTGAAAAACTGTTCCGCATCTTATGCATTCATTATACCTTTACCAAAGTTTGATTCTTCGATTTCCGATACTTCAATGCTAATTACATTTTTATTCTTGCTGTGCACATGTTAATTTACTCTACTATGGTCATCAAATGCTTATGCCGTGGCCCTTTTCATAGTTCTTCTACTGAGTCGTTCCAAGTCAATTCTGCAGGGCATAAAAATGCACACGGCATAGCCAATGGGTTTGCGAGGACTTCGTTTCGTAAGAGTCTTACACACTATAGGTAAAGAAGCATAGAAAAAAGAAATTAATAGGTTGAAATTGCTTCTTCATCACAAACAGCGACTAATGTATATCAAGCGCGCCATGCTATGCTATTTTGATCATCCGCATTAATCCCGAGGTAGGATTTCCCATCTAGCGTGACGATAGCGTTACGATTCCTCGTGGCTTTTTTCCTGATTTTGGAATTCTCTGATAGATCGCCGAGATTAGATGCTCACTAGGTACGTACAGAAATACCCGATAAAGAAGAGGCTGAACTTTGAAGGAGGGAGCACTGGCAAAGAGTACCTAGGTACCTAGTAGGTAAAAGTTGACGACTCATCCTTACCTACAGTTACATCAGTGCATTTTAGCATGAGGACTAATGAGCGGGAAGATGTCATATCGCTAGACTTTTGGGCTCGTCCTCCCGCTCGCTGCCGAAGAGCTTTTGCCAGTTAGTGGCGCATACCACGTCTTCCCTCCCGTCTTCTTGCTCAACAAGTTCGTAACATCGAATGCCTTTCGGGGTACAAAGATCATGACTGGGTTAATGCTGCTATGTGCTTGTTTTCGCTCCACAAAAGCTCATCTATCCCACTTATGCACTGATTGATGCTTCAAACATTCGCTTCCTTTGCAAGATCAGGTTGATCCTTGGGGATCTCCGTTTGAGTTCGTGCCTCACAGGCAAGATGCTTCGATACTTGTAACATACTAGACTTTTTTGTATGCTTTAGAGAAGAGCATTACCACAATGCGGCTTCAGCTATGAAGTTTTCGTTGGAATGCCGCCCTGACTAGTACTTAGTCGCGTATGGTCTTGAGATTCCCACGTGGATCTGGAGGATTGAAGGAACTTGGTGTCTTCTAGGGCGTTTTTTCATCGCGTGAGGCGTCTCGCATCAAAGTCATATACATACCATACAGTATCAGCATCCCCCGCCGAAGCGAGAGATTCGACTCGTGATATATTTTTTCTGCAGTGTTAGGATTTATACACCGTACAAAATTTATACACCGCCTAGCGGATACGATTTGACCGCCAAACGGATCTACGGGGATACATGCCCCCGTAGGTACTCATAGGCTTTTGTTACCAGAGAATGATCAGCATGAGTTGATGTCGCTCCACTGTGGTTCACGGGGATTCAATCTATCCATACCGCCAATTCCATTAGTTGCTTCAAATTGAGTAAATTTTCATATGCTCGCTTGCTTGCTTGCTTATTGATTTCATCAGTGAGAGGAAGAGAGAAACCCCATGTTCCTTTTGTTGGTACTATTAGAACTTTGAAGGTAGCCGAAAAGTAGATACTTAAAAGGACATTCTACGTTCTGTATGAAGTGCTGTACATGTAGAAGTGAAGCACAATACAAAGTGGTGTCCTCTTGATCACCAGCCACAAACTAAGCGACTCAGTTCACATACCCAGACCAGCTGATAGGAGTATAGATAGATAGATCTCCAACAAACGCAAAGACCAAAGACCCAGCAAGCATGCTGTCACCAAAAACTAACAACTCATCCCGGAATTTCAATAGTGGCTTCCGGTGCGCGCGCACTAGAAGTACAGAGTATATGCTAATAAGGTTAAGAATAATAAGAATAAGAATAATGCCTACATAAATAAAGCTCAAATAATATTATAATGGGTCGAGAAGGAGAATGGCTTACCGTAAAAACTTTCCTTTCTTTTTCTTTTTCTTCTTCTTCTTCTTCTTCGTGCGGAAACAAGGGTTGGTGTCGTGGGAAACCCACTTGGTGTTTACACTAATAGCCTCTTGTCTGTATTGGCGTGCGATGAATCGATCGGTCGGTGTGTCGCTCGCTCGCTGCTTATTATGCTTTGGTATGACATGGTATGATATGACTTGTGAATGAAGGTTTAATACTAACTGTACCTCTGTACGGAGGAGGGTGACTTAACATTGGAGGTTGGGAGTAGCGGTGGAATGCATACGGGTGAGTGGTATTATAGTATGGATGGGATTGAGTGCAAGATGTTGTGATTTTAGCTTTGGGGGAGAACATGAGTGAATGAGTTGAGTTTGGAAATGTGCATTGTATTTGGAGAATTTGAAATTTGAAATTTGCTGTTGGTATGGGTATTGACGAGTAGGTAATCGATATCTTCATCATGAATTGATACGTACTTACAATACTCTAATAATAACTCACTACTTCTAAAGTATCAATCAACAAACACATCAGTAACTTCCTACCTACCGATACCCAATTTCAACAATCAATAATCACAATTAAACAACCCAATAATCCAATAGTTCGTAATTCGTAATTCGTAGTTCCACAAAACCACATCCGAATCTAGACAAACACCCCTCCCATTCCCAGAAAAAAGCACATCTTACGAATCCCTCCTCACCTCACCCCATCCCCTCTCCTCACCTCTCCCCTCTCCCCTCTCTCCTCGCCAACAGCTGCACTGTGCACATGCACATATACAAGCATACAAGCAACCCCACGAACGATCGACAAAAGATCTTCCTTAGTCTTACAATTCGCCATACTCCCATCGTCGTGGAGTCTGTCTGAGTCTCTGCCCGGGCAGCACAATGGCAAGTGCTTTGCTGTGCTTTGCTGTGATGTGCAGTGCAGTGCAGTGCATGGAACATAATCTTGCTTCGAATTCAGGGAATGGGGCTTGTTCTTCGTGATGTAATGATGGGGGTTTAAAGCGGGATGGATATGTAGGTGGAGGAGAGGGGGTGGGATGGGATGGGGATGGGATTGAGGGGAAGATCGTTTTCTGAGCTGTGCGTATTTTTACTTGTACTTGTACTTGTGGTGGTGGGGGTGGGTGTTTGTTGGGTTTTGGGTGTTGGGTTTGTGTTTGGCTTTTGGATCTGGATTTGCAATGTCCATTCTGGGAAGGGAATGGGATGGGATGGGATGGAGAGTTGTGGTTTATATATGGGTGGGAATGAGGATGATGGATTTTTTGTTTGTTTTGCAATATCTTGGGATATATTATAATTGTATTTCTTGAATATAATTCTTGACAATTTTCCTAGTGGATATCGGCCTCGAGATGGTATTTTGAGAAGCTCTTATATCAACGATGCAGCTGCTCTACATGATTTCAATGTGAGATAATTCCACTCTCAAATTACGTTCTGTTCATATTGTGTCATATCATACAATACTAACATAATCCTTTGAGCATCATCACATATAACACACTCCAAGATCCATCAATATCTTGGCCGACTGTAAAATCACCTCCTTTTATCTCACATTCTAATTGGAGCTTGATTATACCTGTACCCTCGGAACGACCTTCCCATGTGTCTGGCAGTATCATACAAATCACTATTATGAAAATTGATGGTCGCTGATTCAATCCCAAAAATCACACAAGTTAATCAGTCACTAGGTAGTCCTAGGAGATAGAAAATCCGTGGTCTGGAGTACTACAGTGCCACCCTTTGATCAAGGTAATTCATATATGCGAGTTAATACTCTCGATTGGAGGGAGATCGTGAATATATTATCTAAAACATTGAAGCCCATCCAGTGCATCAACTCTTTACTTTACATGAGCACTATCTACCTCTACTCAATCATTCCACCAGTTGTCTAGAGGCTCAGCAGCTGCACTATGATTATCGGCCGTGTTTTCGAGACAGAGCACCTTTTTTCAATCATCGCTGTCGTAGTTAACATGATGACTAACATACTCATGACCATTGGCTTTGGCCATGTTTTCGAGACAGAGCGCCCCGTTTTCATCATCGCTGTCGTAGTTGACTTGATAAGTAACATCTTCATGACCGCCGATATGGGCCGTTGCAGACTTGACGTCCTTCTTGGATTTGTCTACTTTGCTGTCTTGATTTACTGATTTCGTTGCTTTCACAGATTTTCTTTCGCTCTTTCGGCTTTTCGATGTCTGTGAACGTTTCCCCTTCTTCCACTCACTTAGGCAGCCCATGGTGTCTGATTTCGCGGGGCGAGTAGGAGTTGAGGGAGGGTGGGACCAAGATGTTGTAGTGTGGGTGTATGAGGAGATAGAGCATAGATGGAGAGAGTGAAGCAGATTTGATTTCGGTGTGCCGGTACTCAGGCTCGAAGTGTTGAGTAGAAGGTGGATAATGAAAATATGGAGTAGTGTATGATTGACATCGAGGAAATGTGGTCGAAGATACTGTATCGAATCAGTACCGCGCCGAGGTATTCTTCTTGTGTAGGATTCTTCACTGTGCTCGTTCTAGAAAGAAGTCAGTTTCCTCTGCATACAAATCAAAGGGTAAGAAAAGTACTTACCGAAAAGGTACTTGATCAACAGATATTGGTAGAGAAGGAAAGTGCAACAGAATCAGGACACTGAATAACTTAAATGTATCCATAGATGGCGTCACTAAATCATTATGTGAGTCTTCACCAGCTGAATGATTAACATAGATGACATGACATATATAGTCGGACTTGCAGTCATTGCTCTTCATGCTTAGATGACTCCCGAAGGCCGAATGCTAAAAATACGACAATTTATGTTGTCTACGATTGACCTAGACATTCAATGGAAATTCAACCTCCTCAATTCTCGCCCAATGTAGTATCGGCAATCACAATAGACATTCAATGTTCCCGTCTAAAACTAATCGTCCTGGCTACTCATTTTATATGTCTGAATATAGCTTTGGCCTTGGAGAATGAGAACGATGGCTGAATATGAAGGAATAAAAAGATTGATAACTTCCATTTATTTTCATAATGATGGTGCTTCTTCACCTGGAATTAGAACACCCATTCAAGTTATTTCATCATTCCACTCTGACCTAGTTGAGAGACACCCTTGAGTTATTCTCACCCTTTGCTATCAACCAATTCCCACTTGCACTCGTCAAGTACAGGCTTAGCGTAAGATTTCATGAGATCGGGTACATGTTCTCGTTGTTTGACAGCATTCTCCGTAGCATATATATTTTTTATACTTCCTTTGCGCTTCGGCACAGCGCAGAATTAGTCCGTCGCATCAACTCTTAAAAAAGTGTTTCAGCTTCTGCATTTCTCGAAAAAGTTTCTGAAAATAACGAACGGTGTCGCCACCGTAACGACTTATTTATACACAATCTCCGATCACTTGACATCTTCCATGGGGACGCATGCCCGAATAAATGACTTGATATGAGCAAGCATCATGGCGACACGAATATTTCGACTTCGACACCAGGTGCTCCAGAAGCAAGGTTGAATTCTCTAGGAGGAAAATTTGAGGGATGCAAAACGTGGATGATTAATGGAAGAAACCCATCAACGGGACAGTAAGACATTCAAATGAATGTCCATGAGGGTGTTCATTGACAGAGTCTTGGGATATCTGTTCAGGGTGAGTTCCACCCAATCCGGGTTTTTAATAAAATAATCTAGGCCACTTGAAGCATAAACATAATATAAAAGATCGTCATGTCACCTGAAAGATCCAGTATTCCGTCCTGAATGTGAACTGTATGTAGGATGGTAATGAATTTACCATGAAGATTTCAAGTAGTTGATGGTTATAATGAAACTGGTGGGATGTTTTCCAACCTTGCTCGAACGTTTTACAAAGTATGTGATACAAAATAACGAAAACCTTAAAGATTGTGTCGAGATTTCTGATATAAATGTGTGTTAATCAAAATTTGATGTAGGCAACGCTAGTTCTTGGAGCCTTCAGAATAAGATTTTCCTTTCCTGGAGCTGTCCAGAAAGCGGCTTCCTCTAAGCCCTGTCTCCCCCCAGCCCGCCCAAAAGGGTTTTGATAAAGGCAATGAGACTCAGATACTCAATCAGGCATATCTACTCCCCTGCATGAGAAGGGCGTCAAAATAAGCTGGTGCCATTGGCAGCTGAAACTCATATGTGAGTATAAAAAGAATGGCATATAAGGCTATGAGTGTAACATCCGAGGCCAGGAAGCATGTCCGTCAAACCAAGAAGTAAACTAAGGAGATAAACAGTGTTACAGTAGCAAATACTAAGCATGATAAGTAAAATGGAGATCCGAGTCGACGGCATTCTACATTATCAAAGTAGATCTCGGGCGGATGCAAAGCGTGCAATTATATATAGATATAGTCAGCCTTCATTTAGACTTCCTTTCGAGCCTGTGATTGAAGAGATGAATCTTTGTGGATAAAACTTGTATGGGGCTGGCAGGAATGACGTGAAATGATAGGAAACGTAATGGACTTGGCAACATGACATTCTCCTTCGATTTATTACTAACATTCCCAAGAAAGCAAGCAAGCAAGCAAGCACCCATGTCAACCAGGCGTCACATAATCATAACACTTGGTAAGGTTCTAGACTCCATTCTACCAAACAGCGGCGCAGAACTGATGTATTTATATTCATATCATCCAATTGAAAACAACAGAAGGTTAACACGAAAGTCACTGCAGGACCACAAACGGAGGACACTTGATCTCTCTCCGGAGTCCGTAATAGTAATGGCGATAACTATTACTAAGTATTTCGTACAGCCTTTAAGGAGGAGGGGACGGGAAGTGAAGCTAAATAAAGGATCAGACTTGTAACTGGCGCCCAAGTTGTTGGTTGAAGGAATTTTAGGGGAGAATGCGCGCAGGTTTGATATTGGGAATTTATGCATCTTACCACTTTATAGACTCTCCATCTTTTTTTCTCCCTTCCCGCATCTCTGAATTGCCGTACGCGCGGTACATCACGTACACTTTCGAAAACTTAACAAGGGATCGTCGATGAACCATAAAATTCCCTCGAAGAGTACAAGGAAAACAACCTAAAAACGATATGAGACACAGCAGCTTCACGACCCTTGCATGAAGACGTCGCTTGGGGCCAAGCCAATGCTTTTTCTCGTAGGATTCTCACAGGATTCCCGCAGGATCAACAACTTCAATTTGGGAATTTCATTTAATCGCACTTCCCTTCTCTTTCCTCTGATCTTGGGTCGAAATATGAGTGCGCCATAATGCTTTACTCTTTCTTTCTTTCGGTGCTTCTGCCCATCACATTCGCTCAATATCCACCCATTTCAAACCTTACTAGAATCACTTCCCCAGTCGATGGGAATATCACCATTTCTTACAAAACACCACCAACAGGCACCTGCCAAACAGTCTTCGATTCTCAAGAACAATATACAGGTTGGGTTAATATACCGGGAAGCTATGCGACAAATACATTCTTTTGGTTTATCTCTGCGAGAGATCCTACAGATCAACTTACTATATGGTTAAATGGCGGGCCAGGCTCCAGCTCGATGATTGGACTTTTCAATGAAAATGGTCCTTGTGAAGTTATCAATGTCGCCCAGGGGAAGTTTGCGACGGAGGCTAGGGATTGGGGTTGGGACAGAGGGTCTAACATGTTATATATTGATCAGGTATGCAGCATTTTGTCTCTGTATCCTTTGATTAATTTTACGCGCATATCTCGAGGATTTCCTGTGCCAGTCGAGATATCTGGTGTTGATTGAAGCGCGGAGCCATGTTACACTCTGATAGCTATGGTACGCTTTGAACTGTCTATGAGAGTATTGATTAAACACCGTTGTTCTATTACTTCATGCATGCGCTACATTCAGTTCTCTAAGCTGACGTATACCCCCGCAGCCGAATCAAGTCGGATTTTCGTACGATACGCCTACCAATTGCTCCCTCGACCTTCTTACATCAGATCTTTATACTCCACAGCAAACCCTTCCGAACTCGCAGCCCGCAGATACCTTTTTAAATGGAACATTCAGCTCGTTGAATGTGAACAATACAGCCAATACTACCCAGATAGCGGGAATGGCTATATGGCACATGCTTCAAGGATTTCTTGGAGCGTTTCCACAGTATGCTCCAAATAATAAGTCTGCTATGAATATTCATTTGTTCGCGGAGAGTTATGGCGGAAAGTATGGACCAGCTTTTGCGACGCTCTGGGAAGAGCAGAATGTGAAGCGCGCGAACGGCACCATATCCCAAAGCAAAACTATTGATATTAAACTCAAATCACTTGGAATAATTAATGGTTGTGTGGATGACCTAATTCAAGCCCCTTACTATCCTAACTTTGCGGTCAATAATACCTTTGGTCTCAGTGCCATCAATCCAACAAGGGCGAAACTGGCGACTGCAAACTTCTATGCTTCTGGTGGCTGCAAGGATTTGATCACTCAATGTCGAACCGCCGTGGAAAGCCAGGACCCTACAAACAAGGGCGATGTTTCAAGTGTTAACAGTGCTTGTTCCAATGCGTATAACAGTTGTGTAACGAATGTGATGGAACCATATTATGATGCTGGAAGGAGTGTTTATGACATTTCTCATAATTTACCTGATTCGTTTCCACCTAGCACATACCTCGAATACCTCAATTCGGCCGATTTTCAATCTGCTATTGGCTCACCAGTCAATTATACCGAGACAAATTTTCAAGTCGTTTCTGCTTTTACATCCACCGGAGACTATGAACGCAGATCTTACGTACCAGAAATAGCTGCGCTTGTGAAATCTGGAATCCATGTTGGATTGATGTATGGGGACCGTGATTACATTTGCAATTGGTTTGGTGGTGAAGCCATATCCTTGGCTGTTGCAAAACAGGCTTCTTCAGAATATGCCTCGAAGTTTCCAGCTGCTGGCTACGCTCCCATCATAACCAACACTTCTTATATTGGCGGTGTTGTCCGGCAGTTTGGTAATCTCTCCTTCAGTCGTATTTACGATGCAGGTCACAGTATCCCAGCCTATCAACCCGAGACCGCCTTCCAGGTCTTTGCTCGAATCATAATGGGCACCTCTGTTTCAACAGGAGAAACAATCGACTCATCTGTGTACAATACCACTGGCCCTCTCAATGCCACCCATACCACAAGTCTCCCAGCATCCCCGACAAATACATGCTACCTCCGCAGCATCCCTGAAACATGCACGGAAGACGAGAGGGATATGATCATTGCCGGAAAGGGTGCGATTATCGATGGAGTACTTTATAGTGATTCCTCGGATTACAGTGCTCCTACGAGTACAATAACAGTAGCAAGCTCAGGAAGTGCTAGAACTGCATCAGTCACGACTACTACAGAAATCCTGACGGGCCTTTTTACCGCCACTGCAACACCAAGTCCTAGAAGATCCTTTGCGGTTCCAATAGCAAAAGTAGATTTTACGGTTTTGGTAACATCTATATTTGGCGCATTGGGACTTTCGTATTCCTTCATCTGAGCATCATATATATGTACCTGGGGATTGGCATTTAAATGACTAAATGTTTGATTTCTCCCCTCGGCCTTGCGAGACAATTACAGTATACTATACTTCTGGAAGATTTACAAGCCAAACCGAGCCTGAATTACATGGCAATCACAATCGGTATTAGATCGGCATCGGCAACGGGCATGGATATTGGGAAGAGGGCACCAAATTCGCGTCTTAATTCGGCGGCGCAACAGCAGTCACATTGCATTCCCATATCATCACATTAGCCACCCAGGAAAATAGCTCGTCCAACTAACTACCTTAAATATCGTTATGGTAGTTGGCGAAATTTCCACTCCTACGCTCCCAGTTCATAAACAATTATTTGCGAGGAGCAAAATCACACCGGACTCTTATCTCTTGTTGGGGGCGAGGGATGTTTTCGATCAATTACCTTGAGAAATACTCTACTGCATGAGTTATGTCTTTGGCATATTTTATAATAGCTGACTAGCTGACTAGCTGAGGCGCTCACTGGCTGGATGCATGAACGAATAGATGGGTAGACGAACGAAGGCATACATGTACATATGTATGTATGTATGTATGTATGTATATATGTATGTATGTATGTATGTATGTATGCAATATACCCTGCCCTTCCCTACCATGCTTATGTATGTATACAAACGTATCATATACTAGTTCATCAAGGAAATTCCAAGTAGGCGTTAATTTTCTCAGTTTATCAATTTATCAATTTGTCTCGGTCTTGGGGACTACTTGGCTGGATGGTCTGGTCTGGTCTGGTCTGGTTTGGTTAGGAATGGTTTGATTTGGCCCGGAATGGAAAGGAATGGGATTAATTCAAGGCTGAAGGCTGAATGTTGAAGGTTATTGAATAAGGTTGGAGAATAAGTAATGTAACAGATTCAAGGTTAGGAGATGATAAATAAAAATAAAAATAAAAATAAAAATAAAAATAAAAATAAAAATAAAAATAAAAATAAAAATAAAAATAAAAATAAAAATAAAAATAAAAATAAAAATAAAAATAAAAATAAAAATAAAAATAAAAATAAAAATAAAAATAAAAATAAAAATAAAAATAAAAATAAAAATATCAATATCTACTCAAATGTCGTGAATTCGTTCGTTGTGAGGATCTCAGGGGAAAAATTGAACGTCAGGGGAAAAATTGAACTTGATATATATTGATTGATGACCTTGGAATTTTATACGAGAGTCCAATGTAATATCTCAACATTTTCGAGGACCTATGATACATCCCATTCCATCACATCACATCAAATCACATCACATCACATCACATCAAAAAAGCAAATAGTAAAAACCCTAGCTGATTAATCTATTTTTATCAATTACTATTATGCCACGATATTATACACATGTAGGTACCTAGGTAGGTGGGTACATATCTCCCTTTCTCTCCCCCGTCTCAGGATATTTTCCTCGAATCTAGACATCTATGCAATTTCTCAAATCCGCATCTGTATCTATATTATCTTGTGTCCAGTTTCCTAACTCTACAGCTCCGCAGCTCCATCAATACCCATCCCCCTACAATTGTTTGTGAACAACTCCTGAAACAAGATTAAAGAAATTAAAGTGGTGTAAAAAAAAGAAAAGAATACCCCAACATGCCATCTTAATATGCCATTGCTCGTGTTTCATCGTAAATTCATCTATCCATCCATCCAGACCCATTTGCAAACGCCATGGTGATAGGGTATCGGAATCGGCGAGAGAGAAGCAAAAAAGACAAAAAAATGAAAGCAGACCATATTTCCCCCACCCGGTGTATTTGAACATTCCATTTCATCCCAAATTTTGCCTTGCTTTGATTCTGCTCTCCATGCCAATTCGTGCAAAGAAAGAGAGGACCAGCCAATCGTGATCATGAGCTTCACAAGACGCCTCATAACTATTAATACATCCATTTCGAAAAAGCAATCAAGCACGTATGAGAGAATCAAAGGAGAATTCTCAATTGGCTCAGAAACCGAAAAGAAAAGCCAATTGCCTCTCATCCAGTCTCCCAACGATCTTCATAGCACCCTCATCGAGCGCAGATTCCACCAACTCCTTCTTCTGCTTTTGCAACGCCATAATACGATCTTCAACTGTATCCTTTATCAAAATTCGATGGACCTGAACCAATTTCATTTGCCCAATACGATAAGCACGGTCTACTGCTTGCATTTCAATGAATGGATTCCAGAAAGGGTCAAGGATAATAACTCGAGATGCGGCGACAAGATTGAGCCCCGCGTTACCGGCTTTGAGAGAAATGAGCATGATATTACAATCAGGTTTGTTCGTGAATTGCTTGATTGCATCGTCTCGGCGTTTTGAATTCATGCTACCATCATAACGCTCGCATTTCCAACCCTTTTCTCCAATTGGCACCTGAAGAAGATCGAGAAAGGTCACAAACTGGCTGAAGATGATTGTCTTCTCGCCTTCTGTTTGAAATCTTTCGAGAAGTTCCACGCATTTATCGACTTTGGCTGACGATTGCCAATTCTTTCGAAGATATCTCATGTACTTCTTGTGACCTGCGATAGATCTGGAAGCCTCTTTCTTCATCATGGCAATCGAAAGATGTTGCTTCTGCTTTTCGACCTTTTTAACTTTATACTTATTTCTCTTCTCCTTGTTCTTGGATTTGGTTTTGGACTCCGACTTTGACTTGAATTTGAGATCGTCCAATTCAAGATCATCAAGATCATCAATTTCATCACCACCTTGCTCAGACTCATCATCCTCAATATCATCAGGCACAACGAAACCGTCCAGGTTGCCATTTTCGTCAACATCATCAAGTTTAGTATCGACATCAGAGTCAGAGTCCATGTCGCTGTCACTATCGGTGCTGACATCACTAAGGTCGCTGACGTTATCGACATTCTCTTCTCCCTCGAGCTTAACCGATGGCATATGTGCCTTCTTGAAAGTTCTGTAGTCAATAAGATTTGCCATGTCAAGCTTTCCACGGCAACTTGGACATTTGACTGTAGCGCGACCTTCGTCATTGCCTTGCGCTTCTTGCTTCGCCTGCTCGGATATCAACATCAAGCAATCGTGGCAGTTATCATGCCCACAAGGGATGATGATACTGGGATTTGGGGTTGCATCGTAGCATATATTGCACTTGAGATGTTAGCTAAGACATTTCCAGATGAACACCAATCAACTTACTTCGAACCCATCTGCTGCAAGGAGTCTCGACACCACATCTGGTTCGAGGGCTAAGGCACGTTCCATCATCTGATCCTCCGTGAGCTCTGCCGAGCCGGCTGCTGCTTCAAGATCAATAATCAAATGAGGGTGGCAGCAGCATTGTCTAAGGCGAAGTAGCAAGACAAGGATATTTGAGTAATTCTTCCCAACCGTTCCAGCCTTTCTGTACTTATTGAATTGAAGCTGGGTCTTGTCCCTGAGAGATTCGTAGAACTCCCACTCATCTTTGCTAAAAACAACATGATCAATTTCTTCGACTTTTGGTGGTAAGACGATGATAGGTTTCCCATCAATCTCAGATTTCTTCGTCCTTCGGAGGAGAATTGCCTTCAAAACACCTTGTAGGCGTTGCATGGTTATCTGAATATGTTTATCTGTGTAACTTCCCTTCGAAAGACAGCCGAAATCCTATCACTGTTAACAAAATACTCCAGTTTGCGAACTAGGCGTTATACGTACTTTAACAAAGGAGGGCCAACTGTTGTAAGGTCGGATACGAAGAAACTTGATTAACGAATAAAGTTCCGCAATGTTGTTCATCATCGGTGTGCCGCTGAGGCAAAACCTAGTCAGGGCTCTTAATCTACAAGCCGAAGACGCTGCTTTGGTGTTTTTATTTTTGATGCATTGTGCTTCGTCGAGGATCACACGATAGAATCTGCTCTTCGGACCCAAAAAAGGAAAATCTTTAGCCATTTGATTGGCGTTTAGGTCAACAATTCCCTTCTGCTTGCATTCCTCTTCGAACTTTAAAAGGCGAGTATATTCCGCACCCAGAGTCCCATAAGTTGTCAGGACTACATCATACTGTCGAAGTTCGTCCCAAGTCGCTTTCTTGCTGTTTCCATGGGCCATGTAGACGCTGGGTTTGTGAGCCGGCAATGTCTTCGCATCTATTTCGCTGCCCCATTGACGGAGAAGCGCGACAGGGGCAGCTATTAGTGTAGTCTAAATGTTATCAGCAGATGGCCATGATGTTTTGCCAAACGACATACCTTGCAAGCACGATCGGCTGATGGTCGTGACAGTATGAGTGACAAAGTACTGATTGTTTTGCCTAGACCCATATCGTCTGCTAAAATCCCCCCCCTGTTAGTACCCTCTTCCATTTGTTTCAACCATGTCAAAGCAATTTTTTGGTGTTCATACTAATCTCAAGTTAGCAAGGACTCCTAACAGACTCCAATGATGGCTGGACTACCAAGGGATATCTTAATCCTTCAGGGGTTCCCTCTCGGCTCTCTAGCGGAATTTCAACCTCAGCTTTGATGTTCTCCAACAAGTCTTTGATCTCCTTTTCTGTTTTTCTCGGATCGTTGATGACGTGATCCATCTGATCCGTCATCTCAGCGGTATATGAGGACCGATTGAAATAGCGAAAATCCGGTCCAGAGTCTGAAAATTTGCCCATGTCACCCACCGTGCCGTGTTGTAGGGAGTTGAGATTAGTTTCACCCATGTCATACTCTGATAAAGAGTCGATATTGAGCTCCGAGCTTGCCCCATGCATACTTCCAGGGAATGATTCTGGAAGACCATTTCCTGGAAGAGAGTGCGATTGATCATGAAGAGCCATCGTGTTATTAGGGCGACCAAAGCCTTGCACGCCAGAGGTACCTGAACTGTTGAACGTGGCTGTTGAGGGTTTAATATTCATGGAGAATGCTGGCTGTGTAGTATCCATATCATTGGGAGTATTTCCGGTTCCACGCCTAACCCAGGAGGGCAAAGAATTATTCATTTCATTAGCAGAGCTTACTGCCAAGCCAGATAATCCACAGTTGTTTTCGTGTGGATAATTCTGCCGGCTAGTTTTTAGGTGGCTAAGAGCTCTCTCTCCTAAGGCGAGGGTGCCCGGTGAATAAATTGAACCTTTATAACTATAAACGTTCGCTGTCTTCAAAGCTATGGCTCTCTGTCGACCATTATCTTTAAATGCCGAAGGGTCAATAATTTCAGGCTCCGAATCACTAGCGGACTCTTCAATATAGGCACCAGGGATCGTTGATGTCTGCATTGATGTAAAACTGGGGTTCGTGGCATTAGTAGCCCCTTCCTGGTGTTTAACTCTAGCTCCGCCAAAGCCTGTGCTAGAGAATTCTAAAGGTTGAGAGGAAGTTGATGTTTGTGGCTCGGCTTTAAGAACGGAATCGAGGGCCAATTTCCAAGGAAGGCTTCTAGCCGAGGAGCTGGTAGCGTGGGAACCATAGACATTTGACATAGGGGAGGGTTTAGTTGTCTGATTCTCACGAGAGGTAGAAGCTTGTGAATGGACTCTCAGCATTTTACTAAAGGCCGAGGGCTTCGAGCTAGTGATTGGAGTGCTTGAGACAAATTTATTTGAATTTGCAAGGGTACTAGCAAGCTCTGCATCAATTCTCTCCCGCTGTAATCTTTGTTCCTCCTGTCTCTGGAGTATGGCGTAGGAAGAGTCAAACATTATATCGTCATCCCTGAAAATTCAACATGTTAGTATATACATTCTACTTGTTATTTCAGATACAACGAAAAATCCATGAGTTTCATTATTGACTAATGAGCGAGAGACAGACATAGTGAGGTCAAAGTAGCCATTACCAACTGCAGTATATCCATACCCTGAGCTTCCCGAAGGAGTTGTTACACCTGTTGCAAAAGGACTCGGTGTTGTTCGACGGGATTTGGTTTCTTCAAAGGGTGCAAATGCATCTAGATGCTTGCTATGACTGCGCTTTCGAGTAGGTAGGTCAATTCGAGTTGAACCGGAGCATTCACCCATCGATACTCCAGAACCGGGTGTGGAAGCTGTGGAGGATAACGACTCCATTGACTCGCCTTCTTTGACTGTAGCGAAAGTTAGCACTGATTGTTAGATTTACTTGAAAATGGAGCATGGGAAAGCGTAATATAACATAACAGGATATCCTCCGCGCTATTAGAAGAGATTTTGGAGGTGAATGAAAAGTGTGAGTGAATTGGCGGCCATAGCCTTGTGCCGAAAGCAAAAGAATCGGATGAAACTAACATTGATAGCCTCCATTACTTCCCCGCCCATATGTGTTGTCCATCCTTGAATGACTTATACCAGACGGACGTCCAGTCGAGTTGTTATGCGAGATAGAAGGTGCTCGAGTGTGTGTGGATAAGGCTGCTTGAGTGCTCGAGAGGTTTTTGAGTTGTTTTTGAAGACTGACAATCTCAGCCTCAATTTCCGCTTTGCGCGATGATTGATCTTTGGCAGAACCGTCCAAGGAAATTAACAAAACTCTTTGAAAGTTTATTTCTTCATTGAGATTTGCAATTGCATTGGAGTGATCAGCAGCCGATGGAGACATGGTGAATTGGGAGATGGCCTAATGTGCCGGGGAATTATTGAAAGTGCAGCACTGCACCACAAGGCTTTGAAAAGTGTTGGTAGGTACCCTTCCTATGCGTTTACCCGCGGGCCATACGTGTTCTCACGTATGTTTTTGTTGACATGTAATACAAGGTTACAAATTAAAAGAACATTAGTTGGGAAGAACAGATAGGGAGAGGTTGAAGTAGAAGGAGGAAATAGAAGTAGAGGTAGAAGGGAAATGGTTGAGAAGATTTGATGAGTTCAAGATGAAAAGAGAGGTCGATGACATAGGGCGAGTGCGCGTGTGAGCGTGTGAGCGTGAATGCGTGGTAGGTAGGGAGGTATTTGCCCTTGGGGAATTTAATAACTTGCCTCCAGCTGCGGCGGTAGCTTCATTCCCGTGACTTCTTTGGGTTTAGTTCATTTTATCTCCTCCGCTTAAAATGCAGGAACATTTCTTATCGATAAACAAGAGCCCACCCCAATTGCGGAATCAATCCTGATAAGAAGAGGTTTAAGCTTGTTGTGGAGAAGAATTAGATGGGGAGGGATCTCCATCATATCATATCATAACTACCACGAAAATGGACTCAATATATTGACAAATCACACACCGACATAAAATCCCAGATCAGCATTTACGCTTACTTGACCTTGAAGGAACAATTGATTGTCATTACTCGTATGAGACCTAGAAACACTGCCTACTTACAATATCTACAAATGGGTGGCATAATTCATCCAAATTGGTCCAGATGTCACGATCCAAGACTTTAACGAATTCCTCAACACGCCTTTCGTCCATTCAAAATTCCCGAGTCTATTTTACGTTACAGTTCATGGATTGAATCCCACCCAGCTTTATTATGTCATTGATCTTCCGCATTGTAGGACTTACGAAAGAGGGACAGCCTTATAGTTTCCATTCCGGGGTTTTGCAATACAACAGCCAATCCCGGTGGCCCTATCAGGCAAGGTTATCCAGCTCCAGTCTCAACAAATGTGGTACGCTGGCCCCCATACTGGTCAACCTTCTATTTCTCGAGGAGTTGTGTCTAATCTTGTACTTCACATGTCCACATCTGCATACCCTTTCCTTCTCCACATTAGCCACGAAGAACTGTGTGCATGCAGTCTCTACAGCAAGTATCCTTTCCTTCCAACAGTTCCAACAAATTCGCTTTCTATGCTTTACTGCAGCCCAAGTTACCGCTGGCATGGCTTTAGATATATTGACGGGGCCTCACGTCCTCCAATAGCCACTATCGAGCATTACACCTTCCGATTTCATTCGATACTATGCAGCACGTACAGATTCGGTATATTTAGTCGTCATCAAATTCTGACTGGCGGATTCTTAAGCTAAAAAGTCACGTTGAAAGGAAAGAAAAGGAAGCCTAGGCGACTGGCGTACGGAGGAATCGTATGTCTCTGAAGAGTGAATGGCTTTCCAGTCACTGCTCTATTCTAATGAATGGACATTTTCAAAATATAAAATTGGAAGGATAAATATTTCCATTCGAACAATGACTCTTAAATCAAGTATTGTTGACTCTCATCTGGTTCGTCCTTCCTCGTGGTCAGCAATCAGATGAACCGAATGTTCGACTTGTAGGCCCCACCTGAATACATCATCACATTTCGGTATCACAAGAACATGACACGAGAGAGAAAGAGGCATACGACTCAAGAGTCAATGGACGAGCGACTCAAATATGTCACACTAGTTGTACCCAGATGGTAAACTCTTACTGTTGGAGACAGACCAATTTTTCATCTAGGAAGGCAGCAACAATCCGCATCTATGACTCCGATGCAATGTTATCGACCAATTGAAATTCCAAGTAGGCTATGGTTTGTGGCTTATGTGCGTAAAGAGGGGGACATTGGACAATACCCCGGCGGCTTGAGTAACCTACCATCAAACCTTTGTACTCCACTCCTCCGTGCAAGTTTCAAGTCTCAAGTCAGTGTAACGGATGGTCCGCTGCGGGAGTGCCCAGGTCGCCAGACCAACAAAAGCTTCATGAGTCTAAAGAGAAGCTCAGCCTCTGTTTTCTGTCTTTACTACCAACAAGCCATCAACTGAAACGCCTTTACGCACCGATGAAGGAATGATCATGCAAGAAGAAACTTAACAAGTGTTCTTGTAGGATTTACCCACAATCCGAATAGGGAAATATCTTCAACGCATATGGTGTTGGCGGCAATTATGTTCACCTAATTCGGTTTTCAAGCGCAGCCCCATTTGAGCCCCTCAAATCAACGATTCCACACTTTGCTTGGAACTGGAACATGAGTTATTATTCTTCTATTTTAGATCTTTTTGGATTCGAACAACACTGATGAAGGACGCTTTGGAGGGCGGTTCAGTAGACCTTCACATCGACCCTTTTAGCCAGGAACCAGAGCCGCCGCTGTTGGCGACCGACCAACAGACCCCATTCCGAGTCTTTCCCTAACTTCTTATTACCACAGCGAACCAAACTTAAAAAACTCTTTCTATGTGACTTCAAGCTCCTATATTATCCCTTTAACTTCGTGACCCTTTCTTTTCTTTTGAAATTCTCATGCTCATGCTCTTCCTCCTCTTTCCCCATCGAACCATATTTATTACCTATATTAGAAACTTGGGCTCAAACGATCATATTCAACCCAACATCTAAAGTCTAGGAATAACCTTACCCTCCCTCCACCCATATTAAACTTTCTTACCAACCGACCTCTTATTATTTGATTCTTGCGATTATTATCACGATATCACGAGTTTATACGAATTTCCTTTATAATTTTCTTCATCGGATCATTTACCCTAACCTTATTTTCGATTCTACATCCCATCCCACTCCAAAAAGTATCAGCCAGTTCGTGGTGGATATCTGCACCATTACATCAGACTTGAATTCGACCGAGTAACGCTATCACCAAAATAATTCACGATTCACGAAAGACCTTGATATCCCAATTATTTGATTATTATCCAATCCAAGAATTCAAATACTTTAATCAACTTTTTCTCGCTCTTTTTCCTCATCACCAACCAATTAAATGAGATAGGAAATCTACAAGTTTCATATTTTAAACCACAGGAAAAGAGAGGAAGAGAGAAGAGAAGAAAAGGAAGAGAAAAGAAAAGAAAAAGAAAAAGAAAAGAAAAGGAATACCCAATCCCATGATTTTCTCTCTTTTTCAACCTATGACAGCAAAGTATTGACAAGCAAAAATATATCACGACTCCAGTAGATTGAAATTCTCATATGCAGGATCCCCCACCAACAAATTTTCAGCTTTGTATCGCTTCTTATCGTTTTACACTTTTAGATCACCAAAATTGAAGAAACTCAAGGAAAATTTATTACAACCCACCAACCCACCTAATAAATAACATCTCACAGCCGCTCTCCACCTTGAAGTCTTACTCACCGGAAAAAAAGACCTCGCCATCCATTCATCCAAGCTGGGCATCCACCTGGGCATCCACTGGGATTGATTCACGAACCTTAGTACTCTTACCACCCTTACCACATTCTACCACCCCTACCACATTTTACCACCCTTACCACCTTTTACCACCTTTTACCACCTTACCACCTCTTCACGAGCCAATTCCCGATACCCAAACCAGCCCAACCGAAGCAAGCCCCTCCAAGTAGCTCGTCATCCCATCTTTTCTCTTCTATTACCTTCATTCACCACCATCATTGACGCTATACAAAACCTGTCCATCTTCCAGCCTCGTCCTTTTTCTTCCTTCGAATCCCGATTTTCTCTTACCTTTTGCTTTCTTCACTCTCATATCTACCAACAGTTGCACCCTTTGCTGCGTAGATACTAAACTGCTTTCATCGTTAACAAACGACATTGTATTTTCGAATTCACTAGAACTTTCCACCATTTCGAAATACAACAGAATCAGCAAGAAAATTATCAATAAAACAATACAACAAATATGTCGAGACACGGCGCACCGTCACGAGTGTCGGAATATGATGAGCGTGATACTTATTATCGAGGAGCAGCCCCTCCTCCAGCTCAAGTTCGAGTAAGAGAACGTGATCATGAAGAGTCTATTGACTTCAGTACCAGAAGAGGTCCAGAGAGACCTCGAAGACGTTCATTGGATTTCTTACGAGATGATTATGCACGATCAGAACCAGGCCAAATGGTTGTAAGAGAACGGGAAACGGAAACATTTAATGACAGACCACTTGTGCGAAGACCACGATCACCTTCTCCTCCACGTTTTCGTGAGAGAATCGTGAGAAGTGAAGTTGGAAGACGAGAGCCTTCTCCACCATCCGAGAGAGTCCGAACACGAATTGTTGAGAGAGAAAAGGAAACTCAAAGATCTCCATCACCCCCACCACAACTTCGCGCCCGAGTGATCGAGACAAGGCAAAGATTTAGGGAACGATCCCCATCACCACCAGCACCCTCTCCAGTTCGCATTCGTGAGAGAGTCATTGAGCGAGAGCGGGAGAGAGAAAGAGAAAGATCACCTTCCCCACCACCACCACAAGTGGAGAGAATTCACACCCGAATTGTTGAAAGGGAGAGAGAAAGAGAACCATCCCCAACCCCATCTCCCCCACCTACCCCACCACCCGAGATTATTCGAGCACCACCCATTCACCGAGAAATCATTACACATCATCGCCACATTGATCATGGTAAGTCTGCCTCTAACTTCCCACCATGATGATCGTCAACCAAATACTAATTAATAAATAAGGTTTCGAGAGAGCTCCCGCACCAAGCCCACCCCCACCTCCTCGTCGTGCACACACCCCCGCACCACCAAAAACCGAGAAGACCGAAATTGATATCTATCGCTCCGGCAACAGCACCGAAGTTGATATCACAAAAACAAAGACTACTACTCGCGAACAGGCTAAATCGCCTCCCCCACGAAGAGAATATTATGATGATTCCATATTATTCGAACAAGAGCGTGACAAGTTACGTGTCCGAGATACTCGTATAGATCTTAGCAGAAGAAGAAGTTTGAGCGCTCGCCCTGAGAAGAAGTTGGATCTCGACATTCGAGATGAAGATGAGGCCGATTTCTACGCTCATAAAGTTCAAGAAAGAGCCGTTATTGGTGAAGCATTTAATGGTGCTACAAAAGATTGGACAATCGTTGATGTTCCCCCTGGAACTGAGAGGATCACACTAGATGGTGTTGGAGGTGCAAGTCAAGAAATCACTTGGCAGAGATACAATGGTGTACGACGAAGTAAGTTCAATCCTGAGCGTGAACGCAAGGCAGAAGAACCCGAACGTATCGAGAAGAAAATCGAGTTCCGCGAACGTGAGAGAGAGGGTCCTGATCGCACTACTGAGCGTATCGAGATCCGTGAGCGTCAAAGTGGTGCCCCATCCCCACGAGAATCTTCAACTACCGTTGATATCGAAATCTCAAGCAATCGTAAACCACGAAGCCATGCTAGTGGACCAATATACGAGAGAGAAAGAGAATATGAACGTATCGAAGAAAGCTCTGATCGTCAAGTCGGCTTCCCATTACCTCGTGGTCCACCAAAGAGCAGAATGGGTGATTTATGGACTGAAATCACCAAGGACTTGGTAGCTAAAGAAGCTATCGAGGAACTTGGTTATGATTATGAAGAAACAGAATTCTTCTACTACATTCTCCAATATCTCCGATACGTAAGTTCCATCCCTTTGTTCCTACGTTCCTCGAAAAATATACTAACAACCTTCTAGCAAGATGTCGAAGAACTCGTCGCCCTTTCGGAAACCGTCCGTCGCGAACGTCAAGATCGCATCCGTGAAATCGAACGTGAACGTGTTCGTATTGAACGTCGTGAGAAAGAACGCGATGATTGGGAGCGTGCAGAGAGAAGAAGAGAGAGAGACAGCGGATATGATGATGAGCGAATCATCGAAAGAGAAATCATCTGGGATGATTCCAGAAGACGTGAACGACCTAGCAGACGTTGGTAATTCTTTTCCTATTCCTAGGATTAAATTATCAATTTAAGTTGGTCGAGAACCGAGATGCTCGCACAGCAGTTGCAGTTGCAGTTGCAGGCGAATAAAGAGGAAAGAGCAAGAAGGGAACAATAAATCCTCTGATCCACTTCCTCTACGAAATTGATGAAATGAGTCAACGAAGCGAACGACATACCGAAAGACAACACGACGTTACGGCTGCTAAATAATGACCTTGCACTTGCACTAGCATCATCCATCTCACATAGCGCTGTTATCTTTCATTGCTGCTTATTTTTCATTTATTTCGAAATTTGGTTTCGAATCCTTTTGATTGCTTTTTCTTGGACGGCTTCGAACTTTCTGTCCTGGGTGATTTTTTATCTTACCTATCTACCTAACCTTCGATTCACCATCACATCCATATTTACATTCAACCACATATTCATTACCTCTCTTCCGAGCCGTCCACTCGTAAGGAAGGTAAATGTTTATGTTAATATTTATGTTTATGTTCGTGGTCTACCGGATAGATAAATAAGATAAGATAACATCATCGGAGGGACGAAGAAAATGGATGGATGGGATCAGTCATTTCATATTTTTCTTTCTTTTCTTTTCTATGATTTTTTATCAGTTTCCTTTGGTTGCGTTTGCTCTTTTTTTCTCATTGGATTGTATTGCTCTTTTTTATGTGTGAGGGAGGAAGGTGATTTGAATTGAATGATTTGAATGAATTGGATGTGAAGGGATGAGGAGAGAGAAGGGATGTGGAATGGTATATTAGGTATTTAACGAATTGATTATGAAAATGAAAAACGAAGATGAAGATGATGAAGATGATGAAAAGTATAATGTGCCAGTGCCTTGATTTGATTTAAGTTGATATATTATACCTTATTTAATACTTTTTACTCTGGCTCTTACTCTTACTCTTACTCTTACAAATATATCAATAAATAAATAAGTGTATAGACTCCTCACAAATCAAATTATAAATAATCTAAAACTAACTCTAAAATCAAATCAAAAAAAAATCAATCATTTCAAAATAGAATTAAGAATTAAAATTAGAAATAAAATTTATATTTTATTTTATTTTATTATGTTATATTATATTATACTATTCTCTCGAATCCGACCGAGTCTATTAATTTTATTTTATTTTATTTGAATTTATTTATTTACTTATTGTTATTATTATTATTATTATTATTATTATTATTATTATTTCCTCTATACTTAATCAATTATGTATTACTTTTATATTCTTCTGTCTTTATTATAGTAGTAGCAATAAAAATAATAATAGCACTTAAATAATAATAATAATAATAATACTAAAACTTAAAAATCAGTTCTTTATTTTCTTATTCCCTCATTTGCTTTTTCTTTTCCTTTCCTTTCCTGTCACGAATCACGCTCATTATAATATAATAAAACCAAGTACATCGGTTTAGGCCGCTGTTTTCGAAGAAAACCTTATCGATAAAGAATCCTAGAATAAAAGTTCTAGAATAAATAAGATCCTAGGATAATTAGTATTCTAGGAAAAGAGGGTTAGGCAATTATATAGTCCTAAAACAAATATTCTAAGATAAGATTTGTTCTAGAATAAAATATCCTAGGATAATATTCATCTTAAGATTATTATTCTAAGAATTATACAATCCCAGGATTAAAATCGTTCCAGGATTAGTATCCTGAGGCTTATATAAGATCATATAATAAAGCTGTCACGAATCATGTTCATTTTATAAAATAAATCTAGTTACTGGTGTTTAAGCCGCTTTCTTCAAGGGGGTCCTTATCGATAAGGAATCCTAGGACAAATATTGTCCTAAAACAAATGATGTCCTAAGAAGAATAGATTAAGCAATCATTAGATCTTAGAACAAATGTTCTAGGATATAATTCGTTCCAGGACTATTATCCCAGGACGGTATTTGTCCCAGAACTATTGTTCTAGGATAATATCTGTCCTAGGATTATTATCCTAGGATTGGAATTGTCCCAGGATTAATATTCTAAGACTAATGGTAGATTACATGATAAGGAGCCTTAGAAGCTTTGAAAGCTTCTAGAGCTCCAGGAACTTTTTGGAGCTTTAGGGCTCCTTAGAGCTTCCTTATATTCATTAGTATATAATCAGAATAGTTTTATAGTTTAGGAGCTTCGTATTCAACTTAATTATCAATTAATTTACCTACATTCTACTTGATCTAGTAACGATTTCATTTTTAAGTAAACCCAATTAATAAAGCCTTAATCTACAACTACCAACCAATGAAACCTCAGGCAGCCGCTGCCTCCAGTACAGTATCGTTACAAAAGCCTCTGGGAGCGAAGGTTCCCCAAGGCTCCTAGAAGCCTCCAAGAGCGTAGCTCCCTAGGGCTCCAGAAAAGGAATCAATATATAATCAGAATAATTTCATAGTTTAAAAGCTTTATACTCAATTTAGTTATCAATTAGTTTATCTATATTCTATTTGATCTAATAACAACTTTATTTTCAAGTGAACCTTAGTAATAAAGCCTTAACCTACAACTACCAACCAGACGAACCTCAGGCAGCCGCTGCCTCCAGTACAGAATCGTTACATTTCCTTTCCTTTCCTTCCCTTTCCCCTCTTTCCTTTCCCCTCTTCCCTTTCTTCTCACCTCTCCGCTCCTTTCTACTACTACACACACATCCCTCAAAATTTACCCATCGCATCACATCACCCTTCCATCTCACTCTTCCCCCCCTCAAACCCCGAACCTAAACCCCAAACCCTCAACCCCAACCTAAAACTTCGGAAAAAACACCGGAGTATTCCTCTTCCAATCCTGATAATCTTTCCGATGTCCATATTTCTTATCATACTATTTCATTCAAGAGTAACATATTAGTTTGATTCTGTACATATACTTTTCTTCCATGTTTTCCGTCATGTTTTCATCTTTGTATATGATACCCCAACCCAACCCACCCCGCCTTCCCCCTCCCCCCTCCACATCTCTAAACGGGAGATTCTCGCGCTTGCGAGTTTGTAGATTGGAAATTCTGTGGGGTTGAGTTTTTCTACCTGTGCCTTGCACATATAAGGGTCTTCTCACTCAACTCTTTCACTCACTCACTCTATCTCTTCCCAAATCTTTACCATCCATCATATATATCATATATGACAAACAAGAAAACAATAAAACAAACAAACAGAAAAGAAACTCAAAAAAAACATACCTTCCCCTCACTCAACGGCACCCCACTAATCTTCAACAACAAAAACGACACAAAAGCCGGACTAACCCCCGCAATCCCCACGCCCAAAGCCCTACCCCAAATTCCCCAACCACTCGTCCCCATCCCCAACTGACCGATCCTCCCAGCCAAAACCCCCGCACTTAGCACTGCAATTCCCGTCCACAACGTCGCCTCACCAAAATAATTCGGATGTCTAGATTTAGACCACAGACCCGAGGTGAGAAAATCCTCATCGTGTTCTTTTCGCTTTTTGGCGGCGGACCAGGCGGATTTTTGTCGATCGGATAGGATTTCAAAGGTGAGTCCGCCCGTGAAGAGGAGGAGTCCGAGGATGTCGGTTAGCATTAGCGTGGGGAGGGTTGCTAGAAGAGGACGGGGAAGAGCGTTTAGGGCGATGACGGGGAGGCAGCAGAGGGATACCCAGGTTGCTTGGGCGGTGAATGCGACGAGGAATCTGGGGGGAGATTTTTTGATTTCATCGACTAGAAGTTTGGGGTTAGGTTGCTTGTTGGTGGAGGATGAAGGGGAGTTGGGCAGGAAGAGGAGAAGTATAAAGATGGAGAGAATATAAGAGAGAGATAAGATGAATTTGTGATTCTGTCCTTCGTCTTAGAACATCAACATGAGAATAAAAACTTACAACGAGAATCATGACCATCACCCAATATCCTCATAAAAAGATAACTACCAACTATATTCATAAGTTAGTATCTATCTTTGCAAACCTAACCCTCTCCTCTCCTCTCCACCTCCCCAACCAGCCACTTATGCTCAAGCGCGTTTATAACAAGAAAAGAAATAAAGAATAGAGGGAAACGAGAAAAAAAAAACATACGTCTAGTAGCCCAAATACCCACCGCAGCACTAAGAACCACCTGTCTCCAGTTCAACGCATTGGGAGGTGCATTTTTTGAAAACGCATCGAGGAGTTTATGCCACTGATATAATTAGCCATTATCCATCATCCACAACCCCTTCCCCTCCCGCCCCCATCCCCCCTCCAAAAAACCAAACCAAACCAAACCAAACCAAACAAAACCAACCAACCAAAAAAAAAAACCCACCTCAACACCCCCCTTCCCCCCTCCCTCCCTCCAACCCGGCAACAACAAACTCAACCCCACCACACTCAAATAAGTCAAACTACCACTCAAATCATAGAAGCGCTCGGACTGGAGTGCGATACTGGGGAGCGCGACTGCGGATTGCATGGCAAACGCTGTGCCGATGGCGGGGATGAGGGTGCGGAGGAAAGGGGAGCGGAAGTTTGTTAGGTGGAGGAGGGTTTGGGTTAGGGTCATTTTTGTGTGTGTGTGTGGTGTAGTGTAGTGTAGTGTAGTGAAGTGTATGTATGAATGGATGAATGAATGAATGAATTATGTGAATGGTGTGAAGGGTGAGATGAGAAGAGATGAGATGAGAGTTGTATATGTCTATAGATATACGCAGATATATATATATATAAACAAACAAACAAATCCTTCCTTCCTAACTTCCTTCCTTCCTTCTATACAAATGACACGATAGCGATAAGCTAGCTAGCTAGCTATGTATTTACCCCTCTCAAACCAAATTAGTATAAAATAAAATATAATGACGACATTGACATTGACCTGTCTAGAACTTCAACCAACTAAGTCAGCTAGCTAACCTCGGAGTCCGGAATCGGGGTTCAGGAATTCCCCGTTGATTAATAATCCACTTACTTTACCTTGGAAGATTTTGGTGGGTAGGTAGAAATCCCTGATGATCGATTTTATTAGATATCTAGATAGATAATTTATACTCGAGTAGATGTATGTTTATCAAATGAATGAAATAGGTCTCAAAAAGATACCAAGATATAAGAGGCCAAAGACATTTCAAAACAAGTACATCATCAATTTTCAATCCTCAATCTCAATCATCAATTGCTTATTCCCATCATCTATCTAATTCATCCCCCTCCCTCGTTTTTCACCATTTTCTCTTGCATTCCATTCATCCCCCTCCCATCCCATGCATCCAAATCAAATACACTCCAATCCATTCAATCCATACCCATTCATTCAATCATCTATTTATTAATATTATGGTAATCCTACTCTATACCACTTTTCTCTCGAATTGCCATCCACAACTTCTACCTCAGACCCCTTCCAGAAATTTATCTGTCTCAAACCAATGCTCTTGTCTATACGCCATAACGAATGTTTTTGTTATTCCCCAATACCATCAATTAGTGGATTCCATTCATTACCCACAAGAAATATTCCTCATAAAAGACTCTTCATCTCAAGAACCGAATCATAGAAGAGAAGAAAAAGATGTTTAAATGAAGAAGAAAAATGCAAAAAGTTCATGGCAATGGGTATCGTAACGATAGACCGCACCAAGACAATAAACAGAAAAAAATTCAGCCAAGAACGTAATGTACATCAGTAATCATAGAGTATCGTAAACCCAATCATCGCAAAGGTTCCTTGACATCCGCAACACCATTCGCGACGACTTCTCTCAACGACCAACGTGGAGGTTTGACAACACCTTGAAGACCATTTGCCTTTTGCCATTCCTTTTCCATTTCAGGTGTAACACCATCAGGTAAATGCTCTGCTCCACCTGCTACACCAGTGGAGAATTTGAGTTGAAGAACATCTCCAACTTCGTCGCAAGCAGCCAAGATACGATCCATATCATCCTTATTATGAGCTGCGGAAACGCAGAAACGGGCACGGGAGGAAATGAGTGGCGTGGCAGGATAACCGACAATAACAACGGAAATCTTTCGTCGAAGCATTTCATGAGAGAAAGCAGGCATCTTAGCAGGATTGTACAAAACAATGGGGATAATTGGAGAATCGTCATGACCGTACACGATGAAACCGAGACGTTTCAATCCTAGTCGGAGATATCTTGAGTTAAACGCAATTCGCTGTAATCTCTCTTCACCTTGACCTGGGGCAATTTCTCCAGAGATAATCTTCAAAGCGCTGAGGATTTGCATCAAGACTGGTGGGGTAGGTGATTCACCAAATATGGTAGCTGCGTTTGTTTGTCTTAATTTGTCGATGATGTATTTTTCTCCAGAGATATAGCCTCCGTTAGCACCAAAAGATTTAGTGAGAGTACCCATAAGGATATCAATCTCAGCAGGATCAATTCCGAAGTAATCGCACACCCCACGACCGCGAGGACCCATAGCACCAATAGAATGGGCCTCATCGACGAAGAGGTTGAACTTGTACTTCTTCTTGAGAGCCAAAACTCCTGGTAAATTAACCATGGTACCTTCCATGGAGTAAAGACCTTCAACTACAACCAAAATCTTCTTCCATGGTCGGTGAGTTCTAGGTTGACCTTGAGAAATGACTTCCCGGAGCAATCTTTCCAAATCATTCATATCATTGTGCTTGAAGGACATGATCATAGCTCTTGAAAGACGTGCACCGATACGAATAGAAGCATGATTCAATTCATCGGAAATGATGAGCGAGCCCTTTCCAACCAAGGCAGGGAAAGCAGTTGCGTTTGTAGCGAAGCCCATTGAGAAAACCATTGCTGCAGGCTTACCAACAAATTTGGCAATTCTGTCTTCAACCTCCAATGCCAACTCGGAAGTACCGGCATCGGCTCGAGGACTTGCAGAGCTGATTCCGTACTTTTTAATGGTCTCTTCCACAGCGTCTGCGCATGGACCCTCCGACTGGGCGAATCCGAGATAGTTATAGGAACTTAAATTTAAAGTTTCCGTGTACGTGCCGGTAAATTGATAGTTCTTGTTGAAGTCATCAGTCTTTCGATCGATGAGAGTGATGTATCTACCCGGGACGCCAGTAACTGGACGAGCGAAACAATCATCAATACGCAACTTCAATCTGCGTACATAGAAATTGTCAAAGTCACTGTTAAGAGCGGCATACCCATCGGCAGCTGTGAGATGTCGGTAAGATTCAGGCTTGAATCTTTTCCCAAAGAAATCTCGAACGTGTCCAAATATGATCAAGACCAAATAACTGATGTATGTTGTGAGAAGGTAGTAGTATGGTGGCTCATCCTCAATTGGATCCTCGAGGACTCCATGGTGCTGGCTAACATATTTATGACTTGGGTGGTTCAATGGTCCAAATTGAGCATCTCTTTTTGCTTGTAGTTTAGCTTCTGCGACAGAAGGTGGCTGAAAAAGAGTGGTGGGGGGATCATCCATGTTCACCTCACCACCCTTTGCAGTCGAGAGAGAAATCGTTGGGAGAGATAGAGATGCTGGACTGGGAGATGGGTTGTCCAAAAGTCGCTGTTGTTGTGCGGCAACAGCAGAAAGAAGGGCGGCCTGGGCCGATTGTTGTTCCTTATTCTTCGGCGAAGATGTGAAGAAATTGGTCAATCTGTTACCCTTCGAGGTTGACGCCCTACGGGGGGTGGATGTGTCGGATTGCGGTGTGATAACCGCAGGTGTGATAGAACTAGCAAACGGATTTCGAGGAAGTCTTTGAGGCATCGTGGTCATGAATCAAAACCCAGCTCCGAGGAGATTAGGGTATCTAGATCTTGATCTGAAAGCGTGGGTAGACGAAGGCTTGTATGTTGATGTTTCCACAAAGGATTGGACCTTTGTTTATTGACTTGAGAGAAGGATGTGAAGGAAGATATCGTAGATCAGTAAGGGGTATTCGTAGTTCCTAGGCTATGACGAAGCTGGCTGGCAGATTAACTTGCGGCGGAGTTCTAGGATGCGCATTTAACATCAGTAACGTGGACAATTTACAATGCAGGGAGATGATTTGTGGGGCGTAGGACTTGGGAGATGTTTGAAGGTAATGACAGGGTAGAACGATGAAAGAAGGCAACGAAGACTTCGAAGCATTGTATCATGGACATTTGAGAGGGTTTCGTTTAAGGTAAGGTGTAAGATGAGGTTTGAATTGTGTATCGATTTTCGAGACAATCGAGGTTGAATCGACAATTGAGAGGAAACTAAGACAGGAAAGTAGAAGACATACCGAGGATGAAAGTAATGCTTGAAGAATTGGGTTGAGAGTATTGGTATTTTTTGAATATTAAATCTGGTTGAATTTGTGAAATACTTCTGTTGATGTTTTGATGCTGATTTCTTTTGCAGGAAATGAAATCGAAGCGATTCCTCAGATAGTGAAATGGTGGTTAAGATGGAAATGAAATTAAGTTTGCGACGAAAAGGTAAAACAACGTCTATTCATTCGTTCTTGCGTTCTTGCGTTCTTGCGTTCTTGCGTTCTTGCGTTCCTTCGTTCCTTCGTTCCTGATGTGAGAGAGCGGTTTGAGGAGGCTAATCGATCACCTCGGTGAAAGGTTCTCGTCACGAAAAGAGGTACGAGAGGTGGCTGGATCTGAATCTATCGATGAAGAAGTTACACACCCAATTATAGTTTGAATGCTGGTCTCCTTTCGATTGAGATTGATAAAGATAAAAAAAGTCAACTTGGCCACTCTATCTGTATCGTCTTATAAATATTATTATTATGATAATAAGTGAAATTGACAATCGACAAAGCACACGCCCTTTCGATAAGAAAAAATCCCACCAAATTTGAGAGGATTAGGGATCACAATCGCAAGTGGGAAGAAGAGGAAAGTAAATAATAAGATGAGAAAATAAAGGAGAAGAGATGTTATAAATCCAAGATAGGTAGGTAGAGAGAAGTACCAGGTAGGTAGGTAGGTACTTACCGTGTAGGGAACAGCAACAACAACAAGTCGCTCTTTATTAGGTTACTCGTTACTCGAGATAAATGAGCTTCAACATGGGTCAGTCCAGCACTTCCACTTGCGGAGTGAAGTAATAATTATTAAGAATTTATGTACAGAGAGAGTATGATTAAAGACTCTTGCGATCAAATGAATAAACGATGATCAAAGCGGCGTTTTGATCGATCTAGCCTTGCATAAATGTAAGAAGAATGAATAAGCAGGCCATGAACAAATCGCATTCGATCCTTTGGAGGTGAACAAAGTTCAAATCCCCATTGCTCATCTCATCCGTCCGGTGCATCCGTCGTTGATTATGTCAACATAACTTGCCGCTTTATCTTTACACCCTCTGCGATAATAAAATGCTAGCCAACCACTCCGTACTGCACATCTAATTTCCTTTTTCTTTTCTTTTCTCTTCTATTCCGGGATTTGAATGGCTGGAAGCGTTACATAGCTTGACATGATTGGTTCGGACAATCCAAAAAGTGGTTTATCTCCATCATTTTACGGATCCACCCGGCTTTTTCATTTTTTCCTTACCTTACTTACTAGGGTAGTTAGTTATTACTGTGTAACTGTGTAGGGCTGTCAGAATCTAAAGACTTCTTTTATACAAGTTATGTAAGTTTTCTAGGATTCCTATATCCGAGTTGCACCTTTTATCATTATCCTTTTACATTTGATGATTTCATTCTCTTCATACGCGGTGAAAGGGTTCTATTTGTATAAAATGTATAGAGAAGTAGGTAAGAAGGAGCTGTCGCAGCATCGCAGCATCGCCAGACCATCCTTTACCCCTGGCCTAACAACTAGACAACTAGCCAACATGTCGGCGGTGTGAGTCTACCCTTCACGCTCTCATCGTCCCATCTGATCTTCTTTCACTGCCACGCAGCACCCATACCAGTACCTTGTTTCATACCGACTCTCATGCAATATACAATATACAATATACTAAAATAGACTATGTTTAAAAGTCGTCCGACCCCACGAACATTACGAACATTCCGAACAAATTCCATCGTGAATCGTTACCAATGCCATTTTTCAAACTTTGGACTTTTCATCACAAGAGATCATAGAACTTCTTCAGGAGACAGACTATGATATCATTAACTATAATAATTCATTCCTTTGAGACTTTAAGCGTTGTAACTTGCCGGCATCGCCCTTGAGTAAATCTTGTTTGATAGAACAACAGTTTGGATTCCTTTAAAAAGGTAGAATTTCCAAGACGTTAGGTTCCTTACGCCGGCTTCAAGTAGTTTTACTAATTCCAGGAGAGCCGAGCCCCTCTACCAAGAAACAGCTTATAACCAGCTGTTGATATTGATATTAGAGTTTACCTGCCCAACGCAAAGCTGCTCAATCATATGCATAGAAAGTGGAAGCAAGATGCATGTTGATAGCATGAATAAAAGTCCCTGAGCTTAGATTTGATGGGTCACGGGTGTACCTTTCGATTAAGCGTATTCTTAAAAGATCTAGAAATCGAACATCATATAAGTTCATCGATGAATACCGATTTGAGATGCGGGAGCGGATGAAAATAAGTTTCCTCTTCTTTGCCGTTGCTGCCGGTGATAGTAGGTGGTAGTAAGGTCGTGCTCTCACTTTGTTAGCTGTTTTCCCAAGTTGGGCATCAATCAAGATATCAATTTAGTAGGTATTAACAGTCCGGATTATCATATATGAAGTTTGCTGTAACATCGGGTATAGATATGCAGGTAAAATACCTTTCAGTATTTGAATTTTGAAAAATGTCAACGGACCTGAGTGAAGATGCTGTTTCTATCCCCGCCCAAGTTCATGTGACTGAAAGTCCGCAAGTCCGCAATCCGGACTTCAATCACATGCACATCACATGTACATCACATGCACAACACATCAATCACATACACATCACATGCATCACAATCATTCAATGGCCTCAGGATAACCCGCAACAATCCGCTCGGAACTTTTCCGCATCTTGATTGGTGGGGAAAGCTGAAATGTACAATCCCTATGTAAATAGTCTCACATCATGATATTCACCAAAACCTTCAATACTTTGAAATATTTCTGCAGACTTTGGTCAAAGTTATACCAATTGTCTAGCTTCATAGAAGTATTTTCACATTCACTTCCACAGTCAGTGTAGAATTAAACTTCCGGTTGAACCCCCCACATCCGAGGTCCTTTCCATTCTCAAGAACACCTATCGCGAAATTTTGCTGAGAATCGCTTCCCCTTTCTTCACTTATCCCAATCTACAAATTCATTCTAAACAACATCATTCATTTCCAAAATGGGATCACAAACCCCTCCCAATGCATTGGATTCATCGACCACAGAACTTTGGCGCCATCCTGATCCAACCTCAACCCGTATGTTCGAATTCAAAGAAATCGTCAACGAGAAATATAATTTGAAGTTGGAGAGTTATGATGATTTGTATCAGTGGTCTGTTGGGAATATAGCTGAATTTTGGGGGGAGACATGGTGGTTTACGGGAATTAGGGCCGAGCATGGATTTGATAAGGTATGTAGAGATGGTTTTTGAAATGTCTGTCATGTGATGGTTTTGATGTCTTTTCGTTTGGGCACCGGGCTTGGAAGTGGATGGGAAGCTGAGGGTCAACAAGGTCGATGTACTCTTATCTTTGAAAGTGCTGTTTACGTTCTTTGCGAGAGACTGTAGGGACTAGTCGGGGAACGTTGGTTTTAAGTGTAGTAGTGCTACTACTTTGACTCGCGAGCAAAGAAAAGCATTAAGGGCAGCTTCTACACATTCCTGTAAGACTAACGATAACAGGTCGTTGACAATGACGCGCCCATGTTTCCCCGTCCCAACTTCTTCCAAGGATCTCTCCTCAACTTTGCCGAAAATCTCCTTTACCCCGCCAACCTTAACATCGATCCTGATTCTCCAGCTATCATTGCTGCCACAGAATCCACTCGTTCCACCGTTTCATGGGCCGAACTTCGAGAACAAGTTCGTAAATGTACCAATGCTCTACGAACACTCGGTGTTAAACCTCATGACCGAGTTGCTGGTTTCGTGGGAAATCATACCAATACCGTTGTAGCTATGCTTGCTGCTGCATCTATAGGAGCAATCTGGACGGGTGTCAGTCCTGATACAGGAGTCGCGGCTGTTTTGGATCGGTTGGTGCAAATTGAGCCGGTGGTTCTTTTTGCTGATAATGGGGTTGAGTATAATGGGAGATTTCATGAGAGTTTGAGTAAAGCACGTGAAATTGTGAAGGAATTAAAGGGGCTTAAACGATTGATTATTTTTGATACTGTGGATTTACCAATTAAGATTGAAGGCTTTGACATTGAGGGGGGCAAGACCGAGACTTATGATGAGTTTTTGAAAAGGTAAGTCGCTTAAGATTCTCCTCTTCATTTCATCCCCAATACTTACAAAAGTCCAGCGCCGCTGATCCAAATGCTCCTTTGAAATTCACACAACTTCCACCAGATACCCCATTATATATCCTCTACTCGTCAGGCACAACCGGAAAACCAAAATGCATCATTCATTCCTCTCTTGGAACCCTCATCCAACACAAAAAAGAACACATCCTCCACTGTGACATACGTCCCGGTGATCGTCTCTTCTATTTTACTACATGTACATGGATGATGTGGCATTGGCTCGTATCTGGTTTAGCATCCGGTACCACCATAGTTCTTTATGACGGATCACCCTTCAAACCACAATCTCATCTCTCCATGCCTCTCCTTATCCAAGAATTAGGAATTACCCATTTCGGCACCAGTGCGAAATATCTCTCCATCCTCGAACAAAATAACATTCTCCCCCTGAAAGAAAATATCAACCTCTCCACCCTTCGCGCAATCTACTCCACTGGCTCTCCATTAGCTCCCTCAACTTTCAAATACATCTACTCCGCAGGTGCCTTCCCACCATCCATAAACCTGGGTTCCATAACGGGCGGTACAGATATAATTTCACTCTTCGGAGCCCCATCCCCCCTTTCCCCTGTATACACAGGAGAAATCCAAGTCCGCGCCCTCGGCATGTCCATCGCCGCCTATTCCCCCGAGGGCACGCCCATCCCAGCCGGCTCACCGGGCGATCTCGTCTGCACCAAACCCTTCCCCAGTCAACCCACCACCTTCTTCTCCCGCGAATCCGGAGCCGGCGATAAAAAATACCACGAATCCTACTTCCAACAATTCCCCGGCGTATGGCATCACGGGGATTTCATCAAATTCTCCCCCGAAACAGGCGGTATCTACATGTTAGGACGCTCAGACGGAATCCTCAAACCATCCGGTGTACGATTCGGCTCAGCAGAAATATACAACATACTCCTCAAACACTTCAGCGAAGCAATCGAAGACGCGCTCTGCATTGGACGAAGACGTCCAACCGATGATGATGAAACCGTAGTCCTATTTGTGAAAATGACCTCTGGTCATATCTTTGACAAGGAACTTCAGGATAATATTAGGAATGTCGTTAGGAGGGAATTGAGCGCGAGACATGTCCCGGGAATTATCGATGAGTGTTTTGAGATTCCCGTCACGACGAATGGGAAGAAGGTCGAGGTGGCTGTTAAACAGATTTTGGGGGGTGTGGATGTGAGGACTAGTGCTAGTGTGGCTAATAGGGAGTGTTTGGATTGGTATCGGGAGTGGGCGGGGAGGTGTTAGGTCTGAGTTATTAGGTGTCAGGGTTTTGGTGTTGAGAAGGGGGGGGAGAGAGTAGGTAAGTGTGTAGGTATGTGGTGAAAAATGAAAAATAAGACATTTAAAATACAAAATTTGATAAAGAGCGATGGAAGAAAAAATAGAGGTAAAGATTTAAAAGTTAAAAGAAAAAAGTAAAAAAAGAGAAATGAAAACTAGAAATAAACCAAGTCTTTATTTTATTTATATTTAAAAAGAGTATTGAAATAAATAAATAAATAAATAAATAAATAAATAAATAAATAAATAAATAAATAAATAAATAAATAAATAAATAAATAAATAAATAAATAAATAAATAAATAAATAAATAAATAAATAAATAAATAAATAAATAAATAAATAAATAAATAAATAAATATCTTCAAGTATAATCAAGAAATATATTATAATTTAATAGGTAATTACAGTGACAATTACAGAATTACAATTACAGTTCACTGGTGCTGGTGGTTTGATTCGATTCGATTCGATTAAGAATTAATAAATAATTAAGAATCAAAAGGGTTGGTTGATTGATTGATTGATTACTTGATTGATTATTCACTAACTAACTAACTAACTAACCACCTTTAGGTTCCTACATCTACCTATCTACCTACCTACCTACCTACCTACTTAGAGCAACCTAGCAACCCCGCCACTCATCCAACTTGAGCCTTAGTACTCCGTACCATACCATACATACCTTACCTACTAGGTCCTATTATCCAAAACCATAATTCATATCATGGTTATAAAATACCCAACTCCCAACTCCCAACTCCAAACTTATCTTATCATATACTTATTAACCAATCATTCATTTCATTTCATTCCCCATTCCCCCTCCCTCCCCATGATAACCAACCAAGTCCCCACTCAAGCACATTTACCTCATCATCATTTTCCTACACTCCCCTTCTAGTCCTCCCACTCGTCCTTGTCGCTCCTCCTTTTCCTCCAACTGCTTCACTATTCGAGAAATCTCCAATCGTCCCCTTCCTTCCCAATCCCCTTTTCGCTCTCTCTTTTTCCCTCACCATGCTCATTTCCTTTTCAATCGTCTCCTTTTTCTTTCCCTCCATGATTCCTTGCACCATCATTCTATACTCCTCGCCTTCTTTATCACTATACCCTAGTTGTGTTGCTGCAGGAATTTCCTTTGCAAATTTCTCGCGGTCACCTTGAAGATTCATGAATTTGTTTATTTCGTCTTGACTTTCATGATTTCTATAAGATTCTTGCGGACGAGGGTAGATTACCGCAGGGCCACTGGTAGCAGTGGAATCTACCGATGAGGCGAGGGAAGCGGTGGAGACGTTGGATAAGGCACGTCCCATAATTGCTTTGCCACGAGGTTGGCGATGTCGATTGGAATCCTGGTCAGTGGTGATAGCTTTGGCATTTGAGATAGAAACTGAAGAACAGGAAGGACGCTTCGTTTTGGCTAGGAGGGAGCTGATGTCAATGGATTTTTGTTCAGGGATTTCCGAGGTAGTGGAGAGATGGAAATCGGTAGTAGGGGTAGGATTTGCGGAGTGTGAATTGAGAGGAATTTCGGAAAGAGGCTCCGGCTTCGAAGGAGGTGGAGGCGTAAGTTCTGATGATTCGGGTTCGAGGTGAATAGGGAGTGGCACTGAATCTTGTTCTTCTTTTATTGGGGTAGAATTTGTTTCTAATGGTGCAAATGCGCTTTCATCTAGAGGTGCAATGCGGATCGTTTTAGATAAGGACCGCGAGGGAAGTGTACTTGATCTAGATTTTGAGCCTGTGTCTTCGTTACTTGTTCGTTCTGGGTTGCTAACATGTCTTGGTATTGATTCCTTTTTCGAGATAGGTGCCGAAGCTGGTTGTTTCTTGGCCCTGTATCTGTATTTGGCGAATGGTAACTTGGTTCCTGACTTGATAGAATCCCAAAGCCAATCGGCCGTAACAATTGGAATTTTCCATTCTTGAGCGTGCTCTAGCTTGTCTTTCCGAAGACTTACTATAGATTTTGTAACGAGAACTGAGGATTGTGGAGTCATGTCTTCACTATATGTACCTCCGAGTAATTCGGTGGTTCTCTTCACGTGAAGAATATCAATGCCGGTGAATGCTGCGGATGAGATTTTCAGATCGCTAAACCCTTCTATAGGAAACTTAGGGAACGGTCTTCCTAGAACGTGTTGGTCGGGTTCAAGGTATTCTTTCAGGTGCAAACATCGTTCGACCCACCAGTCCGTAATTATCTCGACCTCCGAGCTTAAATTGGGATATTTTGAGGTTGGGAGATGAGATGGAACGATCACATAAGTCCGTTTCCTTGCGTTCGGAGCACTTAGGTCAGACTCATTCTGAAGCACTTTACCATCATTTGTAACTAGATGATTTCCCAGTATTTGTGTATGCTTAGCAGAAAACCCGTGAATCCAAAATCGACACTCATAAAATATGCCACCAACTGGTTGGTTCGGTTCTTGAACAAGGTCAAGGGTTTTAGCTTTCGGTGGTGTCACCTCTTTGCTTTTCTCGGATTGTTCTTTTTCTGCTGGCCCAAAGCTGTCACTGGTATCCCAAATCCCGCTTCTCGACACCTGAATCTTATTACCACTACCAACAATATCCCCCCATATACTTTGACTCTGGGTGTTCAATTTTGTACTCGCAGTCCTGCGTAATTTCCTCTTGCCCTCTTCGACACCAGACAGAGTTTTTTCCCTGGCCCTCTTTTTCGACGAATTTGTCCTCGGCCTATCTTTGTCCCAAGAACCTTTCCCCCTTTCTTCTATTGGCAAAGAAGGATCATAGTATTTCTCATCTAAAATCATTCCTCTTTCCAAACTATCCAATAACCACTCAGCAGAAACTATCCGTAAGCCCCAACTCTTTGCTGCCTTGTATTTGTTGCCCTCGGTTCGAAATGATATCAGATGTGTGATTTGCTTGGTCAAATTCCCATCATACTCTCCCCCATTTGCTTTGATCTTCTCCGCAATATCCTGTCTCTCGTCCGTGTCATCGCACCCGGTCAAGCTAATTCTGAGGGAAGTAAGTGTAGGTAACGTATGTTGTCGTACCAATAAATCCATATCTATATCATGATCGTTTACCCAAAGGTTCCGAACCGTCGCAATCCAATCCATGGTCATTGGTCGAATATCTGGTCGAAATCGGGCAACATAATGATATTTTGGACTATCCCAATGTCCAACGACAAGGTGGGTAACTTCGACTCTGAGATCAGCTCGAACACTGGCACCCATTTGCTCTGCCTGAGCATTTAATTCTGCCTATTAATTTGTCCATGTCAGCTACGGAGGTCAAGTTGAGTAATGCGCAGGCGTAAGTCGCAAAATCATGCAAGTCAATGTAGATCATGGTTATTCAATACTCATGAACATTGATAAAATAGACCAAACTTACACGCTTTTCATCCGACACATTAGTACAACAAACAATGATGCCCTTTAAAGGTTGAGAAGTAGTATCTCCTGTTGCTGCATCAGGATAACCTTCATGAATTGAATCCATTGTGTGAGAGGACTCTCAAATGTTGAATTTACAAGAATATTATTTTCCACTTTGCGCGTCTCTCACCCAAGTCGCGTACATCACGGTCTTTATTTATTTTGCCCTTGGTTACCGCTTGGTGGGTTACGTGCCAAAACAATCTCCTACCAATGGAAAGCTCTGGATTTATATTGTGAAGATCGAGTCACTTTAATTAATGCTTATATATAATTCTTAAGACTTGATGGTTTATATAGGTATCTAGTAGTATATATATATATTCCAAAAAAAAAACCCAATTGAGTAAATTGATTATTCATCTACTAACTGCTACTCTCATCTTTATATTTACAAATATATACTGTTGATGTTAAACATTCAACAATTGCTATAATTAGAGAGAGATTTTCCAAGCTTATTTATCACCGCCAGCCCTTCTAATATCTTTCAATTCTCAGGATCTTGTTTAAAAATAAGAGGGCAACCCTCTTTTTAGACTTCCCAAGTATCTGTTGTATTTACATTCCGTTTTCACATTACATTAGAAGCCAACATTAAGATATAACCCCACTCGTCTACAACAAGACAAACAAATCAGTCTCATCAAAACTAGACGAAGACCGTTTTAACAACATCCAGCGTCTCCCGTACTTGGGCAAACTCCTCATCCAAGCTAACAAGATTAACCTGATGAATCGTCTCAGCATCTATCCCCCCTTTCGCAAAAGTTGCACACGCATCTCCCACTAACACAATATCGCCCTCATCCACAAGCGCGCCATTCTTCACAATATCAACGATTCTCAGATTATTCGCCATACGTGTCGAAGTACTGATGCAGTGATCTGTAGTCAAACCACAGATAACCAATTGTCTTACGTCGTTATTTCTCATAAAGTTCTCCAAGCCCGTTCCAACAAATGCCGAGTTGACATCTTTTATCCAGACTCTCTCGTTAAAACGAGGAGCTGCAAATTTCTGAGGTTGGACTGCTGGTACTGATTTCCCATCGATTTCTATCTGTTTGATTGGATGCAGGAGAGAGTTGGGGTTGATACTGTGATGTTGAACATGACAGATGAGGACAGATGAAGAGATGCTTGCTGCTGGTAACTTTTCGTTGTACTCTCTGGCCTGCTGGAGCAGTATTTCTATATTCTCCTCGCACTTTGGCGTGCTACGTTTTGTAAGGTCACCAAAGGCTGTAGGATGAAGGAAGGCGTTTTGAACATCGATCAAGATAAGTGCTGTTTTGCGAGTGGTTGCAGGCTTCATGTTGATAATAGTCTTGATATCCCGGGATGAATTGATGTTGATGCTGGGATATTCGCAGGTAGTTTTCTATTTCTCTTCATTTTATATGTTTCGTCTCATACACCTATTCAAACACGCGCCTTTTCATTGACCAGTGCTAGAGTAGGGAATTGCATATTTGAACATAGGTATCTTGAATTCTTGGCACGCGCGCCCTTCGATCGATTAGTGGGTAGCATCCTCTTAACACTGAATCCCACGTCTGACAGGAATAACAACTCGTACTTTGAGATGTTCACTCTATTTTACTGCTCAATCTCAGAGGCCAGAAGCAACATCTCTCCATGCGTTGTGTTGCAAGTAAGAGTATATCTTCATTTTAAAGTAGTGTGGCTAAAAAAGCCTTGGCGGACTCGGCTCACCACAATCCCGCGGAAGTAATCAAGGGATGCCATGTATGACCGAGAAAGAAGAGGGAAAACAGATGAACTATCCCCGAATGGAGTATCATTCTCCTTAATCCCAATGTTCCCATCATCCTTATGCCCCCTCATTCTAGGATGATTCCAGTGTTGAAGAAAGCGCCCTGTGACTACTTTAACTCAAACCGAGGAATTCTGCTCTAGAAGGCTTCTCGTCAATCGTCTTCAGGCATCTCGATGTGATCAAGATGAACTAATTTGGTTGTGGTTATGGGGGATTTTGGGGATGAAGCAAAGTGTTTACACTGGACCCGGTATGACGTATGGAAATCCATCAGTGCATGAATGCAGTGGAACCTCATGCAAGGTATAGTAGTAAGTGAACGTTTGCACATAACGCTCTTCACCAGCGAGCAGATTTTTTTGTAAAGGTTCTCCTTGACAATATTGAAAACTTTCAGATGGTAAGATGGCTATAAGTTTTGTCAGTTATAACATCCAGGAGAATGAGGGATCCCCAGGTACTAGGTACTAGGTATCTATTAAAGTTTTCCATTGGAACAAACCTAATGTTTACGAATTGATAATGATGCAAGTGGCTCATAAGCTTGGACTGACTGTCCATTATAGGTATCCCGCAAATTGATGAGTTGCTCGAGGTGATAGGACAGCAAGTTCTTCCGATCTTTACATGCTTCAGGAATTCGTCAAATGAGATGTAAAGATGGGTGATGTCTGCTTGGCAGGTCCTGATCACAAATCGACCTGTGCCCGTTTGATAGATAGGATGAATTTATAAATTGTTGAAATATGATCAATGCTTCCTTTCAGTATCAAAATCCAGTTTGGTGAGAGATTGAGCCTAGGATAGATACACTTGCCGGCAATTCGTCATTGTTTTCGTATGCCACTACTAAATAAGCCATTTGCAAACAGTACTCAGACTGGGATTTGAGGTCAGAGCTGTGGATATAAACTCTCAACTAGAGAGAGACTAGAGTGTTGTCGATTGATATTGCCAATCATAAGTTAGACAGACTCCCAGAAGAAAATCCTGATTTGGTACTTCTGGCCAAAAGAGTACAGATCAGGTCAGGGTTTGAAAATCATTTTGGGGAATGCGATGCGGAGGAGTGTATATGGAGTGTTTTGGGTTTTGGGTAGTGGTAGAGTTAGTTCCTTGGTTCTAAGGCTTAGACAAACTAAATCTCGGAGTCTAATTACTCATCTAATAACACAAATACCACGATATAACCGTATGTTACATCAACCTTCATCGAATATTATGTATGTACCTAGTAGTTTCAAACTTTCCAAAGTCTAAATACTTGAGATTGGGTATTTCACGTACCTGGAATATCCATAGAAAAGTTGAAAATACCGAAACCTCGTGTGAGAATATTACAAGGGGGTACCCGTTTTCGGATGATCTGGTAAGGATTTTTTTTCTTTTCTGTTTTTTTTTTCTTTCTTTTTTCCTTGGTTCTACTTGAGTGTGTCCTATGTGGAATCTATCCGTCTGGTTGTGGATCTGGGATGGGCTGTCCTACAGCAAGATTGCATTTCTGATGGGTATTTGGGCATGAAAAACTTGCATCCGGGAATTTAGATATTGTCGATTTAATTATCGATTTACGTTTTGATAAATTTGATATTATGTATTAATAATAATGAGAGCCCCATCTGTTGATCTATGATCATGATGAGAATGCCTTGTTGTGTACTCTGAAATGTTGTGTCGCTGAAGCTAAAATAGAAGATGTCAATGATCAATACTCGAGTAGATTCATAAAAGGTTAAGACTCGGTATGATGGGGGAGCCCCGGTATCTCGGAAAGGCACTTATCGGATATGGCGGGGAGTCTGTCGCATTCTGTATGGATTAATAGATACATAAGGAGGAATAGAATAGGAATAGAAGAGAATTCTAGACCTACGGATAGTCAGCATGTACTAGGTAGACAGAGAGAGTATGAAACATTTAACGGAAAGTCGAGTACAAATAATTGATAATGATATTATTTGCTTTCTCTCGTCGTTGATGTCAACTCTTTCTGCGACCGTAGATATATTGTACTGAATACCCCAAGGCAGTGCGACTGTAATAAGTGATATTCAATACGCACGCTAGAAAAATTAAGATATCAACTACATCATCATCGCCCTCCTGGGCACTATGGCAGCTACCTATTAGGTCGGTAGGTGCATGCAAAAGAAGACTTTCATAGATCTCCTCCGCGGCTTCCGGCACAGAGATGTGTGCGTTTAGGATGGGTCCAAAGATTTGATTTTATATTTTATATTTTATATTTTATATTTTATATACGCGTAACTCACAACTCAATACACCTGATTCTTATCACTCAACCTTTACACTCCATTGTTATACATCTGTTACCTACAAGAGAGACGAAATAACAAGAAAAAAGGCCGACAATTGACCAGAGCAGTGTTTGCGTGTCGTTGATCACTTATTGCAAGCTCACGTACACATTCATTGTACTTTCTCTCTTATCTTTTTCCTTCGTCGTCGTGTTGTAACAACTCGTTCGATACCTATCTGATTTTTAACTTTTACTCTGTCCTTTGTACTCCTCCTTCATCTCACCATCTCATCATCCCACCCATCCCGCCATCCTGAAAAGCATGTCTCGGTATTCGATAACCTGCTGACCTGGTCCTCATTTTCTCAATCGTCCAATCCGTCCAATCCACCCAATCGTCCATTTATCGCAACTTATTACTGTATGTGGGGTTTCCGGGTTTCCTAACTACCTAGCTACACAAGCATCAACATCAACCCTGCCAGCAGATCTTTTGCTTGAATCTCGAATACCTGGAAAATAAAAGGAAACAGGCATACCGCTTCCTGCGCTTTGAGTAGTGCAATAACACAGTACTCGTACTTTACTTCGCATTCTCTCCCGCATGAGTTGGCAATCAGATAAACCTTACTCCTTGTTTTATAAGTTGCCCAAGCATCTGACAGCGAACAAATCCGTAGTAAATCTACCAAATCTTGTGAGTTCCAATTCCTCAAACGCACTTTTATGGCTTGATTTGTACGACAGATTGAAGCGTGAATCATGTCCCCCTCCGATCTAAGCCCTACCAGCTTTTCCCTGTTCAGAAGAGTTTCTGCATGACTACTTTAAGTTCTGGGCCATCTGATGCCAGCGCCATCAGATATCACAATAATATAACATTGTGCCATTGCCTCGAAAGTTCAATGATTCGCAGCATCTAGCATACCGCCACAGTTTGCGACTACTTTCGTTTTACTTCCTACACCTCATCGAGACACTCCATACACTCATTCAGCATTTACATTCTAGGAGATATCTTTCGGGAGGACTTAATTATTAATACGCAAAATGACAGGTCAAATCTCAATCCCGTACCTCAGCAATAGAGGTATCGTCTACTATCATCCTCCCAGTTTTCAAGCAGACAAGACACGACAAACAACACTACCCACCCCACCTTGCCGACCGAGACAGCGTCGACCTCATTCCATACACATCACCCGTCTGCCTGCAGGCTTCGTACCGTTTGATCTGCGACCTCCGGCAAAGCCCCAAAAACCTTCCCGAGCCAAGTCTCAACTGAACAAGCTGGCTTCGCGAGAGAGTGCAAAGCGTGTGCTAGGGTCGGTGTTTTCGCCATTCTCGTCCCATACTTCTACACCAACAGCCTCTGCTGCATCATCGGCGATAGTATCGAGCCCACAGGTCAGCCGTTCACAATCAGTACGGACTAATTCAGGAGATCGTCGAAGTATATTCTCTCGAAGGGCTCAATCAATCTCGGGATTGGAAGCCAGGTTAGAAGCAGGAATAATGACTGGACCTGGGCCCGGGAACATGGAAGCAGTAGGCATCGAAAATCGACCTTTCGGGAATAGCCCCACAGACGTCCATTTGAACCTTCAAAATCCGAAGCCACCCTCATTTGCGAGTTTTGGAGATAATGAGAAAACACTTGCGTCAGGTCACGGGGTCTCTCTTTCCATTCCCTTCGCCGAACCAATTGTATATCTGACCGGTTTGGATCACGACGGCACAACCCGCAACTCTGAATCTAATAATACCCTTGGGATTCTCCGGGGCAAAGTACGACTTGACGTTACCAAAAGCGTAAAGATTAAGGCGATCACCTTGACATTTAAAGGGATAGCGCGAACTGAATGGCCCGAAGGTATGCAATTTTCAATGCCTTTTATGTCTTTTGATCAGGGAAGCTTACAAAAGATACAGGAGTGCCGCCAGCCAAAATGGACTCTTGCGAAGAAGATTCACTTCGAACACAAGTTCTACCATTCTTCAATGCTTTGTATGAAGGCTCTGAGGTCGGTTATGGAACTCACTGCAATTACTATCTACGGGATAAATCAGGGACGACGACGATAACCCCTCTTGATTCGCCAAGTTCTGGAATCTCGACACTACTCGGTGCTAGAAGTAGAGCAAATACCCTCATGACATCCAGAGAATCAAAAAGATTGTCATTACAGAGTAACCAATCCCGTAGTTTTCAAAAGGGAGACTCACCTAACGGCCCCACACCCCAACAGAAAGGCTACAAGACTTTCCATCCTGGCGTATACGAATACACTTTTGAAATGCCAATTGACAATAACTCCCCGGAAACTACGAAGCTCCCGAACGCTTCTGTAAGATGGCAAGTGGAGGCCATGGTAGAAAGAGCGAGTGCCTTTCGTCCAAATCTCTTGGGAATCAAAGAAGTACCGGTCGTAAGAACGCCAAGTATCGAGTCACTGGAGCTAGTTGAACCCATTTCAATCAGCAGGAATTGGGATGATCAGCTGCATTACGATATCATGATATCTGGAAAATCCTTCCCTTTGGGTTCTAAGATTCCTATAGCTTTTAAATTGACCCCGCTGGCAAAAGTGCAGATCCACAAGATCAGGATATATGTTACGGAGTCCATTGATTACACCAATAACGACAATACGTTTTCTAGAAAGAATAAGTCGCAAAAGAAGATATTACTGTTCGAGAAGTTGGCGGGACAACCTCCTTCAAGAGAGCATAGCAACTCGGAAATGCGAGTTCTCCGTGGAGGCGAGCTTACTGCCGAAGAAAGAGCCGTGGCGCGTGCGACTGCACAAAGGGAAAGAGAGAGGTTAGCAAGACAGTTGAACACAGCAGTGGAACCTCTACCTGAAGAATCCAACAATATATTAGGGGATCTTGATCTTGGACTTGACCATTTCGCCGGCCCGACAGAATTGGAGCTGTCAGTTCAATTGCCAACATGTGAGATGATGGAAAAGGATAAAAATAAACGTCTCCATCATGATTGTTCATGGAAGAACGCTAGGGTGCACCACTGGTTCAAGGTAAGTAAACTGCTTATATCAAACCACAGCTCCTTGCAAGACATGTGCTAATCCTGCTTTTAGATTGCCATGCGCATATCCCGTAAAGACCCCGATGATCCTTCTGGTAAGAAACGCCGTCATTTTGAGATATCTATCGACTCCCCTTTCACTATCCTCAGCTGCCAGGCGTCCCAAATGCAAATGGCTTTGCCTGCATACTGTGACCTCGGTGGTCCGAGTATTCGATCTCAGGGTGACCGCCTATGCGGTTGTCCCACTGCAGCCAGCGCGGACCTTGCGCCAATTTCAGTCCCGATAGATCCTTCTCTTAATAATTTGAGGCAGAGTCTTGGTCAATCCACGATTGCGCGTCCAGAGACCGCTGAGCCTCTGACTCGGCCGCCACAAGCACATCTTGTAATGAATACAGCAGTTCAGCGTCCCATCCATATGTTGCGCAACCCAAGCTTTGCCGCTCCTGAATATGAGGCCGAGCAACCCCCTCCACCAATGCCAACACCTCCGCCTATGTATGATGTTGTTGTTGGTACGCCTAGCGTCGACGGGCTTGCCGATTACTTTACCAGATTGGCTGATTATGAGGAGGAATATCACACGGATGACGAAGACGTGCAGCGAGCTTCAACCCGTGGACGCGTGAACGTTGTCAATCCTAACACGCCAGGAGGACGCATTGCTCGAAGCATGGATATTAACCGTGATTTTATGTTTAATTCGGCAGCTCTTAATAGCAGAATTAATCGTGGTGGAAATGCGGGCGGAAGCGAGATTAGCAACCCGACCCCAACGACTAGGGAGTGAGAATCAGATTCATCATTGTATATGATTTTAGATGAAATGGATGAACATACATATATAATGGTATGGAGTACGGCACACTTGTATAAGGAAGTCTTCGAGAGATGAGGTGGAACAATTGGACAATGGTGTTTCTGGGATACCCCTTGGGATTACAAATTATTAGGTTGGATATCATCATTCATTGATTGGTATTGGACGGCGGTGCGGCAACGCTCTATTGGGTATGATCACCGCTTTTTGGGGGGTTGTTGGTACATTTTGGGAAAATGCATTGTTGGGTAGGTTCCAAGCTGCACGGTCGAGGTTGAACGAACATCATGAAACAACATGAGTACTTATGATATGGAAAGGCGTACAAATCGACTGGTTGTTTATGCATTAATGAATAGAACGCCTGCATTGGGGAAAGCAGGGCACGCACAGTATATGTTTCAAACGTAGATATGAAAATTTGTATTTGAGTCAAATCGGGAAAATTTGAATGATGTTGTGTGCGACGCGGGGCTTGTCCCCAGTTCTGTCCAAGCCTGTCAAAGAGATTGAAAAGTACCATGGTATTTACAGTACTAGCCAACTGCTATCGGCCGTTTCGTAAATTCATCCAAACCTATCTATACTTAATGATTTAATATTATTGGATTTTGTTTTTTGCAATTTTTTTTTGGATATTCTATTTATTTTTAAGAGATTTACTTATTGTAGGATTTATTATTAAAAATAAAATAAATTTAAAATATAAGTTTATTTTTTTGGACATTTATTAATTAATAAAATAGAGTGAGTAGAAATGGGGAATCTTTCGAAATGAATTTTTGAGTTGTGTAGAGAGTGTAATATGTGAATTCCTTGATATATAATAAATATATATATATAAATGTATAAATTTTCAATTGATTATATTTATTTTAAAGCATTGATTTTTATATTTATAAAAGTAATAAATTACTCATTTTGACTATGAATTTCGAAAACGACTGATAGGAGTTGGCACAGACTGTATAATTCGTCTATGAGTCTAGCTAGCTATGGATTCATTTCCAACGCATTTTCCCCTACTTGATCAACTTCTTCAAAATTGCCTCCACATCTGCATCAGTCTTTTCCTTCAAACCTAACAATTCATTATCGGTTTTCTCCCATTTCCCACCATAACCCTTTCCGAAAACGGAAAGAATGATAAACCCAATCATAACCTCCATGGTGAATTCCCCCTTTGCAAGTCTCTCGTTCGAAGACGCAAGAACCTTAGCGGTTTCGGCATGGGCCGCCTCCCACTTCTTCTCTGGCGCAACCTTCTTTGCAAGCTCCAAGAGACGGTTTTGGGTGATTTGGATATCTTGGATGTAGACGGGTCGGTTCTTGGTCTCTTCGAATTTTTCGAGCACGCCGACGACGGCTTGGCCGATGGTCTCCAGGGTAGCCGTGCTAAAAACTACATCACCTCCATCGTAGATGGTCGATGTTCCAGAGGTAAGATCGAGCAGGAGTTTATGCTCGAGTCCCCAATCGAGAAATGGTCCGTTGCGGACATACGTATATGTCAAGGAAGGATTCTTCGCAACAGCGGCCTCGAGATACACTTCGGTGGATATTTTGTCGGCGAAGACTGGGAGAGATTTGGTGAGGGGGTTGGAGAGATCAGAACCGAATTCTGAGGGGAGGAAGCGCTTTACGCCTGCGGCGACGGCGGCGTCGATTAGGAGGGTTTGGCCTTGGAGTCCTGGGGACCCGACGCAGGAGACTACTGCGTCGATGTTTTGGGACTTGAGGGCTGAGGTGAGGGACTCGACCGAGGTGAAGTCTACGGGGAGGACGGTTACTGAAGTGGGGAGTTGGGGGGTGGATTTGGAAGCTGCGCGTGTGAGGACGGTAATGTTGAATTTGTTGGATTTGATTAGAACGTCGAGGACGGGTACACCAAGGGCACCGGATGCCTGTGTTTGTTTGTTAGATTTTTGGACATTTTTGGAGATGTGGGGGAGTAGGTTACTTACGCCGACAAAGGCTACGTTCTTGATGATACTCATGGTGAAGAGGATTTGGTTTGTTTGTTTGATTGACAGTTTTGAGATGATAGAATAGATGGATGGATGGATGATTGATGTATGATTATCTTTCAAGAAATGGATATTGGGCATTTATATACATATTTCTAGACTCGAATCACGACATCAAATCCAGAGGGGGGAGGGGGAGGGGGAGCCGAAGTACACGCTCTGACGCTTTAATCATCAGGACTGATTTGTAGAGGAACACGGAAAGAGCAGAATTCTCCGCTTGTCCGCTTCGGTTTACTCCCTATTTTATTTCTAGGTATATTCATCATCATCTGATGTGATAGTTGTCATTTAGGTCTCGTTGTGACGTTCGTCATCCATCTTCATTATCACCTCTTGGGATACATAAGGATGTATGTGCTGGCCTTAGCGAGTCACGGTTGGGCCCCTCTCCAGCTCCCCGCTCCCCAGCATTCATCAAATCACGCGTGAGGAGATAAGATCGGGATCTTCTCTTCAATCTAGTTTAGATTAGATGGCTTCGGAATCTTTGGGTATATTAATGCTATTTCTCATACTACCCCCCCTGATGATCGTCGAAATGCATCAAGATTCCCGCTCGTTCGCTGGGGAGATGGGTAAAATCTACTCGAATTCATTTCAGCCTCTATCTACTCCCCTTAAGCAACTTACCAAGAGACATGAGAAAGTGCTAGGAATATTCCCTTCGTGAGGCTCTCCAATGGCTTGTAGTTGCATTATCCACAATTTGAATCACCAATAATGTGTGAAACCATGTATGTATGTATGTCATGACATTTTTGGGGGGCGGGTTCCATGGCTCGGCTTATCCCTCATTTGGGGGGGATTCCAAATGCTCGGCTTATCCCTCATTTTTGAGGGGTGATCAACTCCGGGTTTCGCATTCGACATTTTTGAGTTTGGATAGTTTATTTATTGCTACTTCGTATACAGGTGGGTGGGTATCCACGTGAAATCAAGTATATATTCTCCAAGCGCCTGCATACAAAATTGTGGTTTTCTACTCAATAGGGAATATATTTATTCCTATGATTTCTATGGGGTCATAGACTTTGAGACGAACAATTGTTCTAGGGGTTCTTTATGGCCTTACCGGGAGGTAGCCTTCCCCCCTACCTACAACAAACTATCGACCGTTGTCATAGCTAAATAATTCATGATTTCTCCAAGCTTGAAATGAGTATTTCTTTGACACTCGAGCTTATTTCACTAGTAGTCCAATCTTCAATTAGCTAGATAAACAGTAGAAGTTTATTAATTGTATGATGGTCTAAGCGAACTCGGCTTTACTAATAAGTTGGTCATTTACCGACCTTCATCTCCATTCAAGGATGACCAATCTTCGGTCGCCCTCCTCCCTCTCTTTAGATGTAAAAGCATCTCCCACATTCTCCTCCGCATAATACTTTGATAATCAACCTCTTGGATCTCTCTCTTTCGTAATCTGATCACATCCCTCCCTCAAACCGAGAAAAAGAATATCTATCACGTGGCAGATTTTTGGAGTCCGATCGCGACCAACTTCACGGGACCTGGAACTTTCGTTAGCATGGTTATGCGATGCATGAAATGATTTCTAAGCATCTAGACCTTTGACTGTCGAATTTGGATCGAATCTTTGCTGAGCTGAGGTTAACGTAGTTAAGCCTGAAAGCTCGTTTGATTGTCAAATCCGAATCGGGACATTGATGAGTGAGCGCTATTAGCCTTATCCACATTTGATTTTGATGCACCTCGGATTTCCTCGGTCGCGTGCATGGATAGCCAGGATACTTCCTCCAGATGGCACTGTCAATTTCAAGATTGTACAAAGTCATTTCAGCGAAAAGAACATTTGACTCGACACCAAAAATCACATTCCGATACATCCCCAGCACATATTTGCAGGATATGTCATAAAGAATTCTCTCGCAGTGATGGACTGCAGAGACATCTTGGACGTCATGGGCAACAGTTTAAGAAGCCCATCGGTCGGAGTAGAAGAGCATGCGTGGCTTGCCATACTAGTAAGATTAAATGCGATGGAAAGAATCCATGCTCAAGGTGTGAGAAGAAGAGAATTCCTTGCAAATATGGCTCAAGGCAAGAATCATCTACGGTTACCGGGGAAAGTAGTCGAGATGAAGCTTCTATAGGGAATGATAGTGGTGAGGAGGGGTCAGAATCTGGCATGTCTGATAGTTTAAATGGGATTGCGAAATCTGTCGGGAGTCGAGGGTCTGGTCAAAAATCCAGTCTTTCTGAAGCATTTGTTACGGATCAATCATCTGATGCTACTCAGATATTCAACTCTGGTCAACCATCCAAACCGCTTCAGACATTCAACACCATTCCAACATGCAGCCCTTTACAAGAATCACATGAATCATCAGCAAGCATGACAGTACCTGGCGGTTCGCTTACTGCCGAAAGTTGGAATTCACTGGCATTAGGACGCCTATCTCAAGGGATTATTGACTGGTCAAATATGAGAATCCTACCAGACGCACCCCAAACTGGAGAATCGCACCAAAACCCCCCTATTACCATCTCCAAACCCGACTACCTGTGTTCACTGACCACAGAAACTGTCGAGAGATTCCGCACTCTATACTTTGCTCACTTCCACGATCGCTGGCCTATAATTCATTCGCCATCTTACGAGGATAATGAGGAGGTCCCAAAGCTTCTACTCCCATCTATATTGATGATAGGTGGTTGGATCGACGGAACTCCAAGCTCGAGATATTGGGCTTTGAAAGTTCACCATAGTTTGGTAAAGCGTATTATTCCACGTCTGTGTCAACTAGAAGGTATAGACACAATGGCGCAGCCTCTGCCTATAATCTTGTATCAATGCACCTTACTGAATATCATTTTCGCATCATATTGCGGGAAGCGTGACATTCTGGCAAAAGGATTGGTTTTGCGTAATCTCCTTGCTACCTCCATATACGAGGTTGGGATTTTAACTCCTGGGACTATCTATTTAGATGAAAAACCAGGTTTCTTTCTGCCATTACATCTGGTCAAGCAACAACAAAGAAGGAGAATTGCCATTGGTCTATTCAAGATTGATACATATTTTAGCGTCATAAAGGGACAGCCACTATTAATCAAACCAGAGGAACTACACTTCAGTACTCCCGAAACTTTCGCACATTGGAATGCCGATGGGCTTCCAATTTTTGAAGTTCGTCGACGGGATGAACCGGAATCTCGAAGTCAGCGGCCAATCAATATAATGTTTGAAGAGGTGACGCTCGGAACGATCGACTTCTCGGAGAATGATTCTATGCTGGAGGATATCCAAATGTGCCTTTGGGCCATGCAGTCACAAATCTCTCAACTTTCAAAGCAAGATCCTCAGAAACGGAACGAACTAAGTCTAAATATTCAAAGGGAATCGTTGAAACGGCAACTAGAATCATTGAAACGTGGTGCGACGAAACTTTGCACAAGGATATCTAGCCGGGAGGTGTTGGAACAAGCGGGTCATTCTCCCGTGCGACATTATTATGGGATTGAAGACCATGACAAGCCCGGATGGGAAAACATCGTCTCCAGACGCATTCACAGATTCATATTTGACACCTCTATACTACATCACCTGATGAGTCTACAAGTATTCACCGAGACGCAAACTCTCAAAATGCTGGCCAAAGATCCCGCTATCCCTGACAACATCCGAGGATTCTTCGGGGAGGTATATTCTCACCCACATTCCTCACGTGTATCAACAGCACGCGCATGGACTCAAGAGCCTAACTCCCGACGAGCATTATGGCACGCCAGCGAAATCCTTCTAAGTCACAATAAACTCAACATGACCTCCTCCCTCGTCGATTTCATCCCCGATCCAATATCCTATATTGCTCTAGCCTCCGCAGCATTAGTCATCTGGACGCATTGCATGTACGGTCAGGAAACCTGCTGTCCCGACGCATCTGTATCAATGCCCATTTCTCACCACGAGGGTATGTCGATCGAGTTGACGAAACTAAGCGAGGTGATGAATGGCGCTTCGTATGACGAAAGGGCCAAGGAGGTTTGGATTGAGAGCGGTGCTTGTTTTCGGGCTTCGCTTGAAAATGTTCGATTGTGTTGTTGTAATGTTGGGATTTTGATGGCGAAGCTACGCGCTTATATACCGCGTGATTGGGAGGTGGTGGAGGAGATGGCGCCGAATGTATTGAGGGACGGGTGATTATTTATGGATTGATGGAAAATTGTTGGTCGGTCTCTCAATTGTCCGGCCTGTTGTTCAATAATAATGAGAGATGGTTGATCTTCCAATAAATTGGAAGATTGAATTTAGTCCGAGTACTGAAATTATTTGGAATATTCAACTGTATCCAAACATTCACAACCGTATTAATTAGCAGCATATCATCCTGATCTCTCAATTCAAACATCTTTTGAGAATAATTTCAGAGACATCAATTCAATCGGTACCACAGCCACCATGAAAATGTAACACCTCATCCACATTATTGAATTTCTATACAGAGTTTGTGTTATTTCATCCGACTCTCATATGTCTGTCGTACTCAATTCCATGTTCATCTCCGAGTTGGAGAGCGATCGTGTAACTGCATTGTCCACATACATATTACTACCTCCTAAAGGCACTTCACTTTGATTTGCATCGCAATATACATACTGCTTCTTCGCGCGGTTAGGAGTACTTGACTATATCCCAATAGTAGATACATTCGAATATACCTACGAAAGAAACTTAAGAAAAGTACCTACACGAAGGATTCAACATTCTATCCATGACTTTCCACCAGCCAATCGGCATGTATTGAGCCAAAGCCGCAAGTTGTTATGCAAGAGTGGGCGTGGCGTGCTTTTTTGTATAACGGATGTAACCTAACGCCACTGCAGCTAAAATCTCACTCATGTTCGTAAGTTTACCCACAAAAGTCTTCTTTGGGTGTGGACGAATTATCAGTAGATAAGAAGAATCTGCAGGTGAGAGAATAGGGCGAGCACTCCGTACGTACTTTATGCATGCATGCTCCACACTGATCAACTGGCTGGAGTTGATCTTATGGATCAACAGCAAAATATTTTACCAACGGTTGGTTATTACTGACTGAGATAAGTATTTAAGTATTTAATTTAAGTACTCATATACAAGTCAGTTGGTATAGATTTGGTACCTTTGTTGTAATATTCCTTTTCTTTACTGGCATCGATTGATCGGTGAGGAGTAAACAATGTCGGAAATAGATAAAGTTGATCTTGTAGTAGTTGGAGCAGGTAAGGATCTCCACTAAACACTCTTCTAATGCGATGAATTTATCTTTAGGACAATATAATGTCAGTCTACTGACCTTCGATGTAATAGGTTGGTTTGGTCTTGCCGGCGCGAAAACCTATCTTCAAGTGCACCCTAACACAAATATCATCGTTTTGGCCGATAATGCAACGATTGGAGGGGTGTGGGCCAATGACAGGTTATATCCTGGATTGAAAACGAATAATATGCTCGGAGCACTAGAGTATAGCGAGTTCCCATTGACCACGGAGAAATATGGTGTTAAACCTGGAGAATATATTCCTGGCCCGGTGATCCATCAATATCTCGAAGATTTCGCAAAGGAATACAACATCTACGACAAGATACGATTCGAGAGTAGAGCACTGTCAGCTGAGCATCAAGATGGAGGTGGTTGGATTGTCACGGTTGGATGTAGCACTGTTCCTGCATCTTTTGAAGAATACAAGATATCCACTTCGAAACTCATCGTTGCAACGGGGTTAACATCAGAGCCGTTTGTTCCTCCATTTCCAGGGGTCGAGAGTTTCACAGCACCGATGTTTCATTCGAAGGAATTTCCAAATCATCTGGATACCATGGAGACATCGAAAAACGTGTGCGTTTTTGGAGGCGCGAAGTCCGCTTATGATATGGCTTATGCATATGCCTCAAAGGGAGTCCATGTAGACTGGATTATCAGAGAATCGGGCCATGGTCCGGGATGGATGTCCGAGTCTTATGCTACCCCTCTCAAAATTTGGATCGAAAAGCTAGTCAATACCCGGATTTTGACTTGGTTTAGTCCCAGCATATATGGTGACTATGATGGATATGGAACGGCGCGGTCCTGGTTACACGGCACAGCAGCCGGTCGTTGGCTTGTCGATAAGTATTGGGAAAATTTCAGTAACGAGATAAAAACGGTAAATAAATATGATGAACACCCGGAGACTGCGAAGCTGAAACCTTGGTCGAATCCTTTCTTCATTGGAACAATGCTTTCGATTTTGAACCACGATACGGATATCTTTGAACTTGTCCGTACAGGTGCAATCTCGGTGCATATTGCGGACATTGTGAATCTAAGTGCAAAGACCGTGAGCCTTTCGAACGGCGAAAAAATTCAGACGGACGCTTTTGTCTGTGCGACGGGATGGAAACATATTCCACCACTAGAATTTCTCCCCAAAGGAATCGATCTTGGACTTCCTCATACACCAAACTCCGAGGAACCAACCGCTTTGATAGAACGAGCTGATGAGGAGATCCTCTCCAAGTTTCCCCGATTAAAGAACGAGCCACTCTCCAGCAAAAAAGCAAAGCCAATGGAAGGAGCTCCAGAAGGAGTCCTCGAACCATTCAGACTATTCCGATTCATGGTCCCTCCCAAATTTATCGAGTCTCGCGATATCGTTTTCCTGGGATGTCTATCATCAGTCTCCACATCATTCATGGCACAATTCCAAGCACTTTGGGCCACTGCATTTTTCAGCAACAAAGTCTCCCTTCCTTCCGACATAGAATATCAAACCGTGCTGCACAGTAGATTTGGGAAATGGAGGTATCCTTCAGGATATGGCACTAGACATCCTGATACTGTTTTTGATGGGTTGCCTTATTATGATATGTTGCTTAAAGATATGGGATTGAGGAATCATAGAAAATCAGGATGGTTTTGGGAGATCTTTGAGCCGTATAGTACTGAAGATTATGTTGGTGTAGAGGATGAATTGAGGGAAAAAATAAAAGTTGAAACTTCTAAAGTAAATGGATATTAGAGTTAGAGAGTTTATATTATAAGTCCTATAGAATAGAAGTAAGAAAATAATAAATTATCGATTTCTTAATCTTTTATAATCTAAATCGTAATTCTTGCCCCCCCTGAGTTTAATGACGTCGTGAAAAATCTTGAATTGAAACTACTAAACCGCAACAACTCCACCAATTGTGCTTTAGTCTCATCGGTTCTCTGATATTATATTGCAATTACGTCGTAGCCAGTGCCGACGTACAGGCTGAGATTTCGACTTTGCTGGCCACAAACAAACAAACAAACCTTGGAAGATAAGAATCAATTGATGATTGTCACGTGATCATCCCAGCGATCCGCGGTGATGGGACAACTGAACAACGGAGAACGAAGGTCTATATAAGCAGAATGGATTCCCTTAGTATATAGAGCCTCGTGCTCAACTTAAATAGTCACTACTTGTTCATCTCCAGCAACAACCTCGAGTCCCTGTGTGCCAGTTATCAACAATAAAGTCTACGAACATATATGTCAATATTATAGTCTTAGACTACTGATATCCCGCGAGCCTGACCACTTCCACGTGACTCGGAAGACAAGCATTCGTAACATCTATCTCTCAAACCCATTTATCTAAGCAGAAAATCCTCCATCGACAGCCAATGCAGTCCCTGTAATCCACGTCGCGTCCCCACTAGCTAGGAACAGCGCCGCTTTGGCGATATCCTCGATATTGCCACCCTCCTTCTTCCAGTACGGTGTTGCGGATTTCATGTAGCTGGTTGCTATATCATCTGAGAAGAGGTGTTGGGTCATGGCGCTGTTGAATACTGAGAGGGTTAGTGGGGGGTAGGGGAGGATGAAAGGAGATGGAGGGAGAGGAGGGGAGAGTGGGGGGGATGAGGAGATAGAGGGGGGAAAGGAGTATGAGATGGAGAGAATCATAGCACAGAAAAGGCGTAAATGTAGAAAGAACAAAAGGAAATTCTAGGACCGACTAAGTAACATACATCCAGGACACAAAGCATTAACAATCTTACTCTCCGCATAGGCAATAGCAAGAGACTTTGTCATTCCCACAGCCGCTGCTTTCGATGCCGAGTATGCAGCCAAATTAAAATATTTTCATCATAATTAGCCGGTGTTCTTGCTGCGCTGATTTTCAAAGTGGAGGGAGGGAAAGAAAAGTGAGGCTTCACAAACCTGCACATCGCACTCCCGCCAATCCTGCCGCACTAGCAATATTCACGATAGGACCTCTGTAGCCGTGACTGTCGATATCTTGCTTGAGGAATTGAGCAAGATTGTATTTGCAGCCGTTGAATGGACCTTGGGTGTTGAGTTCTGAGAAGATTAGTTCTTGTGTGGGATTGATGATGGGAGAGTGATGCTGTGTGAGCTGGATATATAGGCAGAGTATGTTTCTTCTTTTTTTGAATGGTTAACTCGGCAGATATGACAACGAAATAGTCGTCTTTTATGAAATGCTAAATAGGTACTTTGACTTGCATTATCTGCTCGAATCTCTCACTTGGAAGATCGTGCATTAAAAATCCATCGCATCCTGTACCTGCATGGTTGATTATCCTATTTGCAAGTAGATAGGTGGTTAGCCAGTTTTCAGTCTACAATTCTGACTCAAATCGAAGGTTATGACCAGCTGAGCAGAATTGTTTGAAAACATACACATCCAATCGAGCTCCCTTTTCTACTGCCACTTTCACAACATTTTCCACTTCTTCTTCCCTAGGAATATCCTCCGTCAGTATTCAAAATGACCCAGCACTAGGAATGATAACTGGATTGGCCAGAGGCCTTCGCTCTGAATACCCTCATCTTAATTTCGTTGAAGTTGCCCTCGAAGAAAATTGCACAACTGAAACCATTTTCAAACATTCACTGAGTGTCCTCAGAAATTCCATCAACTCTGATCTAATCGAACGTAACGAGAATGAATATTGGGAGAAGGATGGAATCCTCTATGTTAACCGTGTAGTTGAAGCTAATTACCTCAACACTCACTTGACCGCAAGGACTGCAACGCAAAAACCACAACAGCGAGCGTTAGGATCCAAGCCAGATACCCAAATATCACTCGCAATACATAATCCAGGATTATTGAACCCACTGCGATTTGATGAGAGTGAGGTGGGAAGGAAGGAGCTATCACCAGATCATATTGAGGTACATGTCAAAATCGCGGGATTGACCTTCAAAGATATCCAGATCGCCTTAGGGCAAATACCCGGCAACTACCTGGGTCTAGAATTTTCCGGCATTGTTGTGCGAGTTGGATCCGATGTTCCAGAAGAGACTTTGAAAAGTGGAGATCGTATCTGTGGTGTCGCTGCTGGTGCCTTCTCAACAAAGCTTCACGTGCCCACTTCGCAAGTATTTAAGATCCCAGACAGCATTTCTTTTACCACTGCTGCGGCCATACCGGTGAGCTTTTGCGTTGCTCAGCATAGTCTAGTCAGCCTAGCAAGGTTGAAGAAGGCGGAATCTGTTCTTATACACTCCGCAGCTGGAGGTGTTGGTCAAGCGGCAATCCAATTGGCAAGAACGGCCGAAGCAGTTACATATTGCACCGTTGGAAGCCAGGAGAAAAAGGACCTGCTCTGCAGTTTGTATCAGATTCCAGAGCAAAATGTGTTCGTTAGTCGAGGCGCTTCCGCTGTAACAAAACCCAAAAAGCTAACAGACGGAGTGGATGTAATTCTCAATTATGCCAATGTGGAGAGTATCCGCAGATCTTCCGATTTTATCAAACCCTTTGGACGATTAATAGACGTTTCCCAGAACGACAAGAGGAATCTGGAAGATCTACCACGAAGGCTGTTCACCAAAAACATCACATATCGTACGATGGATCTTGCTTTTATTCTCAATGAATCGAGGTCCCTGATAGAAGAGCTAATGAAGCCTGTTCAAAGCCTATTAGCTAAAGGTCTGATCAGTGCAGTGAGCCCTCTCAATATCTACAGGTCTTCGGAAGTAGAGAATGCTTTCCGTTTCTTGCAATGTGGGAAGAGTACCGGCAAGACGGCCGTCTGTTACGACGAAGTAATATGTTGTCAGGTGACAAGTATCACATAACCTGAAAACCGATCGGCTTTGAAAAGCCTACCGGTTTTGGAGGATCGATCGGTCTACAAGAATCGATTGGCTGTGAGTTACAAAGGTCTATATAAGCAAGATGGATTTCCTTTGTATAGAGTTTTGTGTTTAAGATTAATCATTTAGTATACTCTACTATTAGTTATGAATAGCATATTCATTATTGTCATTACTTAAAGTCCCTGTTTGATGCCTAGTTATAAACCTACCTCGAGAGTTTAGAGCACTTCCATGTGATCTAGACAGTTACCCTCATAACACTTTGAGCATTATTACTGCTTCAAATACCGACTCGACAAATAAACAATATTATATCTTCCAAGATATCACAGCCTAGCAATCCTGCTATGATCAGCCAGGTCATTCCTGAAAGTATCGATAAGGACAGAGATATTGTTATGGGAGGTATTGAAGATCTCAAGGAAATCATTGTTACCGAAACTCTTAAAGTCGCCTTATCAGACCGATTTACAGGCAATCGATAAGAGCTAGAAACCTTCTTGCTTCAATTTGAGATCTATTTCCAATTTAATCAGAACAAGTTCAATTATGACACCGATAAAAACATCTGGGCCGCCTCCTATCTCAAAGGAGAAGCCACTAAATGGATCCAACCATATCTTAAGGATTACTTCACCAATTTGAGTAAGCCAAAGAAGCGATTGTATCCAATTCAAACTATCTTTGAAAGATTCGAAAGGTTTAAGAAAGAAATATAATGAGTATTCGGGAATATCAACGAATTATATAATGTTGAATCCAAGATCTATGATCTCAAGTAAACAGGGTTAGTAATCAAGTATATTATAGAATTCAGGAGGTATATAGGTACCACTGGATAGGAAGAGAACACAACAATAAGCCATTACCAGAAAGGGCTTAAGCCTGAAATTAGACTAGAACTAGATTATAATTGTATTTAGAAGAATCTAAACGAGTTGATCGAGGAATCTATCAAAGTAGATGAGATACTTTACAAATATCAGAAGGAACATTATTCTTCTAACTTCCATGGAAACCGAGATTGTGATAAATACTACAAGAATAAAGAAAGACCTTGAAAGAATAGACAATCCTATAAAGACCCAATATAATTAAATATAATCTTTAAAAACAAACTACTTAAGGAAAAGATAAAATGAAGATATAAGGACAAGTTTTGCTTCAAATGCGGCAAGTCAGATTATAGAGCCAAAGATTGTCGAAGCAAAAAGCTACTAAAAGAAGGTTATCACAAAAAGTTCGATAAAGTGTTACGAGGGTAGCCGTCTAGATCACGTGGAAGTGTTCTAGGCTCTCGAGGTGGGTTTATAACTAGGCGTCAAGCAGGGACTTAAGTAATGACAATAATGAATATGCTATTCGTAACTAATAGTAGAGTATACTAAATGATTGATCTTGAGCACGAAGCTCTATACAAAGAAAATCCATCTTGATTATATAGACCCTTCGTGTTCTGGCTCTGCTGGCTCTAATTAGATTCTCTAGAGCCGTGGCTCTAGAGGCTCTAGCTAGATTTATTAGAGCCGGTCACCTGAGTGGTCATGTGACCCGGGGTTTATGTTATCCGTTGTAACATAAAGGTCAACTTAATATGACCTTCATATCTCAATTATATACAATAATCTTTACAGAATCTAAAAAGATTTATTATATAGGTTATAAGGAATTCAAGAAATTGCTAAATGAATTACTAAAGAATAAAGAAGGTCTCAACATAATAGATCTATAGGAACAAGAGTATCTATAAACTTCCTCTCTACTCTTATCCAGAATGGAAACAAAGGAGGAACAGACAACCGAATATACTATTATGAACTGAACCATTTGTTATAATGAAACCTGTAGGATTCATTTATTGGATAAAGAAGCTACAGGATGGTTTTTATAAAGAAAGGCAAGGAGATTCTGCAAGAAGGGAAGGTCAGTTAAGACTTATAGAAAAGGTCAAGGTCAATTGAATATTACAGATCAGGCAAGGCAAATCTATTGCAATACAAAAATAAATAGATGAGCAATCTAGGTTATAATTGATTCAAAAGTTATAGGAAATTTTATTACATTAGGAATTATAAAGTATTTGGGAGTACAATTCTAAGCGAAACAAGTATTATATCAATTACAGCTAGTTAATAAACAATTAGCCAGATTGAACAAAAAGATTTTGTAGGAGATTCATCTTTTATAAATAAGTATAACCTAGTATAAAAAAATTATCTAGTTCGATATTGTTTTATTAAGAAATCAACAGATCATTCTAAGAATGCTATGGTTGAAGATATATAACCCTTAGATTGATTGGTTATTGGAAATTATATCATTTCTGAAAAAGAATGATCAATGAGATATGCTAGAGCTAGCAAGGCTGAACATATATAGTAGAGAATTGAAGGCGAATAATACTATTGATATAGGATACCAAATCCAGGGTTCTTTATTAACAATAAAGGAAAATGAACCTTTTATATAAATGAAGAATAAGTAAAAGAAGTTGCTTGAAAACACCCTTATAACAAAATAAGAAGAAATGCTAATATTGATACAGTACCAGAAGTACAAGAAATTATTCGAAGAAAGAAAAGGTTATGATACTTTACCAAAGTATAAATTATGGGATCACGAAATAGTATTGAAGAAAGGCAAGATGTTTTTATTCAATCCAATCTATTCGATGTCAGTCTTTGATTTAAGGACACTTAGGGATTATATTAATGATACATTAAAAAAGGGATGGATTAGAGAATCTACTTTATAAGCAGTTAGCCTTATATTATTTATATCGAAGAAAGATGGTACAAAGAGACTTTATATAGATTACTACAAACTTAACGATATAACAATCAAAGATCAGTATCCACTTTTATTAGCTATAGAATTGAGGGATTGATTGGGAAAAGCTAAGATTTTCTCTAAATTTGATCTACAAAACAAATTCCACTTAATCAGAATAAAGGAAGATGAAGAATAGAAGATAATATTCAGAATTCGATATAGATTATACAAGTATCAGGTTATATTATTCGGATTGACAAATATATCAGCAATATATATATACCTGGTCAATAACATATTAAGAAAATATCTAGATATATATTATATATATTATCTAAATGATATATTGATCTTCTTAAAAACAAAAAAACAATATATTCAGGATATTCATAATATTCTACAGCTCTTAAAGGAAACAGATCTTCAATGCAAATCCAGCAAATATGAATTTCATATCATAGAAACAGAATTCCTAAATTACATTATATTCTCCGAAGGTCTCAAGATAAGCTCCAATAAAGTAAAAGCAGTCCAAGAATAAAAGTTATCAATTAATATAAAGAAAGTATAATCCTTTTTAAGGTTCGTCAATTTTTATTAATAATTCATCAAAAACTATTCGAAGATAACCTTCTTAATAATTAAGATCATTAAAAAGAATCAGGGAGAATTCCAATGGACAAAAGCAGTATAAACAGCATTTGAATATCTCAAGAAAGTATTTGCAGGAGAACCAGTTCTCAAGGCTTTTGATCCAGAATTACCAATAATTATGAAGACAAACTTCTTAAACTACATAATAAATGTAATACTCAGCCAACCAGGCTTGAATAAGAAATAACAATCAGTCATTTATTATTCATACAAATTATCATTAGTTAAACTAAACTATAAAATATATAACAAGGAATTATTAGCGATAATAAATACTTTTAGGGAATAAAGAATATATTTGAAAGGATCGAAATATACGGTGCAGATATATATAGATTATAAAAACTTGGTTTACTTCATTATAATGAAGGAATTGAATAAACGATAGATCCGATAATCAGAAATTATGGCTGTATACAACTTCAGAATTTCATATATTAAAGGAAACAAAAATATTAGGGTAAATATTCTAAGTCAAAAACCAGAATATTTATAAAACAAGATACACAAATTGTATATAATATTAAGATAAGATAACGATAATTTAGTTCATAATAAACCACAACTCACTACCATTTCAGGAATAAATTATGATATTATCAAAGATATTATAAAAACGGAATATACAATAAACACTATAGCCAAAAGAATCCTAGCTACACCAAATAATCTAGAAAGAGGATTCACTATTAAGGATAGATTCATTCATTTTCATAATAAGCTTTATATACCCTTTAATCTAGCTAAGGATTACATCACAGAACAATATAAGCTACCAACTCACAGACATCAAAATATTGCAAGAACCTTTACCAGAATAAGGAGAGAAGTCTACTTTCCAAAGATGAGGATTATAATTGAGAATATAATTGGGAACTGTAATATCTGTATAAGAAACAAAATGTTACGAGGGTAGCCGTCTAGATCACGTGGAAGTGTTCTAGGCTCTCGAGGTAGGTTTATAACTAGGCGTCAAGCAGGGACTTAAGTAATGACAATAATGAATATGCTATTCATAACTAATAGTAGAGTATACTAAATGATTGATCTTGAGCACAAAGCTCTATACAAAGGAAATCCATCTAGCTTATATAGATCTTTGTATTCTACTATATTCTCTGGATCCTAAAGGATGATGGACCTATAATTCCTATGGACCTACGATTTATATAGATCTACGATTCGTATCCCTGAATATATAGGGTCTATTATGTGATCCAGATTGATTGGTCATCCTTACCATCCTTACCATCCTTATCACATATGATTCTATATTACGATGATTCGTAACACTATCCCCTTCCTAGTTTAACACTTGTCCCAAGCTTTTATAGTCATTTTCCTGCTTATGTTTCTTTCGAAGAATAACTCTTTTCCTTTCATTATACTATCTATATAATCAAGAAAATATAAGGAACAAATTGAACTTGCTTTATTAATTGAATCTAAAGGGTTTGAAATGCCTCCCTATACTTATTATGAAAAACATTCGCATCATTGCATTGTTACTAAGGAAAATTCCGATCGATATAATAAATGCATTTGTCGAGGTCAATAATATGATATATCAAGGCCTTCTTTTAGGGATATAATGATTATTATCTATAAATAGGAACATTTGGATTGTGAGTGTGAAAAGACCTTGTCGAAATTGCTTCGTTTGGATAAGCAGCAACGTTTCCTACAAGGATGAATATCCGAAATGATTCGTTGTGGTTTAAAGATAATAGATGAATTGGACGATATTGAGGAAAAGGAAATGTTGGAGAATGAATATATGGAGAAAGAGAAGGAACAAGTAGATATTGATTTGTCGGTGTCTGCCGAGATTAGCTCGAGCGTATTGAACGACTTTGACCCTTCTTCCTTTTTAAGTCCTTCGAATCCTTTTTGGGAAGGTCTGGATAATGTTGATGAAATTCCTTCAATAGGTTAGAAGTACCAAGGTTCTTCTTAGATTCCCAAGTGTTTTCTGAATATGGGTAATCTTATCATTTGATTAAATATTTGACTTTCCCGTTAATATATTTGCAGTCTAGTATTTCTTCGATATAATATTCTCTCTTTGGGTTAACTGATTCGATTTCTGGGTCTGGTGCTTTTAATGCTCCAGGTGATGCTTTCTCAAGAAATGAGATATGGAATATTGGGTGGATATTCATTGTGTGTGGTAGCTTGAGTTTGTAATTGACTGGTCCTATCACCTTATCGATTTTGAATGATCCTAGTTTTTTGTGGTCTAATTTATCGCTAAATTGTTTAATCTATATGTTTCTTCGAATAAGATAAACTTTATCCCTCTTTTTAAGAGTAGATCTTATACTTCTTGATTTGTTGTAGTAAGATATTGTTCTTAAAGCAATGAACTATAAATCCAAGGAGAGTTGTTCTTAAAGCTCCTTGATTTCTGTGATATCTTTTATGGCTTCATCTGTATTCGTATCTTGCAGTAATAGTGATTTGTATGCCAATGGGTTGAACCCAAAGTTAGTGTATGCTGGCGTTACTTTTATGATTTCTGTCTCTAATGTATTATATGCGAATTATACTAAGGGTAATAATTTAACCCAATTGTCTTGTCTGTAATTGATGTAGCAGTGGAGATAGGCTTCCATCGTTTGGTTTAATTGTTCTGTTTGGCCATCTGTTTGTAGATGGAAAGCTATTGAAAGCTTTCTTTTGATTCCAAGCAATATTATAAAGATAGACCAAAACTTTGATGTGAATAATTTGTCCTTATCTGAGATAATCTTATCTGGTACATTATAGATACTGATTATATTCCTTATGAATATATAAGCAAGATCATCTGCTGTCCAAGTTTCACAGAATGATATTATATAAGCGAACTTGGTTAATCTATCTATTATTATTAGTATAGAGTCGTATTCCTTTTAGGTAACCAGATTCTTGGATAATAATAATTTCACTACAAAATCCTAAGTAATGGACTTTTAAGGTTGAGTAGGTAGTTCGGGGGTTTTGAGCTGACTATAAGGGGTATACCGAATAGCTTTATTCTTTATACAGATATTACAGTTTCCAATTACATTTTCAATTATAGTCCTTATCTTTGGAAAATAGACTTCTCTTCTTATTTTGGTAAAGGTTCTTGCAATACCTTGATATCTATGAGCTAATAGCTCATATTGTTCTATAACATAATCCTTAATTAGATTAGAGGGTATATAAAGCTTATTATAAAAGTGAATAAACCCATCTTCAATAATGAATCCTTTTTCTAGATTGTCTAATATAATTAGGATTCTTTTGATTATAGTATCTATTATATATTCTGTTTTTATAATATTCTTGATAATATCATAATTTATTCTTGAAGTAATAGCGAATTATAATTTATTATGAACTAAACCATTATTATCTTGTTTTAATATTATATGCGATTTGTGTATCTTGTTTTGTAAGTATTCTGGTTTTCGGCTTAAAGTATCTGCCCTAATATTTTTGTTTCCTTTGATATATGAAATTCTGAAATTGTAGACGATTATAGTTTCCGACCATCTGATCTGTCATCGGTTTAGTTCCTTTGTTGTAATAAAGTAAACCAAGTTCTTATGATCTGTATACATCTGCACCATATATTTCGATCCTTTCAAATACATTCTCCATTTCTTAAAAGCATTTATTATCGCTAGTAATTCCTTGTTGTATATCTTGTAATTTAGTTCAGCTAATAATAGTTTGTATGAATAGTAAGCAATTGGTTACTATTTCCTGTTTAAGTCTGGTTGGCTGAATATTGCGTTTATTACATAATCTGAGGAGTCTGTCTCCACAATTATTGGTAGTTCTGGATCAAAAGCCTTGAGAACTGGTTCTCCTACAAATGCTTCCTTGAAGCATTCAAATATTGCTTGTACTACTTCTATCTATTGGAATTCTCCCTGATTCTTCTTAGTAATCTCAATTATTAAAAAGATTATTTTTAAGTAATTCTTAATGAATTATTAATAAAAATTGGCGAATCTTAAAAAGGATTGTACTTCCTTTATATTAGTTAGTGGCTCTTATTCCTTGATTGCTTTTACCTTGTCGGAGCTTATCTTGAGACCTTCTGAGAATATAATGTAATCTAGGAATTCTGTTTTTATAATATGAAATTTATATTTGCTAGGTTTGTATTGGAGATCTGCTTCCTTCAAAAGTTGTAGAACATTATGAATATCCTGGATATATTGTTTCTTTATTTCTGAAAATATTAGTATATCATCTAGGTAGTATATATAGTATACATCTAGATATTTTCTTAATATATTATTGACCAGGTGTATATATATTGCCAGTGTGTTTGTTAATCCGAATAGTATGACCTGATACTCATATAATCTATATCAAGTTCTGAATACTATCTTCCATTCTTTACCTTCCTTTATTCTGATTAGGTAGAATCTGTTTCGTAAATCAAACTTGGAGAAAATCTTGGCTTTTCCTAATTGATCCTTTAATTCTATAATTAATAAAAGTGGGTATTAATCTTTGATTATTATATCGTTGAGTTTGCAATAGTTTATACAAAGTCTCCTTGTACCGTCTTTTTTTAGTATAAATAATATAGGGTTCGCTATCTATAAGATAGATTCTCTGATCCATCCCTTTTTTAGTGTATCGCCAATATAATCCCTAAGTGTCTCTAGGTCAGAGGTTGATATCGAATAGATTGGGCCGAATGGAAGTATTTTGCCTTCCTTTAATACTATCTTATGATCCTATAATTTATATTCTGGTAAAGTATCATAACCTTTTCTTTCTTCGAATAATTTCTTGTATTCCTGGTATTGTACCGGTATTAACATCTCTTCCTATTTCATTATAAGAATAATTTCAAGTAATTTCTTCTGCTTATTCTTTATTTATATAGAAGGTTCATTTTCCTTTATTGTTAATAAAGAACCCTGGATTTGGTGTCCTATATCGATAATGTTGTTCGCCTTCAGTTCTTTATTGTATATGTTCAGCCTTGCTAGCTCTAGTATATCTCATTGATCGCTTTTCTTCAGAAATGATATGATTTCCGATAACCAATCAATCTGGGGGTTATATATCTTCAACTATAGCATTCCCAGAATGATCTATTGATTCCCTAATAAAACAATATCGAATTGGATAACCTTTTTATACTGGGTTATACTTATTTATAAAAAGTGAGTCTCCTACAAAATCTTTCTGTCCAATCCAGCTAATTGTTTATCAACTAGTTGTAATTGATATAATACTTGTTTCGCTTAAAGTTATACTCCCAAATACTTTATAGTTCCTAATACAATAAAATTTCCTGTAACTTCTGAATCAATCATAGTCTGGATTGCTTGTCTATTTATTTTTGTATTACAATAGATTTGTCCTGCCTATCCTGTAATATTCAATTGGCCTTAATCTTTTTCATAGATCTTAACTGACCTTCCCTTCTTACAGGATCTCCTTGCCTTCCTTTGCGGAAATTATCCTGTAGCTTCTTTATCCGATAGATGAATCCTATAAGTTTCATTATAACAAATGGTCCAACTTATAACAATATACTCAGCTGTCTGTTCTTTCTTTGTTTCTATTCCAAATAAAGATGGGGAAGGAGTTTGTAGATACTCTTATTCTTATAGATCTATTGTATTGAGGCTTTCCTTATTCTTTGATAATTTGTTTAGTAATTTCTTGAACTCTTTATAACCTATATATTGGATCTCTTTAGATTTTGTAAAGATTGTTGTATACAATTGAGGTATAAAGGTTGTATTAAGTTGGCCTTTGCCGAACTTCTTGTGATAACCTCTTTTTGATGACTTTTTGCTTCGACAATCTCTGGCTCTATGATCTAGCTTGCCATATTCGAAACAAAGCTTGTCTTTATATCTTCGTTTTACCTCTTCCTTAGATAGTTTGTTTCTAAAGGTTGTATTTAATTATATTAGATCTCTATAAAATTGTCTGTTCTTTTGAGGTCTTCCTTTATTCTTGTGGTACTTACCACAATCTCGGTTCTTATAGAAATTGAAAGAATAGCGTTCCTTCTAATACTTGTAAAGCATCTTATCCGTTTTAATAGACTTCTCAATCAACTTATTTAGATCCTTCCAAGTATAATTACGATCTAGTTCTAGCCTAACTTCAGACTTGAGCCCTTTCCAGTAATAGTTTATTGTTGTATTCTCTTCCCATCCAATAGTACCTATATACCTTCTGAATTCCACAATGTACTTGACTGCTAACCTTGTCTGCTTAAGGCTATAGATCTTGGACTCAGCATCACATAGTTCATTGACATTTCCGAATATTTGTTATATTTCTTTCTTAAACCCTTCGAATTTCCCAAAGATTGTTTAAATTAGATATAATCGCTTTTTAGACTCATTTAAGTTGATGAAGTAGTCCTTGAGATATAATTAGATCCATTTAGCAGCTTCTCCTCTGAGATAGAAGATGGCCCAAACGCTTTTATCAATATCATGATTGAACTTGTCCTGGTTAAATTGGAAGTAAATCTTAAGTTGAAGCAAGAAGGTTTCTAGTTCTTATCGATTGCCTGTAAATCAGTCTGGTAAGGCAACCTTGAGGGTTTCGATGACAATGATTTCTTTGGGGTTTTTGATATCTCTTATAGCGATATCTTCATCCTTATCGATATCTTCGAGAGTACCTTGATCGGCTATAGCAGGGTTGCTAGGTTGTGGTATCTTGGAAGATATATTGTCGTTACTAATCGAGTCGGTATTTGAAACAGTAATAATGCTCAAAGTGTTATAAGGGTAACTGTTTAGATCATATAAAAGTGTTCTAGGCTTTCGAGGTAAGTTTATAATTAGGCATCAAATAGGGACTTAAGTAATAACAATAATGAATATATTATTTATAATTAATAATAGAATATACTAAATGATTGATCTTAAGCACAAAGCTCTATACAAAGGAAATCCATCTAGCTTATATAGATCTTCGTGTTCTACTATATCCTCTGGATCCTAAAGGATGATGGACCTATAATTCCTATAGACCTACGATTCATATGGACCTACAATTCGTATCCCTGAATATGTAGGGTCCATCACGTGATCCAGATTGATTGGTCATCCTTACCATCCTTACCATCCTTACCACACGTGACTCTATGTTGCGATGGTTCGTAACACAAAACTATTCAGCATACCTCTTATAATCAGCTCAAAACCCCTGAACTATCTATTCAACCTTAGAAATCTATTGTTTGGGATTTTGTAGTGAAACTATTATTATCTAAGGATCTGGTTATCTAGAAAGAGTATGACTCCATATTAATAATAACAGACAAATTAACCAAGTTCACTTATATAATACTATTCTGTGAAATTTGGATAGCAGATGATCTTGCTTATATATTTATAAGGAATATAATCAATATTTATAATGTACCAAATGAGATTATTTTAGATAAGGACAAATTATTTACATCGAAGTTTTGGTCTACCCTTATAGTATTGCTCGGAATCAAAAGAAAGCTTTCAACAGCTTTCCATCCACAAACAAATGGCCAGACAGAACGATTAAACCAAACAATGGAAGCCTATCTCTACTGCTATATCAATTACAGACAAGACAATTAGGTTAAACTATTATCTTTGATATAATTCGTATATAATATATCAGAGATAGAAATCACAAAAATAATGTTAGTATATATTAACTTTGGGTTCAATCTATTGATATACAAATCACCATTACCACAAGATATGAATATAGACAAAGCCATAAAAGATATCACGGAAATCAAAGAGCTTCAAGAATAACTCTCCTTGGATTTACAGTTCATCGCTTTAAAAACAATATCGTACTACAACAAATCAAGAAGTATAAGATCTACTCTTAAAAAGGGAGATAAAGTTTATCTTATTCAAAGAAATATACAAATAAAACAATTAAGCGATAAACTAGACCATAAGAAACTGGGACCATTTAAAATCAATAAAATGGTAGGATCAGTCAATTATAGACTGAAATTATCATACACCATAAATATCCATCCAGTATTCTATATCTCATTCTTCGAGAAAGCACCATCAGGAGCGCCCGATATATTCATAACAGAAATTGAACCAGTCAATCCAAACACTATATATGATATAGAAGAGATCCTAGATTGCAAGTATGTCAGAGGTAAAATCAAGTACCTAATAAAATGGAAAGGATATCCACACTCAGAAAACATATAGGAATTCAAGTTACAATTTAAGAGCCCTATATAGATTGAACAGTTCCACCAGAAATACCCTCATTTGCCAGCCAAACATCAATCTCCTCAATAGATAACGACAGCAAGGAAGGATCGAAACCAAGTTTATTATTAGAACCAGCAATAGAGATAGATGCTAATTCATTTTCCTTCTCCAATTTCTTTCTTTTAGCTTTCTTTTTCGCCAATCTCTCATTTTCCTTAATCAAATCGAGCTCGTTTAAGGTACAAAGGTCTCAACGAATCATCTCTTTCTCACAACAAAGCAAAAAGACCTTTTATTTATGCAATCTAAGAATCTTTGTATTTAACTCTTGTGATTGGGCAAAAGCCTTCTCCTCCTCTACTTCTAGTTTTTTATATTATTGCTCAATGAATTCATATCCAAACGATATTTCGAGACCAAAGTTGCAACAACCCCTTTTATTGCGAATATACTTAGTATATTATTTTGACAAATTATTATCAATAATACAAGAACAGTTTGTGCGAATATACAAGGCATAAGGATCTCTTTCGATACCAGAACGTTCAATGTTGCGAGCAAGACGAATGAAATCGTTAAAAGGTAAGGAACAAATTACAGGTATAATGAAGGAAAGGTAACATTCATTTAAATTTACAACTAAATGGGGAAACCATACTATATAGACACTCGAGATAAGTGCTAGTCTAGAAGAGGGATAGTGTTACGACGAAATAATATATTGTTAGGTGATAAGTATCATATAACCTGAAAACCGATCGGCTTTGAAAAGCCTACCGGTTTTGGAGGATCGATCGGTCTACAAGAATCGATCGGCTGTGAGTTACGAAGGTCTATATAAGCAAGATGGATTTCTTTTGTATAGAGCTTCGTGTTCAAGATCAATCATTTAGTATACTCTACTATTAGTTACAAATAGCATATTCATTATTGTTATTACTTAAAGTCCCTGTTTGACGCCTAGTTATAAACCTACCTCGAGAGCCTAGAGCACTTCCACGTGATCTAGACGGCTACCCTCGTAACACTGTCGAGATGCGCAGCGACGACATCACAACAGCAGTGCCATCTTCTCAGCCAACGTACAGCTTGCGTGAAGATGCTAGTTACGTCATTATTGGCGGACTGGGCGGATTGGGCAAGAGTACGGTTACCTGGATAGCTGATCGAGGTGCAAAGCATCTCATTCCCCTCGGCCGCTCAGGTGCGACGAGTCAAGCTGCATTGGAATTCGTCGCGGAGATGGAATGCAAGAGCATTGCCATCGCAGCACCACCATGCGATATAACTGATGAAGCTGCATTATTAGCTGTCCTCGACATGTGCTCGAAAACAATGCTACCCATAAAGGGCTGTATTCAAGGATCCATGGTCCTGAGGGTATATCGGACATCCTTTTTCCACAACAGGTATGCAACACTAACAAATATTGAGCCAGGATGGCCTCTTCGAAAGTATGTCTTATGAAAACTACCAAGACTCCGTTCGACCGAAAGTCCAGGGCTCCAGGAACCTGCATAAACATCTTCCCGACTCACTAGATTTTTTCATTCTTCTCGCTTCTGCTGGAAGTATTGTTGGTACCCGTGGACAGTCAAACTACGCCAGCGGGAACACGTATCAAGATGCACTTGCGCGTTACCGAGTCTCTCGCGACCTCAAATGCGTTTCGCTAGACCTTGGTCTTATCCAAGGTGTGGGATTTGCGGCTGAGAATCGGGATACGCTTCTCGCTATCAGGAAGCTAGGTTACCGCGGTATTCACAAAAAGGAATATCTCGCTACGCTAGATTGTCTATGTGATTCCAGTCTGCCCATGATGGAGGATCCGCTAAGGTCACAGATAATTACAGGGCTTAAAATACCGAAGGTTCTGTTGGACACTGTAGAAGAGGCTCATAATGCAGAAGACTGGGCTCGCTGGGTTAGAAGACCATTGTTCTGTAACCTCGCTGCCATGGAAGGTCTTGATGCATTCAAATCCGACACAGGAAGCGCATCCGAGAGCAAAAAAAGACTGTCAGAGGTAGACTACAAAGCTGCATTTGCAGCTGCAGCAGCTCGCGTTGCATCCTCTGGGCTCAGGGAAAAGCTAGCCCGAACTCTGCGCATACCGGAAGAAGATATTGAAACACAAAGGTCAATCCATACTTATGGTGTCGATTCCCTCGTCGCAGTTGACCTTAGATATTTGTTGGCGAAGGAGATGAAAGCTGACCTCGGTATATTTGAAATAATGGGGAATGACAGTTTGGGAAAACTTAGTTGGCTAATCGCGAAAAGAACTACTTTGTTTGTAGGGGAAACTAGTGATGCACAGAAGGATCAACCGGCATAATCCGGCGTGTTAGCGCGAAGTAAACGCCGATATATTATATAGTAAAAAGTCGTATAACTCACGCACACTTAAATCACATCTTCTATCACATCTTCCATCCCAGGAGATCTAATTGTTGTCGTCTCTGTAGTCAATGCCGCAATTCTACCTCAAAATGTAACCAATTCAACGACTGCGCCAGTAACAGTCAACCTTGGATATATAGTGCAAGGTGCCACCACAGTTGTTAGTAAATTAACTCCTTACAAATCGGAATTCCAGCTGATAGAATGAAGAATCCCCTTGGATCGCGTCAGATGACATGAGCTTCCTGAATTTTCCCAATGTCAAATATGAGTCCGCAGGTGCAGGATCCATCATGGCACATACCGTCAGTATAGGAGGGGCACCGTTTGGTCAAGGCATCACTCAAAGCCCCTACTTGGTTGATATAAATGCTGCAACGCAGGAAGAAACATACCAGGCTATTCTCAACTCTACTGGATGTTACGAACCATCGCAACATAGAGTCACGTGTGGTAAGGATGGTAAGGATGGTAAGGATGGTAAGGATGGTAAGGATGACCAATCAATCTGGATCACGTGATGGACCCTACATATTCAGGGATACGAATTGTAGGTCCATACGAATCGTAGGTCTATAGGAATTATAGGTCTATCATCCTTTAGGATCCAGAGGATATAGTAGAATATGAAGATCTATATAAGCTAGATGGATTTCCTTTGTATAGAGCTTCGTGCTCAAGATCAATCATTTAGTATACTCTACTATTAGTTACGAATAGTATATTCATTATTGTCATTACTTAAGTCCCTGCTTGACGCCTAGTTATAAACCTATCTCGAGAGTCTAGAACACTTCCATGTGATCTAGACGGCTACCCTCGTAACACTTTGAGCATTATTACTGCTTCAAGTACCGATTCGATTAGTAACGACATTATGTCTTCCAAGACATTATAGTCTAGCAACCCTGCTATAGCCGATTAAGGTACTCTTGGAGGTACTGATAAGGATGGAGATATCGTTATGGGAGGTATCGAAGACCCCAAGGAAATCACTGTCATCGAAACCTTCAAGGTTGCCTTGCCAGACCGATTTACAGGCAATCGACAAGAACTAGAGACCTTCTTGCTTCAATTTGAGATCTACTTCCAATTTAATCAAGACAAGTTTAATCATAACGCCGATAAAAGCGTTTGGGCCGTCTCCTATCTCAGAGGAGAAGCCGCCAAATGGATCCAATCATATCTCAAGGACTACTTCACCAACTTGAATAAGCCAAAGAAGCGATTGTACCCAATTCAAACCATCTTTGGGAGATTCGAAGGATTTAAGAAAGAAATACGATGAGTGTTCGGAAACATCAATGAACTATATGATATTGAGTCCAAGATCTATGGCCTTAAGCAAATAGGGTCAACAGTCAAGTACGCTGTGGAATTCAGAAGGTATATAGGTACTACTGGATGGGAAGAGAACACAACAATGAGCCACTACCGGAAAGGGTTCAAGCCTAAAGTCAGGCTAGAACTAGATCGCAATTGCATTTAGGAGGATCTAAACGAGTTGATCGAGAAGTCTATTAAAACGGATGAGATGCTTTACAAGTACTAGAAGGAACGCCGTTCTTCCAACTTCTACAGGAACCGAGATCGTGGTAAGTACCACAAGAATGAAGGAAGACCTCGAGAGAACAGACAACCCTACAGAGACCCAATGTAATTGGATGCAACCTTTAGAAACAAACTATTTAAGGAAGAGGTAGAACGAAGATGCAAAGATAAGCTTTATTTCGAATACGGCAAACCAGATCATAGAGTTAAAGATTGTCGAAGCAAAAAGCTATCAGGAGGAGGTTATCACAAGAAGTTCGGCAAAGGCCAATTTAATGCGACCTTCACACCTCAACTGTGTGCAACAACCTCTACAGAACCTGAAGAGATCCAGTGTATAAGCTATAAGGAGTTCAAGAAATTGCTAAACGAATTACCAAAGAACAAGGAAGGCCTCAATACAATAGATTTATGGGAACAAGAGTATCTACGAACTCCTTCCCTATCTTTGTTCGGAACGGAAACAAAGAAAGAATAGACAACTGAACATACTGCTATAAGCTGGACCGTTTGTTATGATGAAACCTGTAGGATTTATTTATTGGATAAAGAAGCTATAGGATGGTTTCTGCAAAGAAAGGCAAGGAGATCCTGCAAGAAGGGAAGGTCAGCTAAGACCTATAGAAAAGGCTAAGGCCAATTGAATATTACAGGATAGACAGGACAAATCTATTGTAATACGAAAATAAATGGACGAGCAATCCGGGCTATAATTGATTCAGGAGCTACGGGAAATTTTATTGCATTAGGAACTATGAAGTATTTGGGAGTACAACTCCAAGCGAAATAAGCACCATATCAATTGCAACTAGTTGATGGACAATTAGCCGGATTGGACAGAAAGATTTCGTAGAAGACTTGCCCTTTACAAATGAGTATAACCTAGTATAAAAAGGTTATCCAGTTCGATATTGTTCCATTAGGGAATCAACAGATTATTCTGGGAATGTCATGGTTGAAGGTATATAACCCCCAGATTGATTGGTTATCGGAAACTATATCATTTCTGAAGAAAAGCGATCAATGAGATACGTTAGAGCCAGCAAGGCTGAACACACGCGGTGGAGAACTGAAGGCGAATAGCATTATTGATATAGGATATTAAGTTCAGGGTTCTTTATTAATAACGAAGGAAGGTGAACCTTCTATACAAATAAAGAATAAGCAGAAGAAGTTGCTTGAAAACACCCCTGTAACAAAACAGGAAGAGACGCCAATACCAATACAATACTAGAAGTACAAGAAATTATTCGAAGAAAAAAAAGGCTATGATGCTTTACCAGAACATAAACCATGGGATCACAAGATAATATTGGAGGAAGGCAAGATGCCTCTATTCAGCCCAATCTATCCGATGTCAATCTCTGACCTAGGGACGCTTAGAGATTATATTGGCGACATATTAAAAAAGGGATGGATCAGAGAATCCACCTCATAGGCAGCTAGCCCTGTGTTATTTGTACCAAAGAAAAATGGTACAAGAAGGCTTTGTATGGATTACCACAAGCTCAACAATATGACAATCAAGAATCGATACCCACTTCCATTAACTACAGAATTGAGGGATCGATTGGGAAAAGCCAAGATTTTCTCCAAGTTTGATTTACGAAACGGATTCCATCTAATCAGAATGAAGGAAGATGAAGAATAGAAGACAGCATTCAGAACTCGATACAGATTATACGAATATCAGGTCATGTCATTCGGATTGACAAACGCGCCAGCAATATATATATGCTTGGTCAACAATATATTAAGAAAATATCTAGATATATACTATATATACTACCTAGATAATATACTAGTATTTTCAGAAACAGAGGAACAACACATCCAGGATATTCACAATGTTCTACAACTTTTGAAGGAAGCAGATCTCCAATGCAAACCCAGCAAATACAAATTTCATGTTACAGAAACAGAATTCCTAGGCTACACCATATTCTCAGAAGGTCTCAAGATGAGCTCCGACAAGGTAAAAGCAATCAAAGAATGGGAGCCACCAATTAGTGTAAAGGAAGTACAATCCTTTTTAGGGTTCGCCAATTTTTACCGACGATTCATCAAGAATTACTCGAAGATAGCCTCCCCAATAACTGAAATCACTAAGAAGAATCAGGGAGAGTTCCAATGGATAGAAGCAGCACAAACAGCATTTGAATGCCTCAAGGAAGTATTCGCAGGAGAACCAGTTCTCAGGGCTTTTGATCTAGAATTACCAATAACTGTGGAGACAGACTCCTCAGACTACGCAATAGGCGCAATGCTCAGCCAGCCAGGCTTGAACAAGAAATAGCAACCAGTCGCTTATCATTCACACAAACTATCGCCAGCCGAACTAAACTATAAGATATACGACAAGGAATTACTAGCGATAGTAGATGCTTTTAAGGAATGGAGAATGTATTTGGAAGGATCGAAATACATAGTGCAGGTGTATACAGATCATAAGAACTTGGTTTACTTCACTACAACGAAGGAATTAAATCGATAGCAGGTCAGATAGTCGGAAACCATGGCTGCCTACAACTTCAGAATTTCATATGTCAAAGGAAACAAAAATACTAGGGCAGATGCTCTAAGCCGAAAACCAGAATACTTACAAAACAAGACGCACGAATCACACATGATATTAAGATAAGATGGCGATGGTTTAGTTCACAATAAACCACAACTCGCTGCCACTTCAGGAACAAATTATGATACTATTAAGGATATCGTAAAAACAGAATACACAACAGATGCTACAGCCAAAAGAATCCTAGCTAAACCAGACAATCTAGAAAGAGGATTCACTATAGAAGATGGGTTTATCCACTTTCACAATAAGCTTTATATACCCTCTAATCTAGCTAAGGATTATGTTACAGAACAACATAAGCTACCAGCTCATAGGCATCAAGGTATTGCAAGAACCTTTGCCAGAATAAGGAGAGAAGTCTACTTTCCAAAGATGAGGACTATAGTTGAGAATGTAGTTGGGAATTGTGACATCTGCATAAGGAATAAAGCTATCTGGTATACCCCTTATGGTCAGCTCAAAACCCCCGAACTATCTATTCAACCTTGGAAATCCATTGCTTGGGATTTTGTAGTGAAACTACCATTATCCAAGGACCCGGTTACCCAAAAGGAGTACGACTCTATACTAATGGTAACAGACAGATTAACCAAGTTCGCTTATATAATACCATTCTGTGAAACTTGGACAACAAATGATCTTGCTTATATATTCATACAGAATATAATTAGCATTCATAATATACCAGATGAGATTATCTCGGATAGGGACAAATTATTCACATCGAAGTTTTGGTCTACCCTTATAGCATTGCTTAGAATCAAAAGAAAGCTCTCGACAGCTTTCTACCCACAAACAGATGGCCAAATAGAACGACTAAATCAAACGATAGAAGCCTATCTCCACTGCTATATCAATTACAAACAAGACAATTGGGTTAAACTATTACCCTTGGCACAATTCGTATATAATACATCAGAGACAGAAACCACAAAAGTAACACCAGCATATGCTAACTTCGGATTCAACCTATTGACTTACAAATCACCACTGCCACAAGATACGAATACAGATGAAGTCATAAAAGATATCACGGAAATCAAGGAGCTTCAAGAACAACTCTTCTTGGATTTACAGTTCATCGCTTTAAGAACAGTGTTGTACTACAACGAATCAAGAAGTATAGGACCTACTCTTAAAGAGGGAGATAAAGTTTATCTTATTCGAAGAAACATACAAACAAAACGACCAAACGATAAACTAGACTACAAGAAACTGGGACCATTCAAAATCGATAAAGTGATAGGACCAGTCAACTATAGACTGAAATTACCACACACAATGAATATCCACCCGGTATTTCATATCTCACTCCTCAAAAAAGCACCACCTAAAGCGCCAAAAGCACTAGACCCGGAAATCGACCCAATCAACCCAAAGGGAGAATATTATATCGAAGAAATACTAGACTACAAATATGTTAACGGGAAAGTCAAATATTTAATCAAATGGCAAGACTACCTACATTCAGAAAACACTTGGGAACCTAAGAAGAACCTTGGTACTCCTGACCTGTTGAAGAAATTTCATCAACGCTATCCAGACCTTCCCAAAAAAGATCCGAAGGACTCAAAAAGAAAGAAGGGTCAAAGTCGTTCAAAACGCTCGAGCTAGCCTCGGCAGACGCCGACGAACCAACACCTGCTTGCTCCTTCTCTTTCTCCACACACTCATTCTCCAACATTTCCTTCTCCTTAACATCGTCCAATTCATCCATTGTCTTCAAACCACGACGAATCATTTCGGACACTCGTCCTCGTAGGAAGCGTTGTTGCTTATCCAAACGAAGCAATTTCGACAAGGTCTCTTCACGCTCACGATCCAAACGTTCCTGTTCACGGATAATAGCCGTTATATCCCTAGAAGAAGGCCCTGATATATCACACCGTTGACCTCGACGGGCGCATTCACTACATCGATCGGAATTTTCCCCAGCAACAATGCAACGACGCGAATGTTTTTCACAATAAGTACAGGGAGGCATTTCGAACCCTTTAGATTCAATTAATAAAGCAAGTTCAATTCGTTCCTTATATTTTCTTGATCGTATAGGTGGTATGGTGAAAGGAAAAGAGTTATTCTTCGAAAGAAACACAAGCAGGAAAATGACTATAAGAGCTTGGGACAAGCGCTAAGCTAGGAAGGGGATAGTGTTACGAACCATCGCAACATAGAGTCACGTGTGGTAAGGATGGTAAGGATGGTAAGGATGGTAAGGATGGTAAGGATGGTAAGGATGGTAAGGATGACCAATCAATCTGGATCACGTGATGGACCCTACATATTCAGGGATACGAATCGTAGGTCCATACGAATCGTAGGTCCATAGGAATTATAGGTCCATCATCCTTTAGGATCCAGAGGATATAGTAGAACACGAAGATCTATATAAGCTAGATGGATTTCCTTTGTATAGAGCTTCGTGCTCAAGATCAATCATTTAGTATACTCTACTATTAGTTACGAATAGCATATTCATTATTGTCATTACTTAAGTCCCTGCTTGACGCCTAGTTATAAACCCACCTCGAGAGCCTAGAACACTTCCACGTGATCTAGACGGCTACCCTCGTAACACTGGAATGAAGTCTCTTTTTACGCTAAGGGGCGTCTCGCCTACATCTACAGCATTGCAAAAAGCTAATACTCTCATCGTTGGTAATTCTCACCGATGGGGCATCACTGTGCTAGGTCCTGTTGTTGATAGGGTTCTGATCTCCGACAAACCAAGTGTGCTGCTCTCCAAAGGATCGTACCTCTATCTCTATTCTAACTGGCCACACCGCCGACGGACTTTGATTCGCCCATCCATTCATTTCTACCTCGAATGACTATCTACGAGCATTATTTCCCAATTAATGCCCCGTTACACACTAAAATCTCATTACATGAAATCCTCGACCAGTAAATTACAGATTTCTTGCTTCTCTAGAAATACCATACGAGCTTACCAATGAGAATAGCTTATATAAACGTTGCCCAGCCACAATAGGTTAGCCACAATAATATTAGGCTGCTATTCAGACTGACTACAAACAGAAAGCTGACAACGCTTGCGTCAGCATCAATCTTGAGAATTAGCCCTATATATTCATCAATCTGATATTCCCCGTTTCTATCATAATACCGTATCTCCAAGATCCTCCACAATAGCTCACCACGTGACACTATCTATCCATTTCTCCAAAACTCCCGCAGCGGCATCATCAAAATGGTACTCATTCCATGTGATAATAAGGTCCAAATCCCGGAATATGCTGAGACCGAAAGCCCGCCCGCATACACGCCATACGACACCCCAGCCCAGTCCATCGCCTCCAGCTACCCACAAGATTTATCTTCTCTTCCCTCCCCCTCCTTCTCTACCGCCTCCACATCCACACACACCCCACCAGCCACAGCCACACAAGACACTCCCATTTCCAACGCCATTTCATCTTGCCGCTCCGTTTCCCTTTCTGGGCCCCTCAAAATCCTCGATTCGGTCTCCGGTTCGTCATCCATCACATTATATCACCACATTACTGTAACCGGTCCCATCAGATGCAGCGCAAAGGTAAATCTATCAGACAATGTCAAGGTATCCGGTGATGTTAAAGCTAGTTCGGCTGTGGCATTAGATGGTGGAGAGGGAAAAGGAGGGGTAGTGATTATGGGGACTGTGAAAAGTAGTGCGAGTATAGAGATGAGAGGGAATGTGTATGTGCAGGGAGATGTGAAGAGTAGTTCTAAGGTATTGTTGGAGGGAGTGGGAGGATTGGTCAGAGTTGGAGGAAAGGTGGATGCGAGTGGACCGGTTACTATCAGGGGCGCGGTGGAGGTGGGAAATGTGGAGACCAGTGGGAAGATCGTTGTTCAGTCGTTGGAGAACCAGAGGATTGTCTTGGGGGAATTGGAATCGAGAGGTGGTATGGAGATTGGAGGGGATGTAGAAGTTCGGTAAGCAGATTTCCTATGTGTGTGATGGCATACGGACTAACATTCGGTTTAGTAGTGATTTCAAGGCAAATGGTAATGTGAAGATCAATGGAAAGCTGCATGTTCATGGAGATTTTACAGTCCGTGGCAATGTCAAAGTTCAGACTGGTTCGGAACTAATTGTAAATGGGAGAAGAACTATAAATGGGAAATTGGAGAATGCTTGAGAGTCCATGTATGGGCACCTGTACTCTACCCGGGGTACTTGACCTTTACAGGGTGGTTACTCTACCCCATAGAGGTTTTATGAGGTGCTTATTCAATAATATCGTCGGGTTTTTGGGTACTGCAAAGCAAATATCATGTTATCATCTTATATTATCATCCAGAGTTGAAATTGTCCCTAGTTATTTTAATCAATGATATATCGATTGATCGATATTATATGATATCATATATTACAATATAATACAATAATTTATTGATAATCTATAAATAATCTATAAGTTATCTATTCAAATTTTCTAATAATCTGTCTTGCAAATAGATTATTCGCGGATTATTTATCAAAGCAATAATCTGCTCTGTGGGGCCCCGCTGTGCAGCCTAAATATATACCATCATATATTATATATCTACAGATATCCTATCACCTAAAACATTTCATAGAATGATTATCCTACATTATAGATGTAAAACAAAGTAATATACCAACAATTTTACCCCGGAATACCCCAAGTATACCTACCTACCTTTTGCCCAACCCCAAAAGAGGCAAATACCTGGCTCCTACTTTAATACAGTACTAAGCATTCTGCTCCAAATTCAGTTTCAGACGTTGCAAACACACCCCTTTGGCTGTATAGGACCATAATATACCGATTCACCAATCACTTGATAGGCTAGTTTAAAAGTCAGTTCACCAGTTCATAAACATAAAGCGATGTCTTAATAAATCTATTGTACATGAATTCCAACTATGGTATCTAATTTAGGCGCCTCCTGATTAATTCCCTATCCAGCCAGTATACATCTACTTCCAAAACTCCTAGGATATACCATACCAGTGAACAAATATTAAAAACAATTCTATCTCTGCGCCTGAGTCTCATTCTTCCCATTTCCATGGGCCAGATCAGAAACCCAGCCTTTAAAGTCGTCGAGTTCTCCCTTGAACCATGCCCACCAATTCTTCGCATCATTTGTCGTAGTACTTTCGTCTCCCACTACCGGTCTGTCCACATTTGGGTCTTCCGAGTCTTCTGGTGTGTCAACACCTACCATATGTGGAGGGACCACATTAGGATCTGCGGCAGAACTAGCTTCAATAGGCGATATAGATAGAGTTCCATTTGCTGGAGAGACCGATTTCGAAGGAACCGGCTCTGGATCTGCGGCAGAACTAGCTTCAACCGGGGATATAGATAGAGTTCCATTTGTTGGATAGTCCAATTTCGAAGGAACAGGCTCTGGGTCAGCAGGTTCGGGAGGAAATGTGTCGGGCGAGTGAAGTCCAACAGGCTTGAGTGGAAGGCGTAGTGTACCGTTGTTCGGCTTGGGTGTAAGGGCGAGAGAGTCACAAATAATATTGTATACCTCAATATTTTCTACATCATATTAGTAAGGCTTAGCTGAGGAGGACCGTAGAGAACTTACGAAAAGGCTCAACGCGGCTATTTGGCTCATGCGGGAAAGCAGGGCCTCTAGCGATGAAAATAGCCCTCATGAGCGGATGTTCATGATCGTAGCCATGCAGCCCTCGAGGGTGATAGACAATACCTTTTGCCTTTGCTTCAACTACATCAATTTCATCCTTCGTGACAATTGCCCAACCAGTCTTTGGAACAATCCATAGGGGAGCGATCCGTTCATTTTTGGAGAAATGATAACGTTCAGGCATATTGACGTCACGTAGGTAGACCTCGAAATTCGGATTAATGGCAGCTTCTGCAGCCAAACTATCATAAAGACCTTGAAGATGCGCAGGATCCTTTGGCCGAAGTCCATACAAGGGCCAGCCGTCAGTGTGCTCAATTAGACTGGTATCAACGATATCCTCCAACTGAATAAGGCGGTTTGTGTCTGTAGTAGCCATTCCATGATCCGAAACAATGACAACGTTGACAATATTTGTCAAGTTCCTTGCCTCTAGCCCTTGAAACAGTTGATCAAGCATAGTGTCTACTTCTGATATTGTTGTCCTAATTTCAGTACTATTTGGTCCATAAAGATGCCCATGCTGATCAACATTGGGCACGTACGCTGCGATGAGTTGAGGTCTCATATCAGCTATTTCTGCCTGGTTATCCTCCTGACCAGGCTTGTCCAGGAGCTCAAGTACTCGGCTGACCTTATTCGACAGCAATTCTTTCCCGTTATATTTATCCAAGTATGCCGGCTCCACATCCATAATATGTGCTTCGCTCCCTGGCCACATGTGAATGGCAGTTCTAATTCCTTGGTATTCAGCCGTGACCCAAAGAGGTTCACCACCCCACCATTTCTTGTTCATCGCTTCAGATTTGGTGTAGTAAAATTTTTCTTGTAGTTCCTTGTCCCAGAATGTATTTCCTACAACTCCATGTGATTCTGGGTAAAGACCAGTAACCAGTGTATAATGGTTTGGGAAGGTAACGGAAGGAAAACTAGGCATCATATAGACAGGCGAGATCCCCTCCTCCACAAAAGCATTTAGTCTAGGCGTGATACCCCGCTTCAAGAAATCGGCTCGGAATCCATCTAAGCTTATCAGAATTGTTGTTGGAGCAAATAAAGCTGTGCCATTGCTCAAAATATTTTGGTGGACTTTCGTGAAACGTGCTTTCAGCGACAATTTCCACGCCACCAATACCAGAGCCACAAAACCTACTGCAATCAAAAGGTATATAGCGCACCAAGCCCATGTCGCCTTTTTTCGTTGTATTGTCTTGTCCCGTATGTTGAGTAAGCCACGTCTATCGGCATCGTCACTCTCATCGGTTTCGCTGCTTGAACCTGTCCCACTGCCTTCTTTCATGCGCCCCCCTTCCATCTCAATCATTAACTCCCCAGCTTCGCCATGACTTGCATCTTCCATCAATTTTTCTTTCTTTCTCTGCCTTCTGATTCTCCTCTGGCGTCGTTCTTCTTCTGGCTCGGCTTTATCGTTCTGGTTTGTGGAGCCTCCATCATCGGCTCCAGGTAACAAAACATGGCTCTTACTCCATAGACCTCTGAGGCCGGAGCTTATTCCTTCCAATGCGCTCCCTCTCCTCTTCCCGCCCTGTCGATTCCTCTCCAGTAGCTCGTCCCTTTCTTCTTCCTCTTCTAATACACCCCGGTCGTATTTCCTAATATCCGCCGACGTTCGTGCCCCCTTAAGTACCTTATCATCATCACTGTCGTCATCTTGACTGCTGCGCTCCGAATGTATAGACGGTGCGTCGTCGTCGTAATTCGATGGAGATAACAAGGAAGCATCCCCGCCCTCGTGCTTCCGAACGACTTTGAACGACATTCGTGCCTAGGGTTTGCCACTCACGTAAAAGTATATGTGCGCACTCCTCCTATCATGTTGTTATAGCGCACCACAATACGCTACTGAGGGTGGAAACAAATTAGAAGTGTTCTATAAGTCTGAATGCTAGGTAGAGAGAGCCAGGCGAATTCTAAGATTCATTGCTTCGTAGAAGCCTGAATATTCAGGCATGGATTCACATTTTCTCTGGCCGTTCTCTCTTGCGCTACCTTGAGTTACCTTGATTATATTAACACATTAAAGCTGTTCATCGCAACGCAGGTGAGAATGAAGAACCTAGCTGGTTTAGGAAATCAATAACTGTGGGGATGTGGGAACAATGGTCCGAGTATACTCGATATCCTGAATCCTGATGCATGGGAACAAGAGGGGCAAGCAAGTGGAAGATGTAGTATATCCTCCAACTTTGGTGAAACTTCAAAACATCCATTATCGGAGTTATCAATTATTTCTTTTCACTATCCTAATTTTGAACTCGACCATATTTGCCTCGAGTGGGGGTCCTGCACATAAAATCTTTTAGTCATGTCACTCAACTTTATCTACATTTTCGTCGTTTCCTCCTCGTACACCCGCTCTATTCATGATATCCCATCGTCATTCAAGTATTTTCAGATTGTTATTGAGACCGAGTGGGATGGATTTCCTTCCTATTAGTCAAAGCCTGTCGTACAACTGCACTAAATCCTATGGTTCGCGCGCGAATTTCTTGGGCAAGTTGAGGGGGTTGTCATGATGAGGGATTTTATATTCTCATGAAGCAAAAATCCCGCATGCTTTTTTGTAGATCCCTATTGTAGGTGAAGGGTATATCTTCCTTCTGTCCTCATGCCTTGCATCTAACTTCAACTATCTCTTCAACCTTCATCAGAAAGCCTCAACAACAAAGACCTCATTGCACTCTACTTGCCCTTAAAGAAAATTGCACCACAAAAGAATAACTGACATGGAGCCAGTCTCCTGTATGGTATTTGGAATTGGAGTTTTTGTTACTATGATCTTTTTGCAACTGATGCAGGAGAAAAACAATTAATCATTGATCGAAGTGCCAACGTACGTCTACCATTCCTACTGTCTCAATATAGATTAATGCTAACATGCTTGCAGACCCAGAAACTTTCACTGGGTCACTTCAGAGGTTATAGGAGCCCGGATTCCTGCCAGCTCGCGTTTCGTCTCGAAAGACTTCAGCCTGTTCTTTCCATCATCTGAACTATCCTCGACTCCTTCCACAATTTCTTCTGGGTCTGTACCCATCATATGATGCTAGGATTACCCGTGTTAGCCTTCGTGGCTGGAATGTTGGTATGGGACGTATGTAACCTACCTCGACGTTGATCACAGGGCCCTTAAACCATTTATGTGCTGACACATACCACCAGATCATTACCATACTCATCGCTGAATCCATTATTAGCCGCCGAAGATGGATACAATAGAGCAGAATTTAGGGATACTTACGACCGAAGTATACAGCCACTGTCCAATTCATCAACGAGGCAGTAAGGTCATTGCCTTTATAAGCAGGAAAGCAGAGAATCGGCATCATTACAAGAATAAAAGAAGACGCGGCCATTCCGATTGGCTTACTGAATTTACCAAGATGCCATGGCCCAGGTCGAAATCTGTCCCCGACAAAGAATACTCGAATGAAGATAGGGATGGTGAAAGCAACATAAGCTGCGATAGCGCCGACGGAGAAGATCGCGCCAATGGCTACTGTTCCGCCGAATATCAACAACAAGAGAAGGCAGCCTATGACTGTATTGAACCACACAGCGTTGACTGGAGTGAAAGTATACTGATTAATTTTCTTGATCCACCAAGAGCACGGAAAGCAATCATCTCGGGCATAAGCAAACGTTACGCGGGAGGCGGCCACCATGCATCCCTGGCCCATAAAGAATGCGCACATGATAGTGATGGCAAGAATAGCGAGGGCAATCTTCTGCGGCATCACTTGGACGAGATACGATGCCCATGGCTGCCCAAGTGGGGAATCAAGAACCTCGGTTATATCGATGACAGTGTAAGCAACGACAAGCTGCAAAGCCCATCCCATAAGACCTCCAATCCCACTAGTCAGGACGATAGCTCGTGGAGCTGCGATGTTGGCGTTGCTACACTCCTCCGAGAGATGGAAAGGAGCATCGTATCCAGACATTGTCCAAATGATGGCGATAAAAGACATCAAGACCGCGACCCCGTCTGGCCAATCAGTCCCATTCTGAATGGACCAGACCTCCTTCGAAGGAAAGAATTTAGGCGTTGTGGCAGTCCCGGTAACCGACGTTGGAATCATGATGATTACCACCAACAAAGCTATCATATTCAATGTCGATCCAAACGAATTGAACTTTGCAATCCATAATGTTGGCATACTTGATATACATGCATGGATGATCATGATCAAGACCGTCAATAGGAATGTCTGATAATTGGTTGGCTCGTACTCGGGATGGGTGATTGAGGCCGCAGCAAGAACCATGGCAGCGAGCGCATAGTCCACACTTGGTGCTCCTGTGATTTGTACCATCCAATTGGACCATCCTGTTATCCAAGCTGCGAAAGGGCCCCAGCCTGGGGGAGCAAGTACCGCAGCAGCATAATATAATCCACCGCTAGAAACATTTAGCGTTTTCGTCTTTGAACATCATCCAAGAACACTCACCTAGTCGGCATACTCGAACACAACTCAGCCATTCCCATAGCGACACACTGAATGAAGAACCAACTAACCAACCACCCCCAAACCATTCCTCCAGTACCAGCATATCCCATCCCATAATACAGCGTGCTTGCGAAACTGGGCAGCAATCCCAATACCGCGAACGAAACACAAAAGGTTGTCCATAGTGAAAATTCTCGTTTGAACTCTTGTTTATAACCCAAAGCCGTCAGTGCAGCTTCATCCGCACTCAAGCCTTCAAGATTCGAGACATCTCCTACAGGTAACACTGTCGTGACAGAGGGGCGACTTATCAGGTCATTATGAGCCGATGCATTGCTTTTCGAGTGTGACAAAGTGGCCATCTTCAATCTGAGGATGATTGTTTCAAGAGAAGATTTCTTGGACGTGGCACATCTATGTAGTACAACGGACGTTTATTAATTGTCTGCCGCCTGGAGGGCATGACAGGATTTCATTTGAAGCGTATTTGCTCATAGGGCCGAAGGGGTCGTACAACAGCTATCAGATCTTATACTTAATAAGGAAGGTTTAGCCTGGAACCCCTGCTATCAAGAGGTGGCATCGGGTAGATTTCTCTTGATGGTTTTATTTTCCTTCCCTTTATCTTTATCTTGGTCTAGATTTTATTTGGGCTCATTTGGTCTCTCCAGTTTCATGTGTCCCTCTGACTCTGATCGTTGAATCTTTTCATCTTTCATATACGTATATAAAGGCATATTTCCAAGGCATTTTGAGAGTTTTTGCATCCATTTGAAATGATAATTGAGTACAATTTAACAAAACATGTATCATTTGAAGAAACTATCACATTGTCACGACGTCAGGCCAGTGGTAAAACTGCCCGCAAGATACACAATTCAATGCTTATCTTTTATCTCGCGCCAATCAATCTTCCTTATCGTGCCTTATCCGTATGCAGCTCAGAAGTTTAATTCCGGCATAACATTTCGAAGACATCCTTATCCTATCTCAAATATGGAATTGAAGAAGCCAACATCCTTTCCTATTCATTTCTTCATCTTTCAGCCAGGATACTGCAACTTCACTTACAATAACATCTCTCTCCAATCTTGATCTTTCTGATTAAGTCGCTTGCAAAACTCCTACATATATACACAGAATATATAAATAAATCCCTGCAGGTTTAGTCAATATTCCGTTTCCAAACCCAACTCCACTTTCCACGAAAATGTGGGGAAAGATAACCACCCCAATTTACGTAACCCTCCCCTATCAATATCAAGACGTTAGCCCTCGGCCTGTCTAGATACTCCTACATGCAAAGTTGAGATAAAACTGCTCCAGATCAAGCATCAGGATTAGAAAGCCTATTTTATGGAAAACTGCCCAGTTTCAACCGCAACGACTAGGCCAGAACTTTCCTTCGAATTCGTCCTCAACTAATTTTGATATGTGTTGAAGGTTTGAGGATACCTTGTGATACTACTAAACCACTCGCAAGGTGAATGAACCATTATAATCGAGGTAACGTTAAACAGCCTACAAGGACGATGGGATCAGAAAACAATATTCTATCTACCTGATCTATCTAGATGTGAATCCAAAGCTATCCCATCTTAAACGAAAAAACCATCCGGTGAAAAGTGCAAGATCAAGCCTACTTCAAATATTCCAAACAGTCACGAAACTCCTTTGCATCATCATTCCATTACCGAAATCAAGAAAGTCTACGCTTTCCTGCTCTCTCTCTCCCTCTCCCATCCCCCATCCGGCCGCCGTTATCACACTCGACTCTCGTTTTAGTGTCATTACTCACTCTTGCTTCTTCTTATTATCTTGGTAGGACGATGGTTTTGCCGCAGAGCAGAAGCCCCTTACTCAGGAACTTTCTGAAGTCTGAAATATCGCACAGACTTTGGACGCGGTACTGCTGCGCTTTTTCTTGTCGGTGGATTGGGATGTGTTGAGGCATGGATTCCTTGAATTCCTGCCCGGTTAGTTTGTTGCCTCTATTTGTTATTTCCCGAATAATTGAACTAATAAGGGGAGAATTTTGGCTCTTTATTCGTCTCTCTCCCATTTATCAATCGAGTCAAATCCATTAGATATGTGCACATATTAGGCCTCAGAATGAAACTTCCCAATAAAATCCATCCCCGTTGAAATCTTTCTGGCAGGCTCATTTGCGCTGAAACCACTAGCCAAAACCTTCCACACTCGAAAGCTTCTTTAAAGCCACAGTTTAAGTATTTCCGTTGTAGAATAACCTCTGTTTGTGGCACACATAGTCGTCGTAGCAGACAAAAGGCAATGTGAGTGCAAGATGTACACCAGATAGAAACCTAAGATAGATAAAACATACCGGGTCACGCAGGATTTTGCAATCGAGTATTACGGATGAAGATGCACTTTAGATGGTTACTTTGGCATCTGTTGATAATGGAAATAGTTTCAAGACCAGAGTGCTTGTCTGAAAGATTGAAGATATAATTCTTTGGTGCTCGGAAAACCCAATGCTCTTCACTAATTTTACGGCTCTCTTGTACATTGGTAGATTGTTAAAAAGGAGGAGTGATGTAACAATGAAGCATCTGAGTCTGAGACAAGTAATGCGATCGTAGAAAACAGGTGGATAGATATTCATCGATGGCGTGTCCACCTCGGGAGCATCATAGCTGCTCAATAAGGATGCGAGATATAACATCTATTGAGCACTTTACAGAAGCGTTACATGGAGACGTTGTAAGAAAATCGTCTACCTTTTGGTTGGTTTACCCAGTATAACTTAACCTCGACGCAAGTGCTAAGCAACCCACATCACCTTCATCTCCCCAGGTCTCATACATTTATGAGACAATACTAGAAGACTGAAAAACAACCAAAGGAAAAGTGGTTCTGCAAAGTCAAACATGGAGAGCCCCATATTTTTGGAGCAGTTTTAATACATACCTTTGGGTACTTTCTTGTATGTCGCTCTTCATGGTATTTGTTTGGATATCAAATTTGCATGACGCTCATGAAAGTTGCAGAAGATACTGCTCAAATGCCCAAAATATGACGGTAGTAAGATTGTGGCGCCAATGATCCGATGATACACATGAACCTAACAAGCTCTCACCGTCCTTGAATGAAGCTTAATTGATCTTAAATGTCAACATCCATCCAAGCAAAAGCTCTGCATGATCGATTAGACGCACATGTAAACTTAGAATAAAAACTTTGCGTTTGAACAGGCCAATGCACCAATTCCATACACAGAACAGTATGCAATTGTTTTATCCATCAGATGATGGAACATGTCCCGCTGTAGCAACCTTCAAGATTTCTTCCTCTAATCCTTCCACCAGCAATACCTCAATGCCCGCATCTTCCAACTTTCTCCTCCCTTCGTTCTCGCCCACAAATTTCTCTGGCTCTTTCACGCCAACAACCACCTTTCGAATTCCTTTCCCAGTTTCACCTAACCTCAAGATTCTCTCTAAACAACTAACATTGCCACTCAATCTCTTTGCGCATGGCTCCATTGTAGTATATAATATTGTATGTTCTGGCAAAATATCTGCGAGCTGATCTTCAGGTGTGTTGTGAGCTTGCGAGAGCTTTATGAAGCAACATTGTTCTGCGTGTGTATTGCCAGGGCATTCTAGTGTATAGCCTGTTGCTATAACAGTGTTCGTGGAAGCATCAAGAAGTAATGCGCCAACGCGGAAATTGGTAGGTTTAGGTGGAGATAGTCGGGCAAGGTCGAGGGCTTGACGGAGGTAGGTAAGGTGATCGGCGGATGCTTTTCCTGTTTCCATTCTCAAACAATGCCTTTCAGCTGTTGCATCTGTTTTCCTTTTTCCTTCCGCTTCAGACATTCTTGATGTCTGCTCTATAATTCTGCCATTTTAGGCGACACCGCTTTCTTAGGCATTTCATTCATTTCATTCAGGGTTCATCACTCATTCAGAACACGACACTGAACCCTGAGGATTATGAACTTGGGCGTGCCCCAGGCGAGTTTCCTCATGAAAGTTCACCATTACGTCAAAGTAAATGGGATAAGGACAAAAGCCAATAGAAATCAATTGGTACCTTTGTGTCCACCACATCTATTGACTAGAATCAAGTCCATTCAAAATGTCCATAAAACCATAAATTTTTGTACCCAAACACTCATCTGCTCGTGCTCGAATATCTGAATATCTGTTTCCATCGCCCGAAAGCCAAAATTCTTGGATTAACCCCCGGAAAAGAGCGGAATGTGGTGAGCGAAGAGGAAGTGACCACACATTTGGCACAAAACTACTCGCGGCTTATTATCTAATCTACCTACACAAGCTTCCAAAAACTACTGGATTTATGGCCGCGGAGACAAAATGGCTGATGCAGAATTGCCGGGTATCAAAGTGACAGATGGGCGTTTGAAGGGCAGCAAGGAGCAACAACAAGCTATTGGGTCTCCAACGACCGAAGGAGGGAGACGAGGCTCTGCAACTTCATCAGAAGGTAGGGCGACCAATTTCCATATCATTATGGCCATGTAATACTTTAAGGGAAATATAATAAGTGTTACTGCTGCTTATCAGATGCAATGTGCTGATGCAAAGTTTTGTTTCTAGACAATGGGCATTCCACATTTCCAAAGAAGTCTCCAATAAAACTCATTCGAAATGGAGTAGCCAACAAAGAAAATGGGGGTGACACAGCATCTGCTCGAACCTCTTCTGCTATCGACCCTCTCTCGCATGTATGTGACATCAGATTTACTTCTCGGATGGCTCTATATGAACAACCATACCAGCTTGAAGGTCACATTTACTGACCGACATGTAGCATATACTGAAGCGTACGAATACTGAGAATACAGTCCCCCAAAAAATTCGAAATGCTCCTACCTCAGGGAGTGTTCTTCCAGAGCTCTCAGAGCCGGGGAGTCCTGACACAGGTTCCCCTGGTAGGCAATTGACCCCGGAGAGTCGCAGCGATAGTAATCTGGCAAAAGACAGGAAGTAAGTCTACATTTAGTGCAATGGGGAATATAGAACCTTGCTTGCGGAGTTGCTTACTGTGCTCTCGCGGCTGCTTGTGTTGAGTTGGTTATTGACTATCATTATGAAAGCTAATCATCGAAATCGTGTAGGAAAGGAGTCTCGTTCCTGAATCGTTTCAATATATTAGGGGGAAGGAAGAATGAGGGGCCAGAGATGGATGGCGACGAGGGCGAATTGGACGATCGACGCACCGAAGGCATGAATGCCCATGTCTTTTCCTCGGCAATAGGTGTAAACGGCTATATCCCGAGACATAAGGAGCCACCACGATATATTAAGGTCCGAGCCCATAATAAGAAGACTATGGAGTTTAATCGCATGTTTTTAGCTCAGGAGTTGAGTGGCACAAGAATTCTGTCAAAGGAAGAGAAAGTGCAAAGTCCGACGACTTCAGAGCACCCTAACAAGTTATCGAAACCACCAAAGTCAAACGGCGCAGTGTGGGCAGCCGAGTTTAGCAAAGATGGAAAATATTTTGCCGCGGCAGGGAAGGACCGAGTGGTTCGAGTTTGGGCAGTAATATCAACTGCGGAGGAGCGGCGAGCACATGAATTCGACGAAGATGGTGAAAAGTTGAGCGCTCCTGTCTTCAAATCTAAGCCGATACAGGAATTTGAGGGTCATACTATGGATGTTTTGGATCTTAGTTGGAGCAAAAACAATTTTTTACTGTCTTCTTCAATGGACAAGACCGTGCGATTGTGGCATATAAGCAGGCCGGAGTGTTTGTGCACTTTTAACCATAAGGACTTTGTTACATCAATAGCATTTCATCCACGCGACGATCGCTTTTTCTTAGCTGGGTCACTAGATTCAATCCTTCGACTTTGGAGTATTCCCGACAAAAGTGTTGCCTTTTGGAATCAACTACCTGGTCTCATAACGGCTGTGGCCTTCAGCCCAGATGGCAAGACAGCTATAGCTGGTGTTCTTAGTGGTATCTGTTTGTTCTACGAAACCGAAGGCTTGAAATACCACACTCAAATTCATGTCCGGTCATCACGAGGGAAAAATGCAAAGGGAAGCAAAATCACTGGTATTCGCACGATTGTTTATCCTCCCAATGATCCGGAAGGCGAAACAAAAGTTTTGATCACTTCCAATGACTCTCGAGTCCGAATGTACAACCTTCGAGATAAAGCTCTAGAGATGAAGTTTAGAAGTCATGAAAATGCCTACAGTCAAATTACGGCCCAGTTCAGCGATGATGCAAAATATGTTATATGCGGTAGCGAGGACCATAAAGCTTACATATGGTCCCTTGGAGTTACGGATAATGAGAGCAAGGATAAAAGACCTTGTGAGTTTCTTGAGGCTCATTCCGAGGTTGTCACAGCCGCTGTGATGGCGCCGATGAAATCTAGAATACTTCTTAGTGGCTCTGGAGATCCTCTCTACGATTTGTGCAACCCACCGCCTGTGACTTTACTGAGTAGAGAGGAATCAATCCTTCCCTCGACACCTCGTGCAACTAGTGAAGCAGGAAACCGCGATTCAATTACTGTTCCCGTTGAAGATTTTCAAGAACCTCAGATCAAAAGGCCTGAACAATCATCTGCTTACCTTGCCAGGTCTAATCACAATGATGGCAATATTATAGTAACCGCAGATTACCTTGGTCGCATAAAAGTCTTTCGACAAGACTGCGCCTATCAAAAACGACGCAATGATCAATGGGAAACTTCATCTCAGTTTTCCAAAAAGATGCGCGTCCGTAGCAGCAGTATAATGACTCGTCAAAGTGGTGGATCCCTGTCACGTCAAACCTCCATCTCCCAGAATTCTATTTCAGGCCCCCTAACGCAGGCTGAAAATAACATCCTCGACTGGCGCAAGGCAGTTTTCAACGATAGACCCAAAACCTCCAGCTCTCATACCAAACCACCCCTCTTCAGTAACCGAAGTGATCGTAGCATCTCGCCCGCCAAAATCAATCGAGCACCTCACTCATCCTCCTCTTCCGCCAACCTCGCAAGTGCCTCCCGTCAACTCCAGTATGGTAGCGTTGTACCCATAACTATGACAACGATAAGTGGCGGTCATGGCCCTCCTTCCATTGCTACAAGTAGCCCCCCTCAATCAATCTTCAAATCACAATCACACCAATCCCTCCCAATTCAACCGCCAGCTCCATCCTTCACACTCAATTCTGCATCACCTACTCCCAGCGGGGAAAGTTCCAGTGCCCAAAAGACAGATACTACAGGAAAATCTTATCAATTTTGGAATATCGGGAGTTGGAAAAACAGCTCAACTGCGAACCAAAATATGAACAAATTAGGCCCAGAACGTGGTACCACCTCATCCCGTGGAAATAGTATTGTCTCTAAATTAAGCAGTGATGCAAATTCTGATCTGACAAATGGAAACCAAGATGCAGAAGGCGAGGCTAGTGATGGCAGTGATCAAACGGCTGCGTGTAAGAAGTGCGGAGGGAAGGACTTCAAAGCTAAAAAGTTTGGAGTGGGTGTCAGTAGGGCACAGAAGATGGTATGTACAAGGTGTGGGACAGCGAGTGAGTAATAAAGCAATCGAGTTTGGTATTAAAAGTTCGTAAAGGGAAGGCATGGCAAAACGGAAATAAGAGGAGAAGAAAAGAGCTGGAGAGGTAAGATTTTTTTATTTTCATGTATTACACAGCAAGCGCGCAAGCATGGGGTTGAAGCGATTGAATTTATTGAATTTATTGGGTTGAAGCGAGTAGATGAATGTATGGCATAGCATAGAACAGCGCGCAGCACAGCGTTGCGTTTGGTGTTTGATTTGGTGTTTGGGTACGTCCAGTATATTCATAGCCGGCGTAGGAGAAATAAAAAGTGTAAACATAGCATGGATACTAGGTATTAGTAAGACCTACATAACATCTTATCTATGTGTTCATACGTTCGTATATTCGTATGTTCGTATATTCGTGTTCACGTGTTCACGTGTACCGGTATTTCAGTAACCAACTCCATCCTGATGAACTTGGATAACCTCTCACCTCAGAAACGAATTCACTTACCTCAAGTTCGGCAATGTACAAACAAACGGAAGGCCATTAATAAAAGGAGTCGGGCCAAGATAGAATTCACCGCTTTCCCGTCCACTACACCAAGCAATACCAAGTACTTTTTAATACCCACTCGTCCACCACTCGTCAGGGCCAGATTTACCCCAGTTATTTATTTATTGGACGGGTTTTCCGGCCTTGCCAGTGCCATGCGTCCGTCCACTTTGATGAATCTTCAATTTTTAATTATGAAGAAGGTACCAAAGGTTTCTCTACCCCAAAGAATCATTCATCATTGGACGAATTTTTTGCTTCTCCGCCCGTCCACATCCCCATTACTCTGTAGATCTGGCGGATGTATTACGGTTAAGTCTATTTACTCCACATGTTCTATCTTGGCCCTGGCTAGATAAGTACATTTTGTATATCGGACACCCAGAAACCATGATATCACATTTACCGATCTCATGCCGTCACAAGAAAATGGAGTAAAGTTTCGCGTTTTCATGGATCATGAGCGGCTCCGTTGGAACGGAATTTGCCTGGACTCACTCGGCATCCTTGTGGTGGAAGGTGGTGGGTGTTTATCCTAATCAATCTGATGGTGGACGGATGATGAATCTTGCCTTTGAAATTCCGATTATGATCATGGTCGGGAAGGCTAATGGTAGGATGTGATGAGGATGGCCCAGGGAGATACTATATCACCGAAATCTAAACCCAAAGAAGGGTCTACCCGCCAATGGGACGCGTCGTCCAACTGAATGCGTTAAGCCTATACAGGACGTATAGTCCAATTTACATCGTTTATTACCCCAACATATCAAGTGGACGGTGAAGGGGTCAACCCCACGCAAAGGTATCTTGGAGACCCTTTGATTGTTTTTCAGGTATGGTGCACCGTTACATTTACGGAGTATTTGCATCGGTGATATCTCTCAGACGGTATGAATACCGACTAGAGTGGAAGAGTGGATCAGGTTCTTTTTGTTCATATATACCGTACATCATTCGAACTATCTTGCACTCCTTCTTTTACCTTCACCTCAAACACAAATTCTTTCATCACCTTCATCATGCGCACCTCTACCTTAACCTCATCAGTTCTTGCCGTCGGGCTTGCATCCGCCAGTCGCACTACTGCCCGTGATAACAGTTCGGTTTGGGTAACAGAGGTGCCTGACCATGTACGCCCTTATGCAATCGCCCATTATGATGCATCTGGTTGCGTGATTGGCAACCAGATCTATCGTTTCCCTGTGACCGGGCCATCTTCGGGAAATGCCTTTTCTCTACTCGCAACAAACGCACCAGGGTCAACTGATTTGGGGGTTCTTCCTCACATTCACCAGGTACATTACGAGAATTTCTTCAATCTCAAAGGTCGCTACCAGCTTTGGACGGAGAAGGACGGGGACGATCAGACAAGAATCTTGACAGCAGGAGACTACGGAAGTGTACCGATTAACACAACCCATACTTTCCAAATACTCGATCCAGACACTGAGATCGTCGGAGTCATCCAACCTGGAGGGTTCGAGTAAGTTGCCCAGACATGACAAATTATAGTGCAACCAGACATGAAATTGACACTAGGATTTAGAAATTTGTTTTACGCACTTGCAGACTCCAACTGGACTTCAGCTTCCTCAACAACCCAACCACCTTACGACCCTCTCATTGTCGTCAGTGGCAGTGACTCTCCCCCAGCTTCAGTCATTAGCTCTCTTCAGTCATTCGACGTCTATGCTAAGCTTGACTACGTTCCACGCAGCGATACTGTAAATGGTACTGCACCATTAAATACCACCTGGCACACCGGTCCAAACACTCTCGCCGCCCAAGGTTCTCCATACTACATTGCAAAGGACTTCGGACCAAAATATCTCAACGATGCCGCTGGCTACCAAATCATCCAGCCATTCGTTACTCCCGTGCAATCCAAGGGTGACTTTTCTATGTCTACCATTACACTCGACCGCAAGTTGTCCAACGTCACTATCCCAACATCGAAATATACCGGCCACGCGGCTTTCGAAGTTCTTGAGGGCATGGTGACTGTTGAAATGGAAGGCGAGACATTATCACTCATTCAAGGAGATGTTGTTTTCATTCCAGGAAACACAACGTACAAGTACTATAGCACTGTCCACTTCTCAAAATTCTTGTTCATTGGTGCCGGAGCTGAAGCAATGGACACTCAGCTCATCGCTGATGGTGCTTCGTGGTCATCCCCAATGTGGCCTAAGTATGCTTAAGCATTTCGTGGTGCGACTTTCCTTTGGTAGTTAAGATAGGCTACACAGGGCTCACTAGACAACTAATGATAAATTATACAAAAGAGACTTTGATACTTGAAATTGCTTTGTCCCCAAAATTACCTTTCACTGAGACCGCCACGCACATCCAGCTGAGCCCCTACCTCACTATTCGGACTTGCAAAAAAGTTTGCGATAAACCCCGGGAGCCTTGTGGAAAAGCTCTTGATCATTGGTGTGACAAATGATGAAGATATTTATAGACGACGCGCAAGCACACCTATTTCCTTGCCAGCAACCCAGCCATATACCAAGAAAACCAAGTTTGGAATAACCTCGGAAATGGAGTCGAAAATGGAGTCGAAAAGTCGTTGAGATTTGTTTATTTTTCTCCCATGATCAACGAGCCACATCAAAAGTTAAAGAAAAGCTGGGTGACTGCCGCGAATCGTAATTACCTAAGCGAGCTAAGCCACAGCATCTAGTGCTATCACTAGCCAGTTTCAGATTAACCCGCCCCTTTACAACGTCATGCACAATCGCACGAAATGCCGCAATTAATCTTATTCGAAATACGAGGAGATGCTCATCTCGTCATTCTAGCCTTGCCGCACGGTGATATGAGGTGACGATGCTCTACTAGGTAGGTAGGTAGGGAAGCACAGTTTCCCGCATATACATATATATACATATATATATTAGGCTGTCCGACCGCTGCATTCACATTCATCTCTTGTTTCACTTTCTTCAATTTTGCTATTCACTAACAAAACAAATCTACAAACTGATATTCTCTGAAGCTTCTCAATCTTCAGTACTCACTACCTCTACAATCGAATCAACTCTCTAAATTCCGATAAAATCACGATCACTATCTTCGCCATGCGTTACCAAATTCTTCCAGCTATCGCTCTCCTTTCCATCGGTGCTTCCGCACAAGATCTTGGAAGCATCGTCAATTCGATCACTTCGGATGTCGGCGGCGCATTGAGCACGGCTACTTCGGCGGTTGGTGGTGCGGTTGATACTGTTACGTCTGGGGCTGGTGGAGTTTTTTCAACTGTCACTTCAGGAGCGGGTGGAGTTTTCTCAACTGTTACGTCTGGCGCTGGTGGAGTTTTCACAACGGTCACTTCGGGAGCAGGTGGAGTTTTCTCGACTGTTACATCTGGAGCAGGTGGTGCTTTCACAACAGTCACTTCAGGAGCAGGTGGGGTTTTCTCAACCGTCACTTCAGGAGCAGGTGGTGCTTTCTCAACTGCCACTTCAGGAGCAGGTGGTGCTTTCTCGACTGCAACATCTGACGCCGCTGGAGCTTATTCTTCCATTACTTCTGCCGCTGCATCCAAATTCTCAAGCATCCAAAGCGAAGCCAGTAGCGAAATTTCGAGCCTGAGTTCAGTAGCAGCGACCGCTACTGATAGTGCAGTTAGAAGCTCAATTAGTGCGGCAATGAGCAGTATCAGCAGTGATGTGGCCAGCGCATCATCTGACGTACGAAGTGCAACCAGCAGAGCTAGCAGCGACTTCAGTTCCGCAACAAGGAGTGCCGCGAGTGCTACATCCACATCTAGTTCAGGAGCTATGAGAACACAGGTACCAATTGCAGGAGGAGCCATTTTGGGTGCGGCTTTATACTTGTTGTAAATGGGATGGTGGATATATTAACGAGAAATATTTTACGCGTTATGTTCGGAATGATTTAGGTGCTAGGACGATCATCTGTTTTATACAATACATGCTGTTTCATGAATATATCTGAGGGTTTCTATGCCTATGGTCTATGATCTCGTTTCTCCATTCATGATTGAAGACTTATTTTTAAAGTTTATCAAATGATCAATCAACATAACTTTCACATGGCGAAAAAAAATCTCCATCTACTTTTCTTATTGCCATCCTTACCCTATAATTCCCCGTTCACAAAAACATGAACCGCATCGCTGGGTTATGATCTACGATGCAGCCGTATGTTACCTGGATAGGTCTTATCTAAGCTATCTTCCTTATCTACCCATTCTTATAACCTCGGCATACATTTTATACCTACACAAACCGGGTATATGCGGGTTTCCGGTATAAAAGTATCCGGTATAACGAGGTTCTATTGTACTGGTGGTATTATTAGCCTGCCATCACGTTGATTTGATTTTCATTCGAAGCAACAATTGCAATGAAGGATCTCTTCAACACAACATTGGAACAATCCCATGTTACCACAACACTGGAACCGTCTCGTAATTTCAACCTCCTTTATTCTTGCGATATGATGTACGTCTTTTGGATACGATCACAAGCCTTACGATGGATTCTGAGAATACGATAGTTATAAGGCTCTGTCTGAGGTAACGGTTGCATGGTTTCTTTTAATATTGTGTATGGTGTTTCGCGACCCGAATCCTTCGCTCGTGGGATCTGTACCGTTGGATGCATGCTTGTTGGAACTTATGCTTGTATGGGGGGGATTTCAAGTATAGGCTGGAGCTGAGCGGTTCATGATAGTATCATGTGTTTATGGTACTAGTCAATTGCTATCAGCTTTTTCATAAATTACACCAAAATTCATCCAAATCCATAATCAACATTTATAGATTTAATATTATGAGATTTGGTTTTTTTTTATAAATAATTTTTAAATATTCTGTTAATGTAAATTAATATAAATTATATTTATTAATATTTATTATCTTTTGAGTTATTTTATTCTTTAAATTCAAATTATATTATAGAAAACTCAAAAATAAATATCAGATGATAATCTATTGTTTTTAAGATTAAATAGAAAATTATGACTTTTCGTAAGAAAGATTCAGATATTAAGGGATTGTTCTATTGGAATTGAAATAGATAGCGAAACTCGGCTCTCAATGACCTTACATTGGAAGAACATAAATTCAATCCTCTGAGGAACAATCAACGCCGCATCAAATATTGCCATTTGCTTCGCAGGCATCAATCCTGGCCTTCGTCAAGAAAGCTTTATAGCCGCGCGAGACATAGTTTGTTCTGAAATAAAACGATCAAGTTATGGAAAGGAACCCTTTAAAGGAAGGAAAATCCTTTGCCAGCATATAACTTCATTTTTGCTGAAGGATTTGATGTGAAGCGATCACGCCTCAACACTGCGTTTTGTATTTGGAGATGTCTCACAAAAGGTATGGCCAGTTCTATAATACATTTTGGGGGCGTGGCCTGTCTGAGATTATGACCGCAGAGGGCGCCTAGCAGTTGTTGGAATAAGGATTCCGTTCGATGACTTGGGGTCCTTTTCAATACGGCTTTACAGGAGAAATGTTTCTTTCAAAAAGTAACAGAAAGGTTAGACGCAGGCATTAATGTTGTTGCTACAAGCTTCGTGGCTCGGTTGTTTCATCCTCCTGCTTTTCGGTCACCATCGTTCTCGAATTGGGCATTTATAAGTCTTGAATTTTCCATCCTCGAGATGAAGTTTTCTATAAAGCTCACAGCAATCAGGGATCTTGTTTGACAAACTTCAGTTGAACTTATTCTCCATTAGCAAAATCATATCTTCACAAAACTCAAAAGATCAACCATGCATTTCCCAAGTACTCTCGCTCTCCTCTCTTCACTCCTCGCTACTACTGCAGTAGCCGACCTTGGATCAATCATTGCTGATGGAACATCCATCGCCGGAGAAGCATCTGGTGCCGTGAACACCGTCACATCAAACTATGCCCAAGCCCAGGCTACTCAAGACGCTCTTTCTTCAGCATTATCCTCTCTATCCTCTGTCACTTCAGTAACAGCCACAGCCACCGGCTCTTCCTTATCCTCCCTCATATCTGAAGCATCCTCTCTTTCCGAAGCCGCCTCTTCAATCTCCAAATCCCTCTCCAAATCCATCTCTCAAGCTTCAACATCTAGTGCTGCATCTTTGAGCTCCCAATCTAAACTCGCAACATCAGCCCAAGCTCAAGTTACTAGCGTCAGCGCAGAAATCAACAGTTTGGAAAGCGTGGCAAGTACAGCTACAGGAAAGGCCAAAAGTGAGGCGTTGGAGAGTGCTAGTAATCTAAGCTCAAAGTTCACAAGTGCTAGTACTGGTGCTATGCCGCCTGGTGTCACGGCAGTTTCGGGGGTTGATTCGGAGAATTATATTCCGATTTGGGGAGCCATGGTTTTTGGTGCTGTGGGATTGTTAGTCTAGATTTTGTATTTTCTAGGAAATCTTAAATGTGTTTTATATAATGTTATTATAATATATAAAGGAAGTTTTATAATAGATATAAAATAAATATTCACTTGATTTTTCATTTTTATATTATAAATTCTTTTTTTTATATAAATATAATTTTAAAAATTGATTTATGTTATTATAATAAAAATTTATATTTAAAAACAAGTTTATTATAAGTCAAATAATCCAAAAAATAACTTATTGAAAAAATTATTAAATAGAGTTGTTAACTTGGGTGAGGAAATGCTCTGAAAGAACACTCCCTAATCGTTAGGGATCAATGGAGCTGAGCTCGCAAAGGCCTATCGATTATCCATTTGAGTTTTTATAATGTTCACCGGTAATTCATTATAAAGTTTTTGATATGAGAGCTACACGACTATTTGGGTTACAACTGCTAGGCGTCTATGGTCATCTGGATTGACTTGTTCATATTCTTCTTGGACTGAAGGATCTTTAACTAATTGCGACTTGACAGATCGCATAAAGTATAGATCATTTATAATTTCTCACTCTAAAGTACTAACTTTACATTCTGAAGACGCCGAATTTAGTATCTAATGGTTCGTTCTTCCCACCCAAAGCAGCCATCAAACTTAAACCTAATACTCTCCTCGTATGACTTGGTGGAATCACTCCATCATCCTATACATTTTGTTAGTTACTTCAATTTCAGTCCATTCACGGTAGACAACATACCCATAATCTAGCACTTGAGAAGACCGCCTCACTCTCTCTATCAATTCTATCCCTCAACTCCGGGTCAACTGCCTTACCAACTGTCTCCATAACAGCAGTTAACTGTTCACTCCCCATGACTCCAATCTTTGCATTTGGCCACATCCATAAAAATCGTGGACTGTATGCCCTACCACACATACCATAATTACCAGCACCATTACTGGCTCCTACCACGACTGTAAATTTGGGTACATTGGCACATGCAACTGCGGTGACTAGTTTTGCACCATTCTTCGCAATACCTTCACGTTCGGCATCAGTGCCTACCATGAACCCACTGATGTTTTGCAAGAAAATGAGAGGGATTTGACGTTGAGTGCAGAGCTCAATGAAGTGAGCACCTTTGAGGGAGGATGTAGAGAAGAGAATACCATTATTGGCTATGATGCCAACTTTGTGGCCGTAGATATGGGCGAAGCCTGTCACGAGTGTGGAGCCATAATCGCGTTTAAATTCGGAGAAGACGCTACCGTCTACGATGCGAGCAATAACTTCGTGGATGGGGAGAGGCTTGCGAAGATTGGTGGTAGCTATTCCAGTTAATTCTTCTGGTGAGTAAAGCGGTTCTGTGTACGAAGTTGGTGGTGGAAATGGTTTGGTGGGCCAATTAAGATTGCTGATGGAGCGGCGGGCAAGGACTATGGCGTGAGCGTCATCGACGGCGAGATAGTCTGTTACACCAGATACAGAGCTGTGCATATTTCCACCTCCAAGTTCTTCAGCTGTTACAACCTCGCCAGTTGCGGCTTTTACTAGAGGAGGCCCGGCTAGAAAAATATGACCTTGTTCGCCAACGATTATACTTTCATCAGACATGGCGGGAACATAGGCACCACCTGCTGTACAGGGACCCATAACAACAGCTATTTGTGGGATTCCCATCGAGCTCATTCTTGCTTGATTGAAAAAGATTCGACCAAAATGCTCTCGATCTGGGAAGACATCTGCTTGATGTGGAAGATTGGCTCCACCTGAATCTACCAGATAGATACAACTGTAAATTATTAGTACATAGAGAACATTTATATCAATTGAAGAAAACTTACGGTAAGTTGTTTTCCTTTGCAATTTCCTGTGCCCTCAAATGCTTCTTCACAGTAATTGGATAATAAGACCCTCCTTTTACCGTACTATCATTTGCAACCACCATACAAGTAACCCCCTCAATAACACCCACCCCAGTGATAATTCCACCAGCAGGTACATCCGCCTCAGGATAAAGCTCATGTCCCGCCAATGCACTTAACTCCAGGAAAGACGTACCCGGATCGATAAGTGCCGTAATACGATCTCTAGGAAGCATCTTTTTGCGTGCAATATGCTTTTCACGTGCTTTGGGAGGACCACCTTGATGTATTTTAGCGGTGAGAGAAGATAAATGATCGAGGAGAGGTTTCATTTGAGATTCATTTTGTATGTATTCGTCTGAAGAGGTATCGATATTTGTAGGAAGAACGGAGATGGCTTTTGCTTGTGTCGGAGGATAGTAAGTAGCTATTGTTCGGAAAGGGATGGAGGTTGATTTGTGATATACTGGCCTTAGGGATTTCCTAGACAGATTGGGGATAATTCTGGATGCCCTGATTGAAGCCATCATGATGAAAAGTTGTGCTGCAGTGGCAGCAAATAAGTGAAATATCTACATAAATAGTTGGTTTATAAACTTTTGTTTGTTTGAAAGGGTGTTGTGAGATCCCTGAAAAGTAGCTGCGGCTAGCGACGGAACCCCGCGGGGAAACTAAACGTAAGGACTGACAAGGTCGATCATCACTGTGTACTAAGTCTTACTACAAAAACCAAAAATAATGTAGAACATACATCTTCAATTCTTACAATATTTTCAAAATTAAAATGGCCTCTTCAATAAAATGTCTTCGATCCCTCACTACACGACCCATATCCCATCTCCATCTCAAACCTTCTGTCCCTATATCTACAATTCACCGGCGCAATGCCTCATCCAAACACCCCGCAGGTTTCGAGCCTCCAACCTCCGCTGATCTTCTCGAGCTCCGCGAACGTGTTCAAGAATTCACAAGACGAGAAATCCCCGAAACTCTCGCCTCGGAAACAGATAAATCGAATTCATTTCCCAATCATATGTGGCAGAAATTCGGAGATGCAGGGTTCCTCGGTATAACAGCTTCTGAAGATGTGGGTGGACTTGCTATGGGATATCAAGCACATTGCATTGTTATGGAGGAAATATCTCGTGCTTCGGGTAGTATTGGATTGAGTTATGCTGCGCATTCACAATTATGTGTGAATCAATTGCAATTGAATGGAAATCAGGAACAGAAGATGAAGTATATGCCGGGGTTGATTGATGGGAGTAAGATTGGTGCTTTGGCTATGAGTGAGAGTGGTGCTGGGAGTGATGTGGTCAGTATGAGGACTACGGCAAAGAAGGTGGATGGAGGTTATGTGTTGAACGGGACAAAAATGTGGATTACCAATGGACCAGATGCAGATGTCATTGTGGTTTATGCGAAGACCGAGCCTGAGAAGGGGTCGAAGGGAATTACCGCTTTCTTAGTTGAAAAGGGATTCAAGGGATTCAGTTGTGCGAGAAAACTGGATAAGATGGGGATGAGAGGAAGTAATACTGGAGAATTGGTTTTCGAAGGGGTGTTTGTGCCCGAAGAGAATGTTTTGGGAGAGGTGAACAGGGGTGTCAAAGTATTGATGGAAGGTCTTGATATTGAGAGATTAGTTTTAAGTGCCGGGCCGTTGGGTATCATGCAAGCTGCCTTAGATGTTGCACTTCCATTCACACATCAGCGCAAGCAATTCGGTCAACCAATTGCACACAATCAGCTTGTTCAAGGAAAACTTGCAGACATGTACACAAAGTTGCAAGTTTCAAGAGCTTATACATATGATACAGCAAGGACTGTTGATGAAACGGGCAACATCCGAACACAAGATTGTGCCGGAGCAATTATGTATGCTGCTGAGCGAGCCACAGAAGTCTCATTGGATTGTATACAATTGCTAGGTGGGATGGGTTATGTTGAGGAAATGCCAGCTTCGAGATTATTGCGGGATGCAAAGCTCTACGAAATCGGTGCTGGTACTACTGAGGTGAGGAAAGTGGTTATAGGAAGAGCTTTCAACAAAGAATATAGTGGCTTCAGTGCTTGAAATGGGATAGGATTGTTAGATTAAGCATAGCATGGACTTGATGCCATATGTAATATACCATAGCAATGATTAGAGCATTTTTATCCATCACCAGCTTCGAATGAATTGTGCAATACGAAACTTTGTTTCGTACATTAAAAGGGAGCCAAAAGCCAATCTCAAATGTCCATAATAATCCTCAATCCCAATCAATCGTCACAACCCGCATCAAATAGCCTCACATACGCATCCCCATTCCTCTAATTCTTGCAAGTCTCCACATCACACCCCATCTGAACCACTCCAATTGACCATCTCACAACCACAAAGACATTAGTCTCCACCTCCTCCTCTCCAAACCAATGTACATAATCATCTCTTCCGAGCGTCTCCCACTCCTCCCCAAACAAAACCAAACATAAATATACTCACCCCAATTATCTCAACAACCCCCGTTTAACCCCGACTTACCCCCAACATCATTCCTCGCATATCCTTCACTAGCAAGAAGTCCTAACATAACTTCTGCGTTTAGGAGGCGTCTACATCTGTTCATTTGCACAGCCAGCATAGCCATGTTAGTCGTCAGCGAGATCATAATTGCGACAACTCGAGGATATACCCATCATGAAGACATTATTTACCAAGTTCACCCACTTTTTCCAAGGGAGAAAGAGTAGGAAACACTAAGCGTAGCATACATGAGGCAAGACGTACAGGGGAAATTCTAAAAAAAAAGACAACTAAGTGAACCCGCCCTGATGATAGCTTTCCAGTCAGATATATATATCTATATTCATCTAACATGCATACTCATATCGAGTTCGAATTCATAAGTGTGAGTATGAGTATGAGTATGAGTATGAGTATGAGTATGAGTATGAGTATGAGTATGAGTATGAGTATGAGTATGAGTATGAGTATGAGTATGAGTATGAGTATGAGTATGAGTATGAGTATGAGTATGAGTATGAGTATGAGTATGAGTATGAGTATGAGTATGAGGTTACTTTATCACGGAATATAACGACGTGAATGAGTAGATGATGATAAACAAAGGTGTTATATTACAATAAAAAATATTTCTTAACATACTCTGATGGGATGATCATAATATATATAGAATTAATACATGTGTGTCAATACCATAGAGAATAGTCAACACTTGCTTGCTAAGCTGGTATTTATCCTATCGGCGTGCATACTCGCGGCGCTGTTTGCCATGGTCGTACAGGAGTGGGGAAATTCTCAGATGGATATTGCTTTCTAAGATCAGTCCAGTCGACGCTTGTCACATGCGCGATGGGTTGTGAATACCATGAAAACCACAATACCATATAGCCAACCGCGGGTCGTACAACATAAGCCACTGTCTTGGGCAATTGAACTGCTCACATCCTACCATGAGTCACAAGCAATTGGCTGTTGGCTCACGCAGCTTGTCATGGGAGTATTTCAATACCATTAACTAAGGTAGTCAAAAAGTAGGGTATAAAATCAACATGCCCCTGCGCGCCGTGTTGCCATTCCAAACCCATGATATACATAAAACCCCTAACCCAAAACCCAGTAATATAAGACCCTCATTCATTGACCTGCCAGATTTCATGCATACTCCTTTTGCCATTTAACCAATTGTCTAGTAAGAATGTCCATCATTTCCAGACATGTTAAATCCTTAAATTCCTTTGGCGAATGGCTTTCGCCGGCAGCCGCCTGTTTTCCATCTGCCCCATTTACGCCATTAAGTCGTATCAAAGGAAGAGTCTCTTCGACAAGCCCTCGTATGTATTTCTCCGCCCCGCTGCCACTTGGAAGCATTGATGGGTCGCCAGCCAGTTCGATTTGAGTTCGTGATATGAAATCGAGGATATTTGCAGCACGTTTCCTCATCTCGACCATACTAATTTTGCTTCCTACGCTTGCCTTTGCTTTACTGGATTTACTCTCGTTATTTGAGCCCTTGCTATTTGTCATCTGTCCATTATCGTCTGTACGTGAAATATCCCTAGATTGAGATCGGTTGGGGGATCGAACACTGCTATCATCTTTGTCCTTAGTGTATTGGTTCTTGCCCAACTTGCCCTTCCGAGGATTAGGCGGTCTGCCACCCTTCTTATGAGAAACTGGCGGTAGAACTGGAGGAGGCGTATCTGGCGCTATCGCCTGTGATGCTGGAGGTGGATCTGGAGGTTGAGCAGCTACCTCAGGATTCTTGCTTGGAGGTTTTATCGCCGGCGGAGTTTCTTCAATGGGCTCTGAATCTGAGTGACTGTGAGCTGCTGCTACGTCATTATGCATCTGAGTGACTGACCTTCAATCCTTCGACGTTCAGCTCGGCCTTTTCTTTTATTTGCAGCTTCCAGCCTCGACCGTTCTCGCTCTTCCCTTAATTCTTTTTCTCTATGATTTTTCGCTGCCGCTCCCCTAATCTTCTTAGCTGCTCCAAATCGACCATTTCCTATGATTGCGCTGTCCTCAGATTCTGCTTGGGATACAGATCTTTGAAGGGGCTCTTGTGGTTTCTCCTCATCCTCCGGAGTAGGAGAGGCCGAGTCTGTACGCTGCCTTTTGGGTCCTTCATGTTTGCTACTAGAAGTAATTAGAACCAATTGTACGAGTAGAATCCTATGTACCTACTCTTCGCTATCACTTCGGCTTCGTTTTGCCTTGCGACTCCGACCATCAACACTTTCAGAGTTATTTTCTGCTACGCTAGCTGCTATGGCTTGTCGAATTTGTTCTGCTTCAGCAGCTGCATCATACGCAGCATCTCTGCTATTCATCGTTGAGCGCCTCTTTGCGCTTGTAGAGCTAGAGGTGGGACGGCCATTCTTGCCACCTTTCGGTGATCTAGTGCCGTCTTTTGAGAAGGAAGCCGCTCGAGATGTCGTTCTGGAGAGATTTGGGTGAAGGGGAAGATATAACGAGTAGCGTTGTCTGCGGTTCATCGTGTCAGAATTATGGAGAGTGTTTTTCTCTTGGGTGGAAATTTTGACTGTTCAAGGTTCTTGCACAATTGAAGCAATCGGCCTCGTAAGACTTTAATCTGCGCCACGGTCTCGCGTGAATGCTGACAATCTCGAGTGAATCTCGAGTGAATCTCTTGAGACAGGATTGTATGTGCAGACGGTGAGAAAAGAAAAGGACTCACCCATTTAGCGCTGTACGAATTCTGTGGAGTTCTTTGCGACATTGTTCGCAAAAGTATTCTTCGGGACTTGTGTCTTCGTTCATGATTCCAACGCATCCGCCGTGTTGCCAAACCTTGCAAACGTCGCATTGCAAGAAAAAACCAGCTAAATCTTCTGTAAAATCCGCTGCTGTTATAACTGATTCATCAATTCCATCTTTTGTATTGTTCTTACTATCGTCGTCCTCGAGTTGCGGCGGCCCAGGATATTCATCGTAACCGCAGATGCATCGAACAGCTTCATCGTCCTCGCCTCCTTCATCCACTCCAATCACTACGTCTTCATCGACTGGTTGTCCTTTTGATATCTTATCATTCCCATCAGCTCGACCTCGCTTTCGACGTGTGGAGGAACTATCTTCGGCGGCGGTTGCGTCGTCAGGAGAGTCTGAGGACAGTGAGGCAGATGGAGTGGATTTTCGTGGAGACTCTACTTTATTATTTGAGCGAGTCGATCTTTCTGCGCGACCAGACGAATTGGAAGAAGCTGAGGAATGATGTGAATTAGTTTGAGAAGGTTGGCTGCCTCGAGCGGCCCTTGACGAACGCCTAGTAGTATCCATCCCAAGTAATTATATTAGTACAAAGTAAATATCGAATTCGAGCCGCGTACGCGAAGTAGATGAATACTTCTCCGAATCTCGAGCGCGTAGTTGATGGTAAGCTGTGGATTGAGTGCGTAATTGAAGTCCTCCTTCTGCTTCGACGAGAAGCTTTTAACTCCAATCTCCCAAACCCAAACCAAGGGCAAAATGTAATGAGAAGAAAGGCAGCCAGAGGTTTTGAGAACGATTGAGTATCGATTTACGGCTTAAAGAACTAAATTCGAACACGAAGACCTGCAATCTGATAAGTAGGAAGGTGGATAAAGTTTCTTGGTGTAATCATGACTGCGAGTGAGGAAATAATTAAATTCAAGCTTCCCTTTCGTCCCCGCCAAATAATTCGGAAATCCTAGCATTGTGGTTAGGCATAGGCCAAATTCTCGTCCGGACAATGAGAGCGAAGAAAGTATGCTTAGAATGACTAATGAAAAGACATCAACCAATGAGAAGCGATTTTAGAGGTTTCCTTATTAATAACCCGAGAGCCACTAAGCACAATTGATCATCCTCTCCTCTTTTCTTTCCTCACGAACCAATTAGAATTTAGATGAACTATTATCGCATCGATCCCAGATAGCTGGACATATGATTAATTTTTATAGATATATATAGATAAGATGGCTAATCATTAATCAATCATAAACCTACCTAGGTAGGTATCAATGATCTGATGTACACTATAGTATTTGCGTTGATATAAGACTGCCTAGGTAGGTAGTATTTTACAAGGGATATATTCATCAATTACTAAAGGTTTGTCCTTACCTACCATTAGTCGGTCGAATGACGCTCCGCTGGCTCTCCCGGAGCCACTGCCGTGGAGGTAGACTACGGTACTGTTGACGACTCGAGTGCAGTGAGCTATCAATAAGCTCTTCGAATAGCGGGTAGGTATGGAGTCAGTGGATGACATTGACTTATTGAATTTCTATACTTGCTACGGGAAGTACATTCATTATACATCTTCCCCATTACCGTTCTAGATAATCGGGTCGATGATTGACTAATTCAATCCAGCTATATACTTGATATGTCAGCAATTGAATCATCTACACCTTTCATCAACACATTCAGATGCTTTATACCTATTTCGTATGCGATACTTCTTCCACTGATAATAAATTTATACAGAGAAGTTGTTTTATACATGGATTATAAATTCCGACCAATCCCGTTATCTCCACGGCATTGCGGGCACTACTCTGTGCTTGACTTCTTTCCCCCTTCACCTTCCCACATGCATCAACGTGATTTTCAAAATCAATTTGGTAACTCCAGTCACACCTTCCCTATTTAAGCTTAGTTGCATAATCTTAGCTAACACACTTGGGCCCTCCATCAACATCTTCCGCTCAACGTACATATTGGAGAGGAACAATTAAATTAAGTCTTTATTGGCAAAATAAACTCAATCTCTCCCAAGCTCGTTCAATACAAGTGGCCCGACCCTTCGAAATCCTTGCCTACCCTTTTGAATATTCATTGTTCTACTATCGCTTCATTTTTCAAGAGGGTATATTGGATAAGAGATAAACACAGACTTCTGTTGTCCGTGGGGTTGAAGAGTCGTCAATAAATCTTCCTAGGGCTTTCCCCCCTCAAAATCATTGCTGAGCATTTGCAATAAAAAAAACAAAGTATGCAACTCCATACTATTTTCTTCCTCGGATTTTAAAAGGTTAAATTTATGTTCGGTTTCTTGCGATGGTTGGGATTTCAAGGTTTTGGTTTGGGAATAGGGATGACAAATTACATGTCATTATTTCCCTATTCTACATGCGAGATTTCTGGCTGATGTGTTGTTGTTCGCCGTAGGAAAGGAAAGTTCAAGGAGAATCGACCAAAAATTAACTCTGCCCCTCATCTCGAAGAAGAAGAAAACGAATCTGCCGTACGCGAATCTTCAAAAGAGCGCAAATTTAGTCTTGGAGGTAGTTGGCATGTCATGTCCTCTTTCTCGGTGATGAACACAAGTATGAAATTCTCATAGCGTGGCCTCTTACTATTGATTCCGCCACTTTTAACTATCAAATTGACAGCAGCAAACAACAACCCGTTCTCTGTGACGACTGGAACCATGGTGGGCTTTGTCTCATGTATATTACATTGGCTGATCTCTGTATTTGAATGCTTCTTAGGCTACTCTCCCTCCGAATCATCACGAGTCATGTCTCCAGAAGTTGTATCGCCAGCACATCCAGACCGTCCCATCAGACCTCTGCCCAAAAGACGTCTTCGTGAACGCCTCTCTCCCAATGTCGCCGAATCAATCAAATATCCGCCCGCACCCAAAATTCAGACCCCATTATTCTATTATCCATACACTGTACGAGATGATGTTGGAGCAAGTACTCTGGTAGAGTCTTCACGTCCAAGTGAACGCCCCCAGGTAGATAATGTCGACCAAAATTATATCCCGCGGCGGAATGGAGAAGATCCGGAAAGTGAAGAGGAGGAAGTTTACCGTAACGCGCGTCTCTACCCAAGACAATCAGTTGACAATTCTGGTCGTTCCTACCGCTATGTTCAAAAGCCCGATTCTAAACATCCGAATCCCCACCCTCCTGGCTCAACTGCTTCATCTGCGGATGGATATGACTCATTTGAAAACACAAATAACAAAAAGAAACGCAAGATTCCCACACCGGGAGACTCTAACGTCAATGGAGCTCTTCTCTCAAATGATTTAGCTGGCATGGGAATATCTGTTCCAGAAGAAGAAGATGTGAATAGTGCAGGATATTACCATGCCGGTGGCTCGGTGTCTCAAGGATTGTCGGGTCCTGGAAGAGGCAGGTATGGCCGAAATCGCAATGGCAGAAGTCCATTAAGGACATTGTCTGACGTTTCGGGTAACTGGGGGAATGGTCGCAATTCCAAACAACGACCACCCCAGTGGCCAATAACTCGTAAGTTTTTCTCTCATCAATTCCAGGCTGCGCTTGATCTTTACTGAAAACTTTTGCAAAGCCGAGACCCCAGGTATTATCACAACTGCGATTGCAAACGCCGAAAAAGAAACCTCAATGACTCCTTCTAAAGGACAAGAGAATATCAGTTTATTGCAACAGCAGGCATTAAAGAAACCACCCCCCACCTCTACTCAATTCACTTTTACTTGTGATTCTCAAGTACCAACAGCACTGCCCTGGCCTGTGTCAGATAACACAAGTATGCATCAAAGTCCGGCTGCAAGGTCGGTGATGGCGCATGGAACGCAAACAAGCCCAAACATGCAGGCAAAATCGCAACAGTCAGCGCATACACAAAAGCAAAATGTGCCTCAAACAACACCACCAAAGAGAACTCGACGTCGGGCAAGCAAGGAGTACCAAATTGCTGCTCGCCAGCGTCGTCAACAACAAGAATACCAAAACATGACTCATCCTCCTAATTCTGAAGATATTTGGATTTGCGAATTTTGCGAATATGAGAGCATCTTTGGTGGCCCTCCCTCAGCTTTGATCAGGCAGTATGAAAGAAAGGATAGGCGTATCAGGAAGCAGGAGGCGGAGAGGAAAAGGTTACTCGAGAAGGCAAAAACGAAAGGGCGCAAGGGAAAAAAAGGTAGCAAAACTACTGCAAAAGGAGCTCCACAGGATCGCCAATCTCAACATCAAAACTCCCAGCAAGGTACTCCAGTCGATCAGAGCCATGGCCAGGAAACTCAAAGTGAAGATTATCCAGACGATGAGTACGACCAAGAATACGCTCAAGATCATCCCGTCTCACCCGGAGCTTCTTCATCTTTCCGTCCAAGTGAGGTCTTACAAGCTGATCAAGGCAGGCGTCTCGATGGAAATATTGGAAGAAGTAGCGATGGGCGAATTGTGACTTGATCCAGGTTTTCCGAGATTATCCCCATGGCGGTTACTTTGGCACTCATCGGATAGAATTATTCACTATTCTACATTAGGATATGCCCCATAGCCTTCATTCACACGGTTTGGCGCGAGGCACAACCGAACAACATTTTTTTCCATCCTTTTACACCAGCATAAGTACGCAAACGTTAAACAAAAAGCGCCACCAGTGAACCCTATGAATCAGCATTAAGCATCAGATACCTTTGAGTGTTTTGTCTTCATTGCATCACTCCCCTCAAGCAGAAGTTTCCCGTGGGTTAGACAGTCAGGTGGAAGAGACAGACAAGATTTTCTTAATCAATAAACCACAGTACTAGAAGCAACTGCATTGTACGTGTACAATATAGCTAGACCTGGGTTGATAATATATCTCTTCCTCCCAATTCTTCATCCCGCTGAAATATTTACGTTTAATTTGGGGGCGAGTGCTAGTGCTTATGATGTAACAGATAAGTGATTTTTCAATTCAGTACAAGCAATACAAGATTTAGTTCACCTGATAAATTTTCTAATATCGTTACTTTGGACAATCCTAGTATAAGAAGTATCTCAGTAGTTAGAGGGATCTTAGTATGAAATGGATCTATCCTAGTATGAAAGAGGTCTTAGTATAAGAGGGAGAGAGGCTCAATCTTCTAGATTGTATTTCCCGGGTTGTACGGATATGTTTTCATTAACATCTCGGAGAATGATAAAATGGCAATGATGTCAACTCAACCCCGCTTAACAGGGATTGCTCGGTGATAGGTTACTTTTAAAGTTGGAGTCAGCCTTCAGACACTAAGCCCTGTCTAGATGGTGGCTGTGTACCCTTCTACTATAGGCAACAATTGCCTACCTAGTTTTTGACTCCATTATCGTCAACCACCTACGACAGCAATGTATATAATGAATGTAGCTAACCTTATGGAAAGCTTGAATATATTCTGAGGTCTTTATTCTCCTTCAATCTACAAGATTCACCCTCCAAAACAATTTCTTCTTTTTGGTATCCTTAAACATTACATACTAGGTATACATACATATATCACGTTTCATAGTTCACAATTCACAATTCGCAATGTCTTCCTTCCTCTCGGAATTGAAAGTGACGGCCTCGCGCCTAAGTTATTCTTTTCAAAACTCTAATCCCAAGGAAGAATCCGTAAACGAACGGAAATCCAGAAGACCAGGTTACGATGTGGTGAAAACTTCTTACACATCTCTTCCCGTTCCTATCCCTGAAGATTTTTTGAAGCCGTTGAAGAATCCCGAGGAAAGTATCAAGGTTCGGAAAATTGAGTTTGAGAATACGGTTCTGAAGGAGTATAGGGGCGCTTATGCGGTGGTGCTGGATGGTGTGTTAAATGAAGAGGAATGTGGGATGTTGGTTAGATTGGCGGAGATGAGTAAAGGTGCGCATGGGAATGTGGTGGAGGGTGTTAAGGTGGAGAATGGTGTGAAGGGTGTAGATCCTGAAGAGGGTGATGTTGAGGATGGGGAACTTCAAGGCCCGGTAAATAATGGGTGGACTCCTGCCATGGTAAATGCGGGTGTAGGATATGAATTTCTTTCTACGGAATATAGGCATTCGGATCGCATTATTTGGGATGAAAAGGAAGTGGTGGGGCGTATTTGGAAGAGGGTGTTACAAGGAAAGGGGATTAAGGAAGATATCGGGGTGCTTGAGGGGAAGAAATGGGAGAGATTGGCTAGTTTGGGGATTAGAAGTGGTGAGAGATGGGTGGGTACTAACCAGGGAATTAATGAGCGCATGAGGTTTTTAAGATATGGACCCGGACAATACTTCAGAGGTATGTTTGTTTTATCCCTCCTTGAGATCATCATCTAAATTACATCAACAGAACACACAGACAGCGCCTATGGAAATGCCGATGGCGAACGTTCTTTCTTTACCATTCATCTCTATCTCAATGATTCAGCGCAAGAACTAGAGAAAGACCCCAACATCCCCAAGTTTCCAAAGGATTCAAAGATGCTGAGAGGAGGCGCAACGACATTTCATTCGAAGGATATGAACGAGAGATTAGATGTTGATCCGAAGGTGGGGAGGGTACTTATCTTTCAACATAGGAGATTACTACATAGTGGGAATGAGGTGGTGGCCGGGGTTAAATATACAATCAGGAGTGATTTGATGTTTAGATTTGAAGATGGGTTGGAGGGGAAGGATGATGTGGTTTTTGGGTAGGTGCGAAGGTCCTCAAAGGGTGTGCGAGATGGTAGGTCTGTTTGAAGTGCATTGGAATGGGTAGGGAATGGGGTACTTCATGAGGCTATTAGAGACCATGTTTTTGCATAAATCGGAATTAGCATTTAGTAATTCAGGTTCCATGATACTTTCTCTATTTTCGCTCTAATAAGGATGCTTTCCATGGCTTCCTTGGGGTCCTTGGGAAATTGTAGAACAGTAAAACAATATGATGATTCTCTATCTATGAACTAGGGTAGATGGATGTATGAATAAAAATCATACTTGGGAGACCCCCTGAACTAAAGGAATAGTACGAGGTGGCTTCAGCACTTGAAAGTCTCCTATCCTAGGTCATTCTTGACCCGATAGTTATTTCAATTGCGAAAGTCATCACCCTTTTACATCTGTTTTCCCCTTGAGAGTTTGCTTGAAGCGAGGTTAGAAAAAAGTACAAAATGCGGAGAAAAACTGGGGTAATTTTGTCGTACGGCTTGCATCGGCCCAAGTACTTTATCGGAATCAAACAAACAACTTTCTTATAATAAATCATCATTGACCATTGAACCCCAAGTTCTTGAAATCTGCAAGCTTGAATTATAATTTACAAAATCCAAGAATTACTCTTTGAGATTGATGTTATAGCAAATGCATTCAGCAACAAGATCTCGGGTTTTAGCCCGGGCTCTCCTCCCTTCCTATTTACGACGATATTCAACAACTCCAACAATCACTCCCATTACCTCCGTTCTCATAGCCAACCGTGGAGAAATTGCTCTACGAGTCGGACGTACAGCTTCAGATCTCGGCGTACGATGTACAACAATCTATACAGATCCTGATGCCAATTCACAACATGCACTTTCCAGTCCTTTCGCGGTGAATCTTGGTGCTGCGAATGCATATCTCGATGGAGAACGAATTATATCCGTGGCAAAGGAACAGGGCTGTGAGGCTTTACATCCGGGATATGGATTTTTGAGTGAGAATTCGGCGTTTGCTAAAAGATGTGTAGAAGAGGGGTTGGTGTTTATTGGGCCGCCTTGGAAGGCTATTGAGGCTATGGGAAATAAATCTAGAAGTAAGGATATAATGATTAAGGCGGGAGTACCTTGTATACCTGGATATCATGGAGAGAATCAAGAACCTGAACACCTTTTAAATGAGGCTCGCAAGATTGGTTTCCCTGTTATGGTGAAGGCTGTAAAGGGTGGTGGTGGAAAGGGTATGCGCATTGCTCAGACGGAAGGGGAATTCCTTGAAAAGCTGGAGAGTGCGAAGAGTGAAGGAAGGAATTCTTTTGGGGATGATGTTATGTTGGTTGAGAAGTATATTGCTACGCCAAGACATATCGAAGTACAAGTTTTTGCCGATAAACATGGTCAAGCTGTTGCTTTAGGCGAGAGAGATTGCAGTTTACAAAGACGACATCAAAAAATCTTGGAGGAGGCACCGGCACCAAATTTAGCTGAGGATATTCGACAGGATCTTTGGGAGAAAGCTAGAGCTGCTGCACTTGCTGTTGGATATGAGGGTGCTGGTACAGTAGAATGTGAGGATCAAACCAAGTACCTTTCGTTCCAGTGCTAACGCAAACTACAGTTATATTCGACAACGATACTAATGAGTTTTTCTTTATGGAAATGAACACTAGGCTACAGGTCGAACATCCTGTTACTGAAGAAATCACTGGAGAAGATCTCGTATCATGGCAATTCAAAGTTGCTGCCGGTGAACCATTACCACTCAATCAAGAGACGATAGCTCAAAGAATATCTGAACGTGGATGGGCCCTTGAAGCTCGAATATATGCCGAGAATCCAGATCAAAATTTCATGCCTGATTCTGGCAAGCTCGTTCATTTACGAACACCTAAACTATCGGAAAGTGTTCGAATAGATGCAGGTTTCGTACAAGGGGATACAGTCTCATCTAACTACGATGGTATGATTGCAAAACTTATCGTGAGCGGCCCAACTCGAGAAGTTGCCATACGAAAGCTTCATGCAGCTTTACAAGATTACGAAGTAGTTGGTCTAAGTACCAATATCGAATTTCTGAAGAAAATCTGCAAAAGCCCTGCATTCATTCGAGGTGATGTTGAAACTGGATACATACAAAAACACCACGATGAGCTTTTCACGAATGAGATCATTGAGGCTGAAACATTTGCTCAAGCTGCCTTGGGTATCTTATCTCAAGAACTTTCCGCCGCGAGCTCAAAGTCAATCCAAGGTCCTCACGGTGAAGCCATTGGTTTTAATTCTCACATCCAACGCGAATTTAGTTTCACAAAACCTACAATCCAACCATCAAGTGATAAGCCAGACTTATACCACGTAACCATCGATCAATCTGACCGCAACTTATACGACATCACGGTCAAAGGACCCAATATTGAAAAATCATACGCAAATGTCATCAGTGAACCAAAATCCCCTACTATCTCAACATTTTTCCCACATACCAGAATTGAGAGTACGTTAATCCGGCAAGATGATAAGATCACACTCTTTCAACAAGGAAAACAAATACAGTTGCAATTGGCGACACCGGGATGGTATGAGAAAGCACTGGGCTTGAAGGATGTGAGGAATAGTGTGGCGGCTCCCATGCCATGTAAGGTTTTGAGAAATGAGGTTAGAGAAGGAGACGAGGTAGAGGAGGGACAGGCATTGGTTGTGTAAGTTTTTTTTTTTTGGATTTTCTGTCACGGATATCTGGGAGGTTGTGATGAAGTGAAGCTGATATGAAACTCCTACAGGATCGAGAGTATGAAGATGGAAACGGTGATTCGAAGTCCACAGAAAGGAGTCGTTGCTAAATTGGTGCATAAGGAAGGGGTAAGTACTTGTTTTCCTATCTCTTTGAATTTAGGTCCATGGGATGCATGTTCGAGGGATTAATGCTAATATAATGATAAATAGGATATCTGTAAAGCGGGTACTGTGCTTGTGCTTTTTGAAGAGGTGAGTTGTATCCCTCCTTTCCGCTTTCCTGGGTTTTGAAGACTAATCATATACATCATATTGTACAGCACGAATAACGATGCAACACAAGACCAGCCTATGCGTTACGAGAGAAGGAGACGGGAATGGAAATGAATTTTTATGAGTTGATGTATATTATGATTACTAGATGATTTTCAACAATTGCTCTGCAGCGCATCCAATAAAAAGAGAAAAGAAAAATGCATTCAAATTTCGAAAAATGATACTTTTTGCTGCTGTTATACCTTCATCATATCAATCCGGTTCAGTGTTAAACATTTTCATCACAATTTCTCCTCGGTCTCTTCAATAGGCATCTCGACGATTTGATTTACTCCCTCGTATTCTGGGAGTTGAAGATTATATTTTTGATAAATTTCCGGAGTTACAAATCTAGATCATGACGTTAGTTTAATATAATATATTATCTCCTATTTAAATAAATATACTTCGAACCAAATTCATTCATCAAAGGATATAGATGTAAAAAGGGGAGAAGAAAAGGAAAAAGAAACACATGCCTCCCACCCAAAAAATGTTTTCCTTTAAAATATCGAACGAGTGGTTTAGGCGCAGTTAAACTGATTAGATATTGCGGCATGAAGTTTGCACCGGGGCCGGAAGGAGGAGGTCCGTTGGTGATGTCCCATGAGGAGGGTGCGTCGATGGATGTTATGGGGAGGGAGGTTGTTTCTAGGGCGGTGATTATTGAGCCGAAGGGGTCGCGGATGGAGCCGGTGAAGGAGAATCCTGGGTGGTGAGGTGGGGTGTTAGTTTGGTTTAGTGGGGTGGGATGGAATGGTGAGGGATGGGGAGGGATGGGGAGAGGGGGAGAGGGAAAGGGGGATGAAGCTGGAAATGGGAAGCGGGGAGATATTTGGGGAGTAGTAGGGGTAAAGGGGGAGAAGAGAAGAACAGGATAATATACCGAATATTGCATCGACTATGTGATCAGAGTCTTTAATCGCAGACGAAAAATCATCGGTGAATGGAATTGAGAGATTGCGGAGTTGGGTTGAAAGACGCTGGTATGAGTTGTTAATATCTGTAAATCCATGATACATAGGAGTAGATGTAGATATCGAGATTTCGTATCTCATATGGCTTAGGCTTGGGAAAAGAGAGACCAGACGAGGAGAGAAAAGCTGAGAAAAGATAGATATACCTGGTAAAGTTCATTTTTTCCCGGCTTGGGATAGTAGATTGTGGGTTTATAGCCATAGTGCCAGAGATGACGGGCTGCTACTAGACCATCGCCTCCTGGATTTCGGTGTTAGTATTTTGTACTTTCTCTTGGGATGGGACTTGGAAGGTCGGGGTAGAGTAAAGGAGAAGGGAGAGGATGTACCGTTGTTTCCAGGTCCGCATGCTACTAGGATTCGACGACCTTTGGAGGGTGGGTGGACTTTGTAGACTGATTTGAGTTGGGGTGTTAGCTGGGTTTTTTGATGTTGTATATGTTTAATGGAGAGGGATCTTGGTGTATGGAAATGGTCAAGATGGAATAGAAGGATAAACTAGAAATCATAGCTGCTGAGTGAGTGCTTGAATATCGTTCTGGATGGGTGACTAGCAAATCAAGGGAAGATATACTTCATACACTGATATGAACGCACTTCTTCCACCCCTCTTCTTCCCATCCTCTCCTTCCCATCCTCTCATTTAACTCTCCCTCTCCACAGCAAAAAATGCCCCCTATCTAAATCCATCATAAAACATCACCAAAAACAACCCCAAGGATTAAACAGACAAACACAAAACAGAACAAACAATCATACCAACTTGGGAAACGCTCAACCCCGCCAATTCCATTAATTGATCGAGGGAAAAAGCTCCCATGGACATGAGATCTTTATCTAAGGCTGCGGCATTGGCGGCTGAGAGATACTGTGGGTGTTAGTTTGAGGTTGGTGTTGGAGGTGAGGGGTTGTGGATGAGGAGGAGGGGTACGAGAGGGAAGAGGGAGGTTTACTTTGGCTGCCATGATTTGAGTTAAGTTGAGTTGAGGTGATTAGTGAAGAATCAATAGATAATCACCAACGTTCTCCAAATAGATAGATCTCGAGACGAATTGAAGATAAAGACAAGCTTATAGTGATTATGATTTGAAAAAAAAAAAACAGATCTCAAAGAAATTCCAATAAGAGCATGTACATTCTAATAATCACCTATACTCAAAGAAAGATCATTTCGTAATTCTCAAATGCATCATTACATCACCATCTCCCCTCTCCCCTCCTCTCCTCTCCCATTTTCCACCCATTACTTCCACCCCACCATTCCCACCCCAATCCCGCACAACGAATAAAAAAACCCGCTAACCGCAGAAACCCCGAATCCTCAAATAATTTCCACATCATCGACATACGATATACGATCGCATTACCATTACATCTCTCACCAATTCACATCATAGCATACCTACCTAGTACTACATACGCGAAGCGATTTCAAGAGCAAAAGAAACGAAAAGAGAACAGAAGAGAAGAGAAGAGAAAATGGTCGTATGTATTCGTCTCGCGCGCTTTGGTCGGAAAAGACAACCCATATACAATATAGTTGTTGCGCAAGCTCGGTATGTTTTTTTTTTCTATATTTCCTTTCTTTCTCTTTCTCTTCGCAATTTCCTATGCTTTCCCCCAATATACCACTCAATCAGCGCCTCCTCTATCTACAATCCTTCCACAATCCCCCCCCCCCCCCCATCTCACAAAAAAACCCAACCGCTAACCCCCTCTTCCACCCACAGCTCAGCACGCAACAGCCTCCCCATCGAAGTCCTCGGCACCTACGATCCCATCCCCAAACTACCCGCCGACGGGGAAGGTCAAAAATTCAAAGACATCCGTCTGGATAGCTTACGAGCGAAGTATTGGTTAGGAGTAGGGGCGCAGCCCTCGAAGACGGCTTGGAGATTGTTGAGTATGGTATGTGTGATGGATTTTCTCTTTTTGATTGAGGGTGGTTTGGGATTTAGAGGGAGGAGAAGAGGATGGAGAGATAGAGGAAGATTGGTTTCTTTTTCTTTTTCTTCTTTCTTTCGTGGAGTTCTGTTGTCAAAATATACATCTATATCTATATATCTATATACAAGACAACAGAAAACAAAAGCAAAAACAAAAACAAAAGCTAACCAAACCTCCTAACCTCCACACAGGCCGGCCTCCTCGAACCCCAATACACAGCCCAATCCCGGAAACCCACGGCCCCAAACTCCAGCAAACCGATTTTAAAAGCGGATGTTTAGGATTTCGGGCACAATCAATGCTAGCAATCAATTTGGTTTCTTTTGATAGAGCTTAGTTAGGAATGTGATCAGAATTAGGGTTAGAATTCGAGTCATGGATGAAGGAGGATGTGGAGGATAGATATATTAAGAACGAAGAGATATATTGAGTGTGATTGGAAGGAAGGCATACTTCTACAATGTGACGATAGAGATGTGGTACTGCGTTTGGAATTGAGGAGTGTAGGGTGAAGAGTGCAGAGTATATTTTACATATATCATGGTACGGAAAAATGGCTGGGAGAGACTCAGTTCTGAGTAGGGGACGGACATCTATATTCATAGATGATGGATGGATGGATTGTGGAAAAATATTTCAGTGATGATTTGATATCACAGGATGAACATAAACTGGCGTCCATATGTAAAAATAGGAGTTCTGTTCAAATATTGATCAAAAATTGACATCCTCAATTATGAAGAAAGGCCGTTATATATAATCCCCATGTCCAAACCCTATTTACATACAAAAAAGGTTCCAAAAATTATGGCACTAATGAATGACTAAACATCATCTTGTTCAACTTTTATACCCATGCCATTCAAAATGCCATATAAACGCCTGGCGCCTTGCCAATTTGTGACTTCAAAATGCAGTATAACTTCAGAGGTTAACCCGATCTTTCAATTTCAGTGCCCCTGCGCTGTAAAGAATAAGTTGATCGTTAGACATATGACCAATACGCAAACACCATAAATGGCCAATGCTAAAGAAAGTTTTCGTAGGATGGTTTTTCGCCAAGGGACAATATTTTTGATAGATTGGCCAAGTAAACCTTGACCTTCCTCAACATCGTCATCAGATTCTCCTTCGTCATCTTCCTTTGCTAATCGTTGATGATGAATCGAATCTGGCGAAGAGATCTTGTAGTAAAACAGTCCTGGTAAAATGAAACTAATGCTCGTACTACCTGTACTTCCAACATATGCAAGGACTTTATCTAGTGATGATACTGTAACTGCTGTAAAATAGCTAAGAGCAATGATAAATGTGGTGATAATTGCGAAGCGTGTTTCACCAATAGTATCGTTTTTTGCGGAAGGTCGAACATGGCCACCGGAAAGTAAAGGAGCTGATCGTGTAGGTGACCCAGTCGGTGAATGGCGTTTCTTCCAGGAGTTTGGACGCCACTTCAAGACTGCATCGACTGATGCTCTGCAAGGGTGTACTTGGAGTGGGTAGGAGAACATGACAAGAATGACAATTGCTGCTTTAGCGATTGTTGAAGCAGTGGATGGTATATCTATACTTATTAGTTTCATGAAAATGAAATTTGAGTGTGAAGTCCTTACACATTCCAACAATGTTTCCCTTCACAGCATTACCAAAAGATAGATAACCTGTGATAGCAACTAAAACATATATCGAAGCAGCACTTCCAATACTGGCCACAATGACACTTGTCGTTCGCCTGTGTGAGTTATCTTTGATCTCATTGAGAATAGAGAACATCTGTAATTGTTTAGTATATCAACGAGGATTTTAGGTGATTACTACTCACATTTTGATGGCAAGTATAAGCAAAGACAATAACAGGGAAACTCTGTAAAGTTGGGACTATTCCTCCCCATTCAACCACTCTAATTGGACCTCGGTCTGCCATGGTATCTCCCTTGACAAAGTGATATACCACAAGTATTACAAGGTACCCTATAGAGACCAAAGCCACGATACTGGTATACTTCAAGGAGTCAAGACGTCTTAAATATGAGAGTGGAATAACAACAAACCTAGATATTAATCAGTAAAATCATATAAAATGAGTAGGACCAAACGTACATAAATATCGTCACCCAAAATTTTCGATCCATAAGAATTGGGATGGACTCTGCTCCCTGGCTAAAACCAGTAGCAACTCCCGGCATTAGATCACCGATAATGATCAGATAACTAACTCCCACACCGAAACACTTAATAGCAATAGCCGCATCGAAAAGGACCGCTGCATTGGGGTACGTAATCTGCGATAAAGCGAAGAAAGACGACGTCCCTCTGTCAAGGTATCGAGCGCATTGAGATTGTAGATATAAGCCAAAAGCTGCCATCATACCTGACCATACTATAACAAATGTCCCCAGCAGTATTCCCATATGTGACATTGCTAGAGGCATAGCAAGTGTACCGGCACCGACGACTAAGGCTTATCATCAACATGATTCCATAGAAGCTTGAGGTAAAACGTACTAGTATTGAGAAGGTTGACATTGCTACTAATCCAAGATGCTTGCCCATGGGGTAGATTCAGTTCTTTAATTGTTCGACTTGATTTCCTCCTGCACGCGAGCATCAGTTATGTCCTCATACAATCTTTCTTTCTTGACCAAGTTGCCTACCTTGAACCACGGCTAGATTCCGAAACGCTTCCATTTGGACCGCCAACAGTTGAATAGGAAACCATTTTGTGGTTGTTTTCCTCCTGCTCTGGGTTGTCGGTGAGTGCCTGCTGCTATGCGGATAATTGACGTAGGTAATTGACGTAGTAGGTAGGTATTTGTGCGGAGTTCTCGAAGAACTGTTCTAATGCTACAACTTTCTTAACACCACCATACCCCGTTTGCTTACGGTCTTGAATATTTTGGGAGTATTGTCTGAAGATTAATCAAATGACAAACACATGTAATTTTCGAAGTGGATGTCGCGCAATTGAGTGATAATCGCACCTAATGAGTGAGGGCCGATAATAAAAACGTGCCCAATAGGGATGGTATTGGTGATGTGGTAGCAGCGAGCGGCTGCCAAGCTAAGCCACCGACTAATAAACATAACCTTGTCAGCCTTGCAACACATTTTTGGCCTCCTTTCCCCAGATTATTTAGTTGGGACCATTGAAATTCACGATACCTTCTTCACGTTGAATTTACTTACTCCACAATGGATAATACGTTCGATAAGACAGCTTTGGAAACCATTGATCTCTTGGAAGCGCGATTACGGAGGATAGAATATGCTGTGTGTGGTCATATCGACACTACATCCATCACAAGCTCAGATGTATCTATATCCGCGTATGAACGACTTGCAGATTTAGAGCATGTTCTACATGGACTTGCTTCAAAATCAAGGGTTATTCAGGATTTATTGAAATTACGTGAGTTTATGGTATCTGAGCTACTTGGATGTGGTACCTAATGTCTTTTAGATGCAAGATATCCTGACCTCTTTCAATCCATTGACCCTGATCAAGTACCAACCACACTCGATACTGCCAGTATTTTGTCTATTATATTAGCATCCGCCAGCTCATACCCATCAACTGCTTCTCGATTAACATCAATTCTTGATATGCCAATTCCATCAGCAGAGTCGTCCGCGCAACTCATCGGTTTGCAGCCACGAATCGCGAAAGTTGAAGCTCTCCAAGTGGCACAAAATGCCGACTCATCAGCTCTCAGACAAAGAACAGCGACAGTCATTCAACGTTGGTACACTGTTGATGTATTGCGAACCGGTGAAAGCTGGGCAGAGTTGGAAGAAAGAGTACAACACGTGGAACAAAAAGTCCGAAGAGCCGCTGCGATGAAACAGTTGGATGATGACATGGTTCAGGAGTGAGATCCATATATTGCAAGATGATACTGTTTCAAAATTTTGATATCTCCTGGAAAGAACATATACCAAGAAACCACACGTCATAGTGAAGTGGGATGTATGAGAGACGTTTCTGGATCAAAGCAACATCGACGAGTCGTCATGGCCACTGGCCAGGAGTATACTCTACCGTCATTTGAGTGATTGTGGAGAAATATCCCTTATTTCCTCCGGCAGGGCGATGATATTACTGTTGAGGAGATGGGAGAGTCCGGAGGTTGTATGATCCGCGTCTCAGACATTGGCTATAAACACATCAATTGTCTGAGCTATGACATACTAGCTATCTCATGTATGGCTCAACGATATCTGTAGTGTTTGCTGTATTACCGATGCGAAGGGATGAACAGCCATTGTCTGATGGAAGTAGTTGATGCTTTCGAGGCTGCGGGCGCTTGAAGGACTGAAAATACCCGGTGGCTACCGAATAGATAGTATACCACACGTTGACACGTTTACCCTAGATGGTCAGCGTATTCCAATACCCATAAAACGCCTTTTCATCTGAATCTCTGACGTTGGTGCTATCGCAAACCGTGATTATTCCTTTTGACATTGTATAGCGCCCACGAATCCGAACCTGAAATCTATGCACCCTAACGATTGATTTGATATCTTACAGAACCACATCTTTACCCTGGACATGAGCGGATGCAGCACGAGCCATCAGAAACGTGGGGGAGGCGTTCAATTGTGGCAAAAGATCTTTTCCATTATTCGCCTTTTATTCATCGGCGAAAATAACAAGGCTTAACAGGTCCAGTTTTAGATCAACAATGTATATACCGATGAACATATGAAGATAGCTTCAAAAGTAGCAGTGCCCTGGTCCTGGTCCATGTTTAACAACGGTCTTTTCTGAAGCAAAAAAGGCTAGCAAAAGGAAAGGTCATTCGATGGTGTGACATTGTCATTGTCATTGTCATTGAACGCTTGAAAGTTCTCGCAGAATCTTCCTTTTGACGTAATGTTCGGCGCATGCATGTACATACATGCATAGGTACGCACACGCTAGTAAAGTAAACGCTTTTGCAGCACATCAAAAGAAAATCTTTACTGAGTATTCGCAAAATTGAAAGTTCATAGATAGGTACCTAGGTAGGTAGGTAGGTATTGTTCTGAGATGGCTCGTGAAGTGAAATATGAAGTAAGACTAGGTAGGTAGGTACCTAGGTACTTACCTACCTGATAGATTATCAATCTAGCTTTACAGACTCGGAATCGGAAAGTCGCGTCACATATTTCTTACCTTGGATTCCAGGTTATGAAAATTGATTTGATTTGATTTTGTGCATAGGTTAGGTTGTGTAGGTAGGTTGTATAGTGACTTGATAAGTGCACGCCAAAGAGGTACTAGGTACTTATCTCCAGCATGCACATTGTACGCATAGGTACCTAGGTACACACACGCACATACATATACGGAGTACATACACATACTCAGGAACCAGGACGAGCTCAAGGTCCGTGTGTGATCTATCTGCAGGTAGGTAGGTAGGTAATCACACTACTGTACTGAATACTCCGTAGTCATGAAATTTTCGGTGGAGATTCAGGAGTTTGGGAAAATTACCGAGAGAGAGAAGAGTGAAGAGAGAAGAAGAGGAAAAAGGAAAAGAAAAAGACGAAAAGAGGGAAGGGTAAATTTAAAATTTAAATCCTATCTAGGTAGGTTGTCCCTGAAAGTTGAAACGTGGATGGATGATCGATCCGAATCCTAGAGTAAAAGTCCAGAACTACCTAGGTACTGTACTCTGTACGGTGTACAGTCACAAATGAATGGCCCTTGGATAAAGGACCTCTGTAATTTATTTGAAGGAAAGTGACTAGTGGGGAATAATATCTCAAACGCTTTTGAATCGTTCGAATCTTTTGACCTTTTTTTTTGTGGGAAAGCTTGAGAAGGAAGATTTGGGGTTTGTGTTTTTGTTTTCGTTCCTTTGTTCTTTTAGGAGGGGTTCTTGTGAAGAGGGATTTTGAAGGGGATGTAGTAGATATAGTAATCTACCTAGGTAGGCAGTATATATTTATATTTGTACATGTATTGCCAATGTACATACATATACACGAGTACGTACCTGACTAAAACCATCGAACCAATCAAACGCATTAAAAAGTTGAAACCAAGTAGGACTGGTGGACCTGAGTCTGGGACACCTAAAAAGGTACGGGGCCCTCATGCTAAGAAATCCTAGAAGCGTGCGTGTTGGCCCCGTCGTTCGATCTCGTTCAACCAATACCATACAATTGACGCTCGGCATCAAATCTTATAACACGATGCTTGGTATTCGCATTCGGAGTTTGGATTTGGGATTGAAATAGATTTGTTGGTTTTTGATTATTCGCCATTGAATAAATATTATATATATTATATATATTATATATATTATATATATTATATATACGGACGGTATAGAAGGGAAGATTAGAAATAGACAAAAGGAACTTCTACTCTACTCACCCGAATAATGCAATGGCATAAATTCTAAGCCTCACTCCAATCTATACCATGAAATTTCACTCACTCTCCCTTGTAAAATAAACAATCAATTTGCTTTGATTTGAAAGTTAATAAACCAAATTAATTCATTAATTCATTCATTTTTATACATTTTTATTCATTTTGATATTCGCTCATTCATTCATTCATTCATTCTTTCAATTCTAGATTCTTTTCTTTTCCTTTCCCACTTTGCTTACTTTTCTTCTAGGAACGGAGAACGGATCTCTCCAAAAGTTTGTACCTGAACTTGGCATCTGGCACTAAACCTACTACAATTTATGATCCATCTACCCCAATACTAGTAAATACACATACTTCGTACATATACACATGCTCACACTCATAACCTACCGATCTCAATCTCTTTTCTATCTCTCTACTCTCTATTGCTTTGCGTCTGTCTCACCACTCATCACTCCAATCACCCACCACTCATCCTTCACCACTCACTCATCAATTCACTCTTGAACCCCAATACTACCACCTACCTACCTACCTACCGTTTGCTGCACTCCTGGCAGCCACGTCCATTCATTTTTCACTATTCATCCACTCATCCACTCACTCATTCATTCATTCATTCATTCGGGAACTTGCACACATTGTTCACATCCAAACTCAATCCCAATTCGCTCACTCAAAACTCTCATCCTAACTTTTTCTAACCTTTCATCGATCTACTCACCCTGGTACATCACACCACACACATACGCACCTTTACCTTTTTCAATTCTCGCACCGTTAACGTTGCGCCCATCATCCATCCCCTTTTCTACCACGCAACCTTTACACATAATCTTCAATCTTTATCATACACTCTTTGGACATCATCGCTCATACGCGTGATATTGGTTTTTATTTTAAAAATAGGTTCGCTGCTGCTGCTGGGCTGTGGTTAGCTTTCAACCCCATTTTCCAAATTCCAATTGCGTTGCGTTGAGTCGATGAAGTAGCTTCCTTATTTTCACTTACTGCAAGCTGAAACATCCCTTCGAAAACACCAACTTATTCTACGAAACTCTTCAATATTTGACTTTCTTTTTCCCTTTTTCTTCATCCTCGATATACGATTCGTTCAATTGAATCGAGGGCTCATATTTGCGACGATAATAGCTTGCGCGACATTAATAATTACTTTCCGCAACAACCTCCCCTCGATCTCTTAAATCCTTTTTATGCCACACGATTCATTTCGTGCGCCATCTCTACACAAAATGAACGGTCAATCGGATTACAAAGGACAGAGGACAGCTGGGATGCGCGGAATGAGTATGGATAATATTCTAGGTGATCCATTCGCGCTGGCTACCATATCTATCGCCATGGTATGTATTATGGAGACGTGGATATATTGCGTCTCAATCTGGAAGAAACAATGGTTGCTGACAAGAACGGTTCATAGCTTGCGTGGTTTATTGCTTTCATTGGATCGATACTAGCGACTGCATCACACCCTCCTGGTGATGGATTTCCGAATTATTCATGGTTCACTATTGCATACATGCTGTGTTGCATTCTAGGTATATTCGTTGTGATAGCATCGGATACAACTCAGACCTACCATGTTGCCATTGTTGGATTCTTGGCTACTGGTCTCGTCCTAACAAGTTCATCCGTCAATTCATTGATTTATTCTTCGAATGGAGCGAAAGAAGCAACTGCTGCTGGACATATACTTCTTTCTATGGTTGCCGTAAGGTTGATTCTCCGGAAGGTCCAGACCCTTTACTAACATTGAATCTAGATTGTCTGGATGTTCTACTTTGGATCAACACCTTCAGCTGTACCTCGAGCATACCTTGATTCATTCGCACTTCACAAAGACCATAGAGTATCAGCAGGGAGGGGAATGTCTACAGCTTATGGAAATGGATATGGGAATGGATATGGAAATGGTCGACCGGATACTTCAATCTCTTCAAACGTTCCACCACAAATGTATACCTCGGCTCAATTAGGTGGTTTCGAAACATCTTCACCAGTAGCAGGATTTCCAGGAGGTGCCGCAGGAGTAGAACGTAATTCATCACAACCAAGATTTGGAGCTAGTAACCTTGGACCAAATGGAGGCATGGGCTCAGAATCTACACCAGGAGAAGTCGTACAACCTACAGAGTACCCATACCGAGCGAAGGCCATATACTCTTACGATGCCAACCCCGATGATGCGAATGAGATCAGTTTCGCCAAACACGAAATATTAGAAGTCTCGGACGTAAGTGGGAGATGGTGGCAAGCTAAGAAAGAAAATGGAGATACCGGAATAGCGCCTTCGAATTATCTGATTTTATTATAAGGATGAATAAAGTTATTGGGGATTTCATTGTGAAAATACCAACATACATCACACACCTTTGTTGGTTGGGCTTGGAATTGGGAATATATCAAAGGTGTGGAGTGTGGGATTAGTTCTCTCCAGAGATAATGGAATAACTGGAGTGCCATTATAGGGTTCAAGGGTTTTGGTTTGGAGTTTATGTAATAAAGTCAATGTGTTACGATTGGGAACTTTTTTCTTTGCTTTTTTTTAACTAACTTTACTTTTCATTCTTTTTCTCCTTCTCTGGTTTCTCGCTCTTGCTCCGTTTTTTTCTCTGGCTTTCAATTCAAAGTTGCCTTTTGTGTTAATAAATGATGCCAAGGCAAAGTATGCAAACGCGAATGGGGTTTGGAGTTGGGGAGTAGTTTAGCTACCTAGCTAGTATGTGATTACATTGAAATAGGGAGTGGGGGAGGAAGTGAAAGGGCGGGGATGATTATTGGGTGGATATTTGGTTCATGGGGTGGGTACTGACCGATTGATCAAACTCATCAGAGTTGGTTCTCACACTAGCAATTGGAGATGGAAGGATTGGAAGTTGAGCGTGTGCGTGGATAATGATATGAACATTGAGATGCTGGGATTGGTCGTGGTCGAGTGGGTGAAATAGGTCGGCTGGGCTGGGTTGGGATTGAAAGGGATGGAATGGAATGAATGGCAATGGGTTCGTATGGTACCGTGTGGTATGGTGGACTTGATCATAAGATAAATAAGTTATATGGTAGAAAGAATACAAATGGAAAGAAATGAAAAATTTAAGATGAGATTTTGTTGGTAGATGTGATGATGTAAGTGGATGAATGAGTGAATGAATGAATGAATGATTGGAGTATACATACCTCAGTGGATGTCATTAGTTTTTTTTTTATAAAAAAAACAATGATGATGATGATGATGATATTATATATTTAAAATTTAAAATTTAAAATTAACGACATATAATATATATATATATATAATGATAGTGATAATGATAATGATAAACCTATAATAGATTTAATTATCAAATTATCAAATTACTACATCTATCTATCTATGTATATGAAAATATCCACAGATCTCTCTCTCTCTCTCTCTGTGTACTACTCTCTCTGTACTAATAGGATAAGGATGGATAGATAGATAGATGCTCTCTCTTTATTATAATATAAGATTGATTCTATTGACTAAATACGTTAACTAACTAATACATCGTAGATAAACTCGTCAAACTTGAAGACAGATCATTGAATATATTCTGGAATTGTGTATGGTATTGCAACGTACATCTATCTAACCGCTAAACTCATCTTCCTTCGTAAAGTAATCTACCATGCTATACCATATCATATCATACCTACCCCCATCAATTCATCCTCAATCTCATACATGATCGATTCGAGAATAAATTCAATCGATAAGATTCATTTCTTCATCATCATCATAATCAGAACCTTCCGATCCCAACTTCATTTCCCTTGCTTCCCTCGGATTATTTTTTGACCCCAGGGTATGCTCAATAATCATTGAATACTTCAAAGGTAGAAATTCACATCTAGAATTTCATACCTCAATATTAAAACGCCAACCAAATGCACGTGCGCTTGAGCAACCATTTAATCCACTCCAAATATTCGACATTAATGACGAATCTATTTCTTTTTTCAAACTCCTCCGTTGACTACAGTTCCAAGCTGTGCTTCTGCCTGAGCCAATGCAATTGCTGCAGCTGCATTAGCATCTGCTTGGTGTATAACCCCTTGAACTATTTCTTGCTCAGATGGGTTGAGGTTTGTGGTGAGTGATTCATAAAGTTGAGGTTGTTCTTGTTGGAGTTCTGCATATATGTTAGTACATGGTCTCAATCATGCTTTAAAAAATACATACTCAGCAGGGCATTTTTGAATAGTTGGTATGGTTCCACCTTGTCAAGAGGGGTTTCGAGAAGACTCTCCTCACCGAGCTCATCGTCAGAGTCATGGTCTTCGAGATTGCTGAATTTTGAAGCCTAGAAATTGGTTAGCACGTGTAAATTAGAAACAAAACCATTATTACTCACTTCTTCGCTCAAAAACTCAAGATAGGCGCTGCTCTCATCCTTGATATCATTTTCCTCATCTCCCTCATCAGCTTCCTCTCCCCAGGCGTTATCATCACCAGCCCACTCATCATCGTCATCATCATCGTACGCCTCGCCATCAACTGGGAAATCGTCTTTTAATGCTTCCTCACGGTTCATAGTGGCTGTAGGAAGAGTCTGGAATAATCTGACAATACCCTGGAGCAATCTTGGCCAGCCTTGTTGAACGCTGACTGGGACCTGATCGGCGTTGAGAGTAAGTAGAGAAACAATGGCAGCGATTGAAAGCTTCTTGTCATGTACTCTCGTGAAACTATCAATGCTTGCAAACCATAAGCTGAAGAATTTGTTGGTCCATTGCTTTTGCTCTAGGATGTGTAAAGTTAAAGCTGGGTTGTAATAGATTGCGTTAATGACCATTTCCATGAGATGAATTTTGTATGACTTGACCTTGACATCCGTGTTTGTAAGAGTTCGCATAGCCATATCAACGAATTGCAAAACGTATTGATCGATGTGACCTCTTAGACTGAGCATCATACCTTCGGCCAACTTGCAGGCGCAAATCTTATCGACACCTCCAACCTTCTCATCAGCGAACATATCTGCAACCATTCCAAAGATGGCATCCAGGTATTGTGGTGTTTGTACGAGATGAACGCTACCATATTGTACAAAGTTGTCCAAAGCTGGAAGCATATCTTCGAGATAAAGTTCGGCGCCAGCCTTGAAAGTTGCGTGAATGAGCTCAAATGCTTGCCACATGGTTGGTGAGATGGATTTGGCAGCAAATGTACAGCTGTCGATAATCTCGAAAACTTCATTGTAAAGATCTGCGACTGTTAGTATCAGCAAGTCTCAAACAAAGATATAAGGGGGTTTCGAACCATAAAGTTTGTTCTCCAACGTAACCTTGATGACTGGCATTAGAATGGACTCCATGTGCAAAAGAACATCAGGAGTGCTTTCTAAGGTCAAAATCAAAGTGCCGATCGTTTGCAAAACTCCAAGTGCAGTAATACTCTTGTCATCCAAGTAGTCGCCATACTCATCATCTTCTCTCTTTTCGTTCTTCTCCAAGAGTTCTCTGACAATTCGTAAATATGTGTCGCGCAACTGCTCGCTTAATGCTACGGCAAAAGGCGTTAATTCAGCTGCGAATACCTCAACAAAGTCCTCCATAACATTTGATAATGCATCCACATCAACTTCGTTGGCAAGTTTCAACAACTGTTGCATAATTTGTGGAATGTTTGATTGCATGCTTGTACGGATGATATCGTGCCTGATCAAAGGTTGCAATGCGAGTGCTGCTTCAACGCGAACTGGAAGATCTGGATCGGCCATACATTCAAGAATGTTTCGGTATATAATAAGAAGATTTTGAGTATCCTTGAAATCGAGTTGTTCAAATTTCTCAACGGTATCGCAAGCCCGGGCTCTCAAGAATCCTTGAGTGCTTCGGAAGTCTGGGAAGACATATCGGACCAAGAAATATTCCACCTGTTCGGCAATTGGACTCTTTTTTCCTAGAATGACACTGGATAAAGTTCCAATCATTCTCAAAGCTCCTTCTTTTGCAATGTGATTCTTCCGACTCTCTTCGGCAGCCTCGTATTCGTTCACAATCGAATTAACAAATGTAAGAATGGTAAAAGTATGCTTTCTGCGAACTTTGGTGAGTGTAATCAAAAAGTTGGTCGCGGCGTTATCTGGTGCCGAGACTTCCTCATAGAAATTTAACTTGTGATGTAAATATTCCTCTGGGTCGGTTTCGAATTTCTCAACATCGTCGGCAGATAGACACATAACTGGGAAGAGAAAGTGGGTAACAAGGCTGTCAAGATGTGGCTTCAAGTGAGCCCACATTTGCTTCGGTCGAACACACTCATCGAGGAACACCAAAGTATATGAAAGACAGGGTCTGCTGAGCCATGTTGTCTTTGCGACCCATTTCTCGATCTGCTGGAGGTAACCTTTCAAAATTTCGGGTGCGAAATTGGCCGTGAAACTTTTTGCGAAAGCGGCATAATCATCTCCGTTGCCTTTCGACAAAGACGTTGGGTTGCCATAGCTAAAAATGTTAGTGGAATGATTTCAAATCAACTGCGCATTACTCACCGGACATAAAGCCTGTTCAAATTGAAGTATGACCATTTCTTGGACTTCCACCAATGATTGGCTTCTCTCTCAGCTTCATCCTCTGGCAAAGCGGTGGCTGGAACATCTTTTGCAACGGTTTGGAGGAAAAGTGTGCACCACCCGACAACTACTGAATGTTCGCGTAAGGAAACAGACAAGTCGAACTATTATTGTCAGCACTTCCACAGATATTTGAAAAAAGGCACCACTACATACAAATGTTGCATGTTTGTATGCCTTGAGAACAATATGAAGCATTTCTCCCGCCTCTTCGCTCATCTCGTTGACCAAACCCTGTCCAATTGTCAAAAGCCTGGGGAATGTGGCCTCCACGATTGCGTCGAAATCTGCGCGATTCTCCCCCGACTTGAAACGGAAAACTCGGCATATGGCGAGGAGACATTGTAAACCTGCGAATATCGATGCGGCATCATTTGTGTTCAGTAATTGAACGGTCATCTCTACAAACGAAGGCCATCTGTCTGGGAAATCGTAATGTAAAATCTTTTGAAGGACTGGTACAAGTTGTTGACGAATTTGTGGTGGGGAAGAAGCAATGAAAGGTAGGAGTCGATCTCGAAATCTAGCCTTCTCATCGTCGGCCATCGGCTTGGGCTGAGTCTCGCTCGGTAGCCATGCTCTCGTAACGCGATTTTTAAGGTAGACAACCGCTGCAATGTAGCGTTAGTAGCTGCCAACAGCGGGGTAGATGGGTATTCCGGAGAAGTTTGCATACTTGATAACCGAACTGCAGAATTTTGCTCTGCTTGTAATATATCAAGGAGAGCATCTGTGAACCCAGGGTGCTCTTCTGCCTATTAAAATCTCGTCAGAGATGTTTTGGAATTAAAATTTGCTTGGGAATGCTTACTGCTTTCAGGTCCAGTTCAGCGCGCCGACGAGTATCTGCGTCAGGATCAAGTGTCGAAGCAATGCGACCTCGCAAGACGGCAACATCCATCTTTGCTATCTATTGAAAGTAGCTCAATAAATTGTTAAAAGTTGTCTTGGATTCTGGGAACCGCAAAAAAACTTGAGCACTTCAAGAATTCCAGGAAGTTTTGTCGTGTCAATATATTTTGTGGTTCACCTAAATTCGCCTAGCTGAAAAAAGCAAGCGAATGAAAAAGTTCCTTCTAAGGAAAGGCTCCGGCTACCACTTGCTTGCTCATTCCAAGCTTTAATTATAAGCAATTCACTAGATGAGAAGCCTCACTTTTACTTTATATATGTGTATATACATGCATATATATCTATACATACATCTATACATACATCTATATACATCTATATACATCTATATACTTCATACCCAATAATACATCCATTATCACTATATACAATATTCATTCAGGGGAGAACGTAAGGAGGGAAGCCAAAGAAGAAGTACATCATGTATAGGGAAGGCTGCAGAATCGAAAGGCAGTATTATGTTACACAGGGAGGAAAGAGTTTATCCCAAACGCACGCAACGCAGACTGAAATTGTGGATTTGTGTTTGCTTCTCCGCACCCTTATCAGAGGGCTTTGGCCTGCAAAGAGGGGAAGATAAAAAATATTCAAGACCCCTCCTTGAGCCTTAAGCGCCTGTTGCATTATTGATTAATGGGGGTGGGATCTGATCCACGATACTGTGTGGTACTATTGGTATGGTATGGATAGTGTGGGTGGCATTTGGATGCATGATGTATGAAAAGGAATCTTGTGGATGAAAAGAAGATTCAAGACTGCTCTACTCTACTCTACTAATGACTTTTGTTGTCTAGGGCTAGGTATCCATCAACTCCGTACGCATACATTAACAGTATTAGTAATTTATTCTCTACCAAGTCAGGTTTGTATGTACTATGTATGTACTGTACAGTGTATACCATGCACTATATACTCTAAAGGAATTGAAGTGGATCACCTCACCAACGCAAATATTTATTAGCCTGAATTATGCAATGAAAGAGCATTGATTTTGAAGGTTTCCTGTGATGTCTTTTTTACCTTGATTCTTGTAAATTTACATGTAATTGTCTTATATTCTCCCGAAAATCCATGTTAGCATAAAGTGCCTATTGGCATATGTGAGGTCTGATGCATATCAAATTAGGAACATCAGAAGAACGGTGAGATCCATTAAACCAATAACCTTGGATCACCAGGAACTACCAATTCATTTCTAGAAACATTCATCTTTGTTCCACTTATCACCATTGCCGAGATTGCCTCAAATATTCTGTTGATTCACAACGTTTAAATTCGAAAGCCTTCCAAAAGACTCATGCAAGTTGCCATATTCGTCATTTCCAATTAGTCTGCCTTCATGACAGTGGCCATCGGAGGGCCAGCGGAGTGATTATGATTTTGATGTCTCGAGATCTAGCCCCTCCGTAATCGATATCCTTTGGTGTTGAAATGGCGGTGATGGGATGCAGTAATATATAGCAAATGCAATGAAGTTCATAGATGATGATTAGAATATGGAAATAGTACAGAGTTGCTTGTACATGTCGAAAACCTACCGAATAAATTCAAACGGAATGACAAATCATCATTTTGAGTCAACATTCAAAGCTCAGATCAAGCACCCATACGATATGATGGCATTTGAAATTATCATCTCGTCTCCAAGTGATTAGAAAGGGGGGGGGGAAAGACGTACCTACCTCAGATGGATCATCGGACAGCACGCATTTCCCATTCCCGAGCCACGTGCGAAGCGGCTAATCACTCGATGCCGAAATGGTCCGAGCTTTCTCCAGCCTTGTCAGGAGAAGGTTCACCAGTTGCATGTAGGAAATGACTAGTATTCTCATGATGAGCTTGTAATTGCTTACAATCACAAGTGAGCAGTTAATCTTTAGACAGTTCGATGTTCACTGATAACTTCAAAACTCCTCATATTAATCGTTTTATCAAACTCAATACTCTCTTCTCCCAGGAGTCCTCATGAGATCTGGGATGAGGTATCCATATCTCTACCAGAAAAACATTGGACTGGAAAGAGGTTTCAAGCGCTCAAGGTGTCTTTGATGTCTTTGATGTCTTTGGTATAGCCGAAACCAGTGCGGAAAACCCCGACGCAAGGACTTCAGTATACTTGTGTTGAGACGCCATATTGGCTTGTAAATACGACGCTTGACTTGCCGTACTCCGTACAATGGTCGACATAGTAATGTCCATATAGCACTCATTCCTCCAAAGCTAAACGAGGACCGTATCTACTCGTTCAAAACTCATAATGCTATGAAATCGGAGATTTCCAGAAGTACAAGTCTTGTACAAATCTAGGGCACTGTATCTCAGCCTGAACCTGATCAAATCCTCATAGTTGGACCTTGAGTTTGATGAGGAGATCTGCACAAAATATTTACAGTTGACCCTACGCAGATATGTTTATGCATGTTTTAGTATAGCATGTAATCGACATTGACATTGCAATTGAGGCACCAGTGGAGGAATATTGATTCACATATGCCCTGATGTGGCAGATAAATACGAATCTATAGCTAAGATCTCACTCCACAAAGTATCAATGGGAATATCATATCCATATATCCCATTTAAACCCTAAACACGCAAACAATATGTTATTGCTCATGTAGCATGAACATCACATGGCTCAGAAAGTTTCTCGTCAGACAATCCTGCAAGCAAGTCAAATCCCCTTGCAGCAAAAGTAAAAATTTGGATTTTGAGGCTGCCAGTTGTCATACCTTGAAATCAGACGAGGTTCGTTCATCTGGCAAGTAGCCAAGACATATTTTACCTCGTATCCCCACAGATTCGCGTACGCCATCTCGCAATTGTAACGCTGCACACTTTCTGCCTGAAGATCAGTTGGGGTATTATTTACCCCGCAATATTGTTCGTTTAAAAGGACTGGATTGAGGTATACGGGGCTGCGGGATGAGGGGTGAAGGGATCTTATAAAGTTATGAGATATTCTCATTATGGGGTGCCTGTTTTTAGATAACTAAGGAGGTACTAGTTTATAAGAATCTTTATCTATGAAACCTGAGTTACTATGGCGAGAGCAGACTTATCAAATACCTTGGCCTTTTTCCTTTTATTTTCGTAGGGTTTCTTTCTTATTGTCTCTACCTTTATTCACCCCCCTTACCATTCTCCATATTCAATCACTAATTGGCTCTCTCACCATAGTATTCCCCATCCAAGTCAAGCATCAAGACCTATAAAAACCGTCACAGTCAACCCATGCACCCTCACCCCCACAATTTTCACAGTCATCCCTCCTTCTTCACCTTGCCCAACCGTCACCATCTCCACTTCTCATACCTCCTGCCCACCAGTACATTCATCTCCTACCACTCCATTCATCCAATTCAATCTTCACAACCGTTCTCCTTAAACCTCTCTTACTCACAAACCCCGTCTTCAGACAACCCCGACCTCCTGTTCCCAAAACTTCTGCATCTCCGACGCCTTCATAACAGTCCCCTGCACCTGTCCCTATTCCATCCCTACTACTACTATCTACACCCCATATCCCTCCACTTGCTCCCAAACCTGCTTTATTGGCCACCCAATCTACCGTGAAACTTCTTGTTCCACTACCATCGATACCTACACCACTCCCACCACCAGCACCAGCACCGCCACCACAACAAATAACCTCGTAACATGTTCCTGTCCCTATTATCCCCCCTACCCATGCCCAATACATACACCTACGACCGTTGTCACGGTGCCGACAACCATTACATTGATATCGGCGCCAAGTTGTGATAGTATTACGGTTACGACGGGGAAATCGTGTCCGTTGATTGTAGGGGGTCAGTGTATGAGTTCTGAGGTGAGTTTTTCTTTTTTTTTTTTGGTTTGGTTTATTTCAGCTCTTCTCTCTTTTCTTTTTTATAAATTCATATCTTATAACCTCTTCCCTTTTCCCTTCTTATCCCTCTCTATCCTCCACAAATCCAAATCACGCTTCTGATCCGAACTGATCTGATCCTGAGCTCTTCCCAAAAATCTCTCTTCGTCGAAAGCGCTTCGAAAATGCTCGAAAGCGCTTCCTTCTTGCCAGCTGCCTAAAAGCTTCTCTTCTTCTTTCCAAAGCTTCTCCTCTCTTCTCTTCCAAACCCAAACCCAAACCCAAACCCAAACCCAAACCCAAACCCAAAACCAAAAACCAAAACCAAAAGAAACAAATCTAACCACCCTCCCCCCCCCCCCAAAAAAAAATTGTGTACCTACCTCTCCACCATCACCACAAAATGCAATTGTGGGGATTCTAGATTCTATAGGAACAGTTACGAGTTGTAAGACGTCTTGTGATGGTAATGGTGCCTCTGCTACGATGTGGAGAACGATGGCGTTCCCTTGTCCTATGGTGCGTTTACCTGGGGATGTGATGTGATGTGATTTGGGATTTTGGATTTTGGAGAGAATGAAGTGAAGTGAAGTGAGGTGAGGTAATTAGAGATAGTAAGAGAGGGGTGTTTTGGAGAAGATGAATTGGATTTTGAATCCTTAGTCTAGTCTTGCTAGTGGATGCGTTATCTCATTTGCACTTCTGTCATGATTGATTTTAGAATTTGGAGATATACTTCTGAGACTTATAGATGTGTCCTTGTGATTCTAACTTCTATCATACAATGCGTATTATGCTCATTTGTTATCTCCAACTTGGTTTTTATTAATCATAACCTGTGCGCTTAACGATGAAATGATTTGGTATCATGACTCTTCTTCCTCTTCCGAACTAACCTCCTCCCCATTCGCGATAGCTTCCTCCCTAATCTTTCTCGCTCTCTCTCTCTTCTTCTCCAATATCTTCTTCAATCCCTTTGCCACATTGAAAACACCATTTGTTCCTGCCCCACAAGCCGCACAACTTGGATCCTTCCTATATCTCTTCAATGCACAACTCTCACAGAAATAATGCCCACACTTGGTAATAATCGGATCCTTATATTTCTCCCTACACAATATACACGCAAATGGTATATTCTCCAACAGCGCATCATCATCATCATCATCCTCCTCTTCTCCCTTGCGATCCGCACCAGCAATTTTCGTTCCCCCTAACGTTTTCTTTCCCTTTGTAACATTTTCCCATTCTTTATCGAGTTGCCAACCTGCTTTATAATCTTCACGCGCATGTAGATATTTGCAATTATCTCCGAACCCGCAAAATCCCGTGATTTTGTAATCCTTGCAAACTTCGGGCGCAAAATCAGTTATAGTGATTGTGCGAATGTTTGTAGGTCCTTTGATAGGTCCTACGACGCGATTTGGGGCGTCAGGATGCTTTTGTATGAACTTGGTACTATTTGCTAATCCTTTGTAAGTGCCATCGGGCGCATCTCCACTCGTAGGTTTGGAACGTGTGGTGCCTAAGAGATTCTTGCTGGAAAGGGCATCTGTTGCATTCTCATCGTACCAATTGCTCGCTCTGGTAGCGTCGTCAGAAGCGCGGATGGTGGTGGTATGAGATGCGGTATATTTTGTTGCAGAAAGTTCGTTTGAGTTGGTCGAGTTATTATTGATTGTAGATGATGCTGTTATTGCGCCTGTATTCTTCTTTCTTCGTTTGATTCGACGTCCAATTTCATCTTCCGATGAGGAATATCCTGATGTATCATCATCACTGTCTACAGGTGGTGGCGTTGCAGCTCTTTTGCGAAAATTGGATTTTCCCTTTGCAGATCTCTTTTTAAATATAGCAACTGGTTGTATAGTATCCGAAGGAAGCGAAGTAGACTCAGGAGTGTCCATTGTATGTTTTCTGAATCGTGATGGTGATGAATTGATTGTTAATGCTGAAGTTGTATACAGGAGATGTTTATTTACGAAAGGCTGAGGAAGAAGCAAGAGCTTATCAAACTTCAATATTAGGTAATCAGCCTTATCCGCCGAAAGACCTCAGGCATGATTTGTAAGAATTTCCAGCATGGTGGGAATTTCTTCAGTGCCAGCCACCCTTGAAGTTTGGTAGAAGTGAAGTGTCGGGCCGTGGCTAGGATATACCTAGTCAGTTGTGATTCGGTAAGCATTTGAGTGGTACATGGGAATTTACCTACTGTACTCCGTGCGTCTTTTCATCCGAAGTAACTGAGTGATAAATTCTCGTCATATTTGTTTACCTGGGTACCTACTTTTACTATGCAAACTCAAATGCAAGTCCTTCTGGTCACCTACCCAGACCGTAGTTTATATTTCCCCTCTTTGAGATACTAGATAAATCCTAAATAGATAAATACTAAATTCCAACCAAGTCTTTGACCGCGATTAGCTTTTAAACTTTTTCCTTTTATCGTTGCTATTTTGATCTTGTACGCGGTGCAGCTCTTTCAGCCAATCAATTTGTTTCTAGTGATTCGATGATTTGTTGATTTGTTGATTTGTTGATTTGTTGTTCTTGATGTTTTGTTGTTGTCATTTCTTATGAATCAGCATAAATGAAAACACATATAAAAAGAATCCATTCTTTTGATTAGCTGGGAAGGAAACTTCATAATCCACTTGGTTCATGAGGCTATTGACAACAATCAATTGACAATCCTTATAAATAATTGGTCGAATGGGATGATGAGTGATTATACTTTAGCTAGATACGTAGATAGATGGATGAATGAAGGAATGAATGAACAACTGGGATAAAATAAACATATCGAGTTAGATGCTAGATAAATACCTACAAACAATTGCATAAATATAAAACAACGCTAGAATTGTTCTTCTAGCTAAATTCACTTAAGACTTGGTTGACTGACTGACTTCACTTTACTCTTGATCCTTGACTGTCGTGAGTTTTGACTCTTGAATAAAGTGAAGCGAGAACTTGCGAACTACATACGAATTGAGAACTGCGATCCCTCCTCTCCCTCACCTCACCCTCACCCTCGCCCTCACTCTCACTCTCACTCTCCCTCTCTCCCTCCTCTTGTACCACCACATTCGAGCGAGCTTATTATTCACCCCTCTCTCTCTCTGTTGTGATCTTTCGTGTTCATCAACACAGTCCACTCATTTTTCTCCTTATCTCGTCTTCCCCTTCTTTTCGTTTCTCTTCCACCCAGGATACTTTTAAACCGCTCTAACTGATCCTTTTAACTATCTATTTCCTTCAACCGCTACTGTGACAGTACCATTAATCCAAGGGCACCAGTAAAGGATCGAAAATTATTGCATACTTACTGTTTGGTCGCGTCAAGATATACAAAATAAACCCCGACATCCTGTACCCAGGCGGTTCAAATCCGTACGGCACCGATAGATCAACACGCGAACCTCTTCTTCCCCCTGGCTACCCCAAGATCTGCTTGAAGTTCCCCGATCAGCTAAGACCAGACTAAACTTGGCTCAACTTACAACATACAACTTACAACTTCTACAAATACAACTACAACTCTCCTACCTGTAGTAACACCTCATTTTATTCTCGTCGGACAGATTAATCTTGACACCGCATTTGTTTACTCCGATCTACGAATACGAATTAGTCCGGCACTTTTTGAGGAGCCCCAAGTCCTACCTGGGCGCAGAGGGTTTCTCAATCTACAAGACTTGTCTTTAATTCAAAATTATCCTATCCTTTCTCACACATTAAATTGCGGTCACCACGATGTCAACCTCTTTGGCCATGGATCACCCGTCAATCCTGTCCGACGCTGGAGACAGTAGCAGCGGCAGCAATGATCCATTCTTGTCCCCTCCATCTGTTTTGAGCGGCCACCGATTCTCTCATTTCGATAAACAACTATTTGCGCTCGGCCCCGCAACATCCCCAGAACAAGCCAAACGGGCACTAGAAGCACATCTGGCGGAGACGGAACGAAGAATCCAGGAGGCTTCGAACCTCGGTACAACCCTTCTACAACAGAGGAAGGATTTAGGCGAGCGACTGAAGGAAGTTGAGAAACAACAGAGTGAAGGAGATATAACGCCAGAATTGCGACAGAAACTGGTTGATATTGAGAAGGAATACAATGAAGTAGGGAGGGAGACAGCGAGAGCTTTCCTGCCAAAGTCGAGAGTACCCAGCAGCGAGATGGGGGCGTCACCTTTTACTGATAAGGTACAGATTGATAGTTACATCAAATTTACCATCACTAACACAGTGTAGCGTTCCGCAAGCCCATCCAAATTCGAAAGTCAAGCTACCGCTACCGCTTCCCCATCCAAATTTAACGTTCCCAATCGAAAGCAGCGAAATCAACCTGCAAATAGGGTACATGATATCGAATTTGCGACGGAAATTAGTACTTCATTGTTAGCACAAGTACGGCACCTACAAGCACTCTTGGCGGAGAAGGAGGAAACACTCAAGACTGTTGCGCTTGAAAAGTCGAGGTTGGAAATAGAGGCTGAAGGTTTTACTCAGCGATTGAGGAGTCTTGATGAAAGCGAGAATAGGTATAAGGACGAGAATTGGAACCTGGAAACTCAAATCCATGAACATTTGGCTGCGCAGAAAGAGGCCTCGGAACGTGAAAAGAGGTTGATGCAGAGTCTAAGTCTTTTACAGGCCGAAAAGGGTGCTGCGCAAAAGGAATTGGATGAGATTAAGTTAAACCACGCGAAGCTCCAAGATCAACACACATCCGAAGTAAAGCATCTCGATGTGGATCTAGGAACGGCCAAGCGAAGCATGACGATCTTGGAAACCGAAAAGGTGGCGCTTCAGAAGAAGGTTGAAGATTTGATGGGCCAAAATCAAGAGCTTGCGCAAGCAGTTGCCCACCACCGAGCACGAATCGAAGAGCGTGAAGCATCCCAGGGTAGTGGCGAGGAAGAGCCTCAGTCAACAACTGATAACAATACCCCTGAACACTCTCCGCCTCCATCACCAGTTAAAATGACCCCTAGACATAGCATGCTAGAATCGGAAACTTTGAAGAGCTCTCTTCATCACGCCCACAGAATGATCCAAAACCTGAAGGGCAATATTCATCGCGAGAAGACCGAAAAGTTGGAGCTAAAGCGCATGCTGCAGGAGGCTAGGGATGAGATTGAGGTTGCACGCCGCGGTGAACCGCAAGTAGACTCACCTGGACCGAGGAGAGCCCGAAAGACTGCTCCCATTCAGGCCAAAAAACCTTTCAAAGTGGGTCAACTTGGTGGTATTAGGAACAGCAGGAGTGAAGTCTTGATTGAGGAGGATCAAGAAGACCACTTTGAGGATATTAACTGGGAGGATGATCATGAACAACCGAGTCCCAGTCGTGGTTCCCGTTCTCTAGGCGCCGCTTCTGGTGCTGCTCTTGCAGCTTCGATGGCAGCTGGCGTTGCTAAGTCTTCACATAGCGTTTTCGGTAGTTCCACTGAACAAAGTGATGCATTCGAGACGGCAAATGAGCGTTCTACGGAGACGGAAGATTTTCAGACTGGTGTAGAAGAGATGGCTGGCTCGGATGACACGGACACGGAAACAGAGAAAGCCGTTACTATTCGCGCAAAGGCTTCACGTCAATCCATGGCTTTGTCGAAGGCTGGCAATCGTGATTCTTTCCTGAGCACTGCTTCAACATCCGAGGATGAATATACGTATGAAGACGCGAAAACAGCCGGTATTCATCCACAACGGCTACGACTCAAAGTCAGTCGTAATGGCAACCGACGTTCACGTGCTGCTAATGAGGATGCTGAAGAAGAAAGCCCAATTGACTTTGCCGATAGTAGCAAGCATACCCCTCGACCAGCTAGACAAAGCTTGTTTGCAGAATTGGGCGAGTTGGGAAGTGATGATGAATCCGTTGCTTCGGGTCCTCCTAGTCGCTATGCATCAAGAGGCAATACTCCACAATCATCAAGACCAGGTACGGCCAGGAATGTCCCTGCTTCAGTCATACCGCCGTTGCCAAGAATACCAATGATCGATTCTGCTATGATGACTGAACCTTGGGAGCCTGAGCCTCATGCGCCAACGGTAACTGTGCCATTATTGTCAGGCCTGGCTGGTGCTACAATTGGTGCTGCTAGCGGTGTTGCCGCTGCCTTAGGCTTCAAAGCAGAGCATGATCGAGCTGTGTCACCAATGCCTGAGCTTGAAACTCAACTACAAGTTCCTCAATCCGCAGTCGATGCTACAAACAGTGGGTCTCTGGTGGAGGAAAGCCAACCAATAGTTTCACTTTCACATAGCGAGCCCCAGGCATTTGGCATTGCACCGGAAGCTGAGGCAACTAGGTCTGTTTCAAGACAAGAAGTTGACCCCGTTTCTTCACAATATCCAGGTAAACCTCCCATGTCTGAAGCCGCCAGTCAATGGCACGAAGAGCAAATGAAGCAGCAAATGGAGGGTTTATTAAAGGTTCAACCGCAGCATGATTTAACACGACCAGTGTCTACAACATACAGTGACATGAGTTCACAATATGATAGTGAACTCATCGATGAGAAATTGGACAAATTTCCATCGCCCCCGGTCTCGCAGACTAATACACCGACGACAAGACTGGCGGTGGTGGAAGGAGCAGCTCCAGATGTTCCGTTGACAATGTCCACAATTCGATCTGAACACATCGAAGCCCAACCAGTCTCAGAAGTTGAGCCAACACCAGCCGCTCCACTAACATTGTCTACTATTAATTCCGAGCAAATTGAGCAAGTTGATGCCGATCCGGCCCCAATTGAGCCATTAACGATGTCTACCATCCGTTCTGAACACGTTGAGCCAATTGTTGAGGAAGTCCGCTCAGAACCATCTGTTCTGCCAGCTATCCTACCTTCCACTCCACAACACTCATCAAGACCTGATTACTTTTCTGTGTCTCCAGGTTTAGGCTTCTCTGCCATCAAATCGGTGGATACAGAACCTATTGCGCCTTCCACCCCAAGAAGTCCAAAAAGAGATGGTGTTGTGCTCTCTAGATTCCCAGCTTCGGAGAATAAATCTGTGAATGAGGATGAATTAGAGGCCAAATCCCCAGTTGCAGAGAGTATATCCCTGGAGGAAGTGAAACCAGAGGGGTCTAAGTCAAAAGAAGAGCCTCATACACCAAAGGCTGGTTTTATCAGCTCCGTCTTTGGTGGCTGGAATAGAAAGCAGACAAATGCGCCAATTATTGCTGAAGATGAAACGAGTCAATCACAAAGTCAATCACCAGTGGTAGAGACACCAGAGTCTCAGCGACCATTTAAGGTAATATCAGGTAACACTACTGAACGATCTCCTAAGAATCCACGTGTCGAGATGACAGACGAAAGTTCCCAAACCGCTTTGACTGCAGAACAAATTGATGATATGCTCAACAAAAGCAAGAGACAAGAAACCATCACCACTCAGGACGGACCTAAATCTGTCCTTCCTTCCTCACCACATTCGACCAATATCCCCGCAGCTCTTAAGACCCGCAAGTCACAAGAAAGTATCGGTAGTGTTGGTCGTCCAAAGTCGAAGGGTCTTGACATTGAATCTCCCGTGGATGTTATGACTGGGAGGAGACCCACAAGTTCTGGAAGTGGTAGGAATGCGTCCATCTCAAGCATTCATCCACCTCTACCATCAGATCATAAGCAAGTTATTGCTGCTGCGGCTCAACGCACAGGTTCTGCAGGTGGATCCGGTGATCATAGACATCTTACTACCCTTGCCGAGGACCAACAACAGCAGTCACTGCCACAGCCACAACGTACGGGCTCATCCACTAGCGCTGGTACAGGTACTATGGGCCCTCCACCAATACCATCCACCAACAAAAATCGACCTAAAACCCCAAGTTCTCAGACTCATGGGTCCTCGAAGGTAATCTCAACTTCAAAATACAGAAATCCATCTACTGAGCGTGACGTAAACTCCCCGAGTGGCACTGGACGGTCAAGACACTCTTCAGTATCTTCATTCGCATCTGAGGTTGATACTCGCTTCAATCTGCGCGCTGGAGTACCAATGCCAGAAGGTGTAGAACCAAATACTGATCCAAGGATGATTAATGCTATCACTCAAACTATGATTGGTGAATATCTTTGGAAATACACTCGCAAAGCCGGCCGTGGTGGAATGTCAGAAAATCGTCATCGACGTTATTTCTGGGTTCACCCGTATACGAGAACATTGTATTGGAGTGATAGAGATCCTTCAACTGCCGGCCGTTCGGAGCTAAAGGCAAAGAGTGTGGCTATCGAGGCTGTTCGAGTTGTAACTGATGATAATCCCATGCCACCTGGATTACATCGCAAGAGCTTGGTTATCTTGACACCTGGTCGAACTGTTCAATTTACTGCTAGCACAGGACAACGTCATGAAACTTGGTTCAATGCTTTGTCATACTTACTTCTGCGTACAGGAGAGGATGCTGTTACCGATACCGTTGAAGTTTCCGGTGCGCTGACAAGCGAGGATGTCAATGAGTTTAATCCAGGATATGGTCACGCACATCTTGGTAGCAGACGAGCGCCTCCATCCCTTTCATCGTACAATAGTCGAACCACTCGTAACGACTCACCGATAAGCAAGGATAGAAGATACTCTACGATGCATCCACGTTTAAGTTCAAGGCCGTCAAGGCCATCGTTAGGCTCGGCCACTTTCTCTCGACTTAGCAGTTACCTGTTGCCTGGCGACGGAAATAGATCTTTCTCTGTTCGACGAAGCCGAAGTGTCAATGGCGCTAAAAGCATTTACGAGGCTAGTGAGGTCCAAGATAGTGCTGAGGATTTGAGAGAGCAAATCGAAAGACAAGACCGAGAATCCGATAGATTAGAGAATGTGCGAGCATGCTGCGATGGTTAGTCTTGGGTGTAGTTCTGGCTCTAAAATTTTATCTAACTTGTGTAATAGGAAAACATGATGTCGGGCATCTCCATCACGAAACTCCAAAGGGCCGCCAAACCATGAGTGTAGCATCAGGATCTTATCGACAGACGCATCGTGCTTCAAGTCGAACCAGTCAGAGACCTAGCGAACCAAGTCAACAGACATAATTCCTCAATCACAATCAACCCACTGAATCCAGTCACAATCTTAAATAATCTTTACGAATTCATGCCTCTCCTTGAATTTTACTTTCGCCCAACTCGACCAAAAGAATCACATTTGGTTTTCCCTCATTTACGGCAAAGAATGTTTAACGGCTGCCAGGACAACTATCAAATCTATCTCATTTGTTCATGCCTTCCTTCATCCGTTCATCCATCCATTCATCCACAAATTTTCTTAATTCCTTCCTTTTTTCTTTGCGTCGCCATCGTTCATCGTCCTTTTTGGGTTTTAAGTCAATGATACCTTTTCAGGCGAAGGAGTTATTTCAATTCTTTTTCGATGACTTTCGGGGAGTAGGATTAGTACACTATGATAGTGGACAGACAGGGTTACGCGAAACTTTTTTTGTCTTTTGGGATGTATTTGATCATTTATTTTCTCTCCCCAAAAAATGCATGGAGAGGAGGTGAAGCGCAAATTGATGGGATGGTTGGGTGGATGGATGAAGGAATCTTTTTTAACCTTTTCTTGTGTTGTGTAGGGCGAGTTTTATTATGTATTTGAGGGGAAATAAATACAATCAACTGAATATCGAGGATGAGAATATGTATGCTTGACTTAATCTGGGCTGATGTGACTAGATTGACTAGCTTGAGTTAGTTTTGGCTCAAGCTTTCTGGTGTGATTTGAGATGAGAGTGATGACATGAATTTCCATGGTTATCTACAATAGGCTATTGGCGCCTAGTATCTGGGATGGAAACCTTGTGTTGTGTGTGTTTGAAAAGTGGAATCATATTTTTTTATTCGTCTATTCACGGGGGATAAGAATAAGGAAAAGAGCGCGAGAGATAGGAGGGAAATGAAGGTGAAGATAAAGATGGAGATGAGTTTGATAAGTGGTAAGTGGTAAGTGGTAATTAAGTGGTAAGTGGAGAATAGAGAGGTGGAGGGAGTAAGAGTACTACTGATTCTTTGATTTACTCTAGCTACTTATTAAGTTATTTGGTTATAGCTCAGCGAGTTGTATTGTAGTGTATTATATAGAGGGATGTAGGTAGGTAGATAGGTAAGTAGTAAGTAGGTAGATAATTATTAATTCCATTGTAGTAATTATATCATAAGGCTGAACATCTGCAATCTACCCGGGATATTTAATCTCTATAAGATAATTATTCTTTTTTCTATAAAGGTTTTGTAAAGTGTTTATCTGATAATATTATAATAAAATCTTATTTATAAATAAGAATTATATAATTATTTAATAACATTTTATTATCTAGAGATAATACTATTTTTTATTATTATTGAATAACATTCGAGTACTAAAAAACTATCAATCAATCTTATATGATTATATAATTATAACTTTTTCTCAAATATATAATTGTATATTCTATATATCCGCAGGTATAAAAACACTTGTAGATGTAAAACAGAGTGGTGTACGCAGGCAGTACCGACGGGGTTTACCCCAGACTACCCCGGATATTGACATCATTTCTACTAGGTATTATATATATGAATATGCCATGTGTCACGATGTTACGGTGTCATAGCAATTTAAATACTAGATAGTTTTCGAATAGTTTTCGTTTTCTATCCTCCAACCAATAGTTTTCACTTCTGTCTTATCTTGTTTTGTTCTTTTAAGAGAATGAACGATCAAATATGTTATATAGTCATTTTGTTTTCTACTAGTTGATATTTACACTTTCGCTTTTTTCATATGTGTCAAATGGTTCTTAAGATAATTTGAACGATAATTGAATTCTTATTCTGTAATTGGATGAGGGGATGCAAACAAATACTTATTATCCGTGTGTGTTGTGCGAATGATAGGAAAGCTATTTCGAATTGTAGTTTTAGGGGTTTTTCGTTGTATCTGTTTATCATTGTGGATTGGTTATAGAGGGTGTAATGGTTGGTGTACTATAAACAGTGTATCGAAGACGTGGTCTGATTAATCAATGAGATGTTGATGATGGTACCGTGATGTTTAGATTTATAACGCGAGGTGTTTTGCGTAGGTGGTGGAATGGAAATGTAATCTTCTATGAGTGAGTACGAGTATTTACTCATGGAATACTGGAAGTGTTTCTCGAGTTTTAATTTTAAACTTCGTCCTCTCTCATTTTAGGGTTTCCCTCTTATATATTCTTGATTTACTGCCAAGTTGACCATTCTGGATCGTGCCAATATAGCAGTGATATAAGATTATTTCCACTTTGTCTAGAGATTCATGATCATATTCACATCACCATTGGTAAACTTCATGTGGCTTGTAGCTTGTGGTGCGCAGAAGCAGGAGTCTCTAATATAAGGATACGGATAGGATAAGTTGTAGAAAAAGCAGAGGAGAGTGAAGATTAATGGATGATAGATAGTAAAGTCTAGAAGATGTTTTAAAATCCATCTTAAATAACATGACAAGCCCAATATCAGAATGTCAAATTCAAAGACCATTAGATATCAAAGTGGGCTTTCAACACACTCCGAGAGTCCACCATTCAGAATACAAGTATGACTACTTTCTTAAATTACTGTACTACACAACCAAAGTTGCTCGTGCAAAAATAGTTTCTAGAATGCCTTCATTTCTAGAACTTTGAGTTTCTCATGCTCTGGGAAAAACCTTCGTACCGGTCCTCTCCTCACAGATGGAATAAAGCCTCACATATTCAGGATCTTAGAACCCCTATTCAATATCAAGCGACCCACTTTGTAAGTTTTACTCTGCCATTTGATCTCTCGTCATATGGTGTACACCATGTATACGATAAAGGTCTGCTAGGTAGAAGCATCCTAAAACTATGCTCTAGCTCTTTTGGGAAGGCATATCAACCGCTACGAAGATCCACAGAGTAGATTAGATAAGAACATAAAAGATAACCCTTGTAATTGTAGTCTAGCCTCCCGCAGGGACGACACATGATGGAAAGGAGAGGAAAATTATGTATGTATCATGGTAATTAAACCAGCAAATCTTACTCAAAGGTGCACGTGGAAATTGAGAGATAGAGAATGCTTGCAACCGATAGATCCCATTCTTTATATTCAATCACTGTCGGCTTTAGCGATTGAGGATACGGAGTAGATACTTCTTCACGAGGGGGCAGCCGCGAGTAATGTTTCATCGCCTTCGCTTGAGGCTAAATTGCAGGGGTGGAATGATTTGGTTACATAACTTACGGCTTCTCCTCCGCGGTTTGAAGATCTAATCGTCCCCCTTCGGTAATGCGGCTATGCGGCATCTGACCCAGGTAACTAAAGTATGTTTTACAAAGCTAACTGGTTTGATTGGTCGTTGGTCTTGCTCCATGTGAAAAGACAGGGTTCATTGCCGAGGTCCGATCGGTAGAGAAGGTTTGTGCAATCATAATTTCCAACATGGATTCTGTGGAGTTTAAACTTTATCCAACATTATTGGATGTTGGAATTGATATAATACCTCACATTAACAATTCTGGTTAAAATGTTTGAACTTCTGAAGATTCTTCAGCACGGTTTGAGAGGAAATAGTCTTCTTCGGACTGCCGAGAAGTTCTTCTCTTGTACCGCATGCATATGCTTGATCAAAGACACTATTGACTTTGCTGCCCTGAAGACAAAGACCTTTTGTGCGGACCAGCGTCGATTCGACGTACTTGCTTCAAAGTTCAAGTGTACATCCATCATTTCACCATGGATCAATTACTGACAAGATATTCCTTCACAACCACCATCCTCATCACCCTAAGCATCTTCTACGTCATCTATAACCTCATCCAAAAAGTCCTCTTATATCAGCGACAACGCACCTTCGCCAAACAAAATAATTGTCTTCCCTGTGTCTCCCATCCGCAGAAAGATCCCTTCTACGGCCTCGATTTCTTTGCCGACACTATTCGTGCGGCTCGGAATGGAAAATTCCTCGAGACGACTCAAAAACGATATGAGTCACTCGGCGTTTACACATATGTCTCTAACCCCCTAGGTGTCACAACTATCAATACGGCCGACCCAGAAAACATCAAGACCGTTTTAGCGACCGCGTTTAAAGACTATGAATTATTTTCTAGGAGAAAAGCTAGCTTGATGCCAATTTTTGGGCCGGGAATCTTTGCGGTAGATGGAGAGGAATGGGAACATTCGAGGGCGATGTTGAGGCCGAATTTTGTGAGGAGTCAGGTGGCCGATTTGCATGTTTTTGAGAAACACTTTGGGAAGTTGATCAAGAGGATACCTAGGAATGGGGCCACATTTGATTTGTCAAAGTTGTTTTTCATGTTGACTATTGATTCTGGTGAGTTTTTTGAAGCGAGGATCAGTGAAGCGGTGGATGGCTTGAGGAGATATGAGAATGTGGTATCCTAACTTTCCGCGGTATAGCTACGGAATTTCTTTTTGGTGAAAGTACGGATACATTGGACGAAGAGAAATCGAATTCACCCGGTCATAAGTACTCGGAAGCTTATGACTATGTGAGTATTGGGCCTGATACATCTTGAAAGCACATTTACTAACTTTCACAGATGGCTGAGCGGGTTGGCTCACAAATCCGTTGTAAGTAAAGCAAAACGCTCATGCCGTACTCTGTTCTGCTTCACGAAACAAAGAGCCATACTAATAAACAAACAGTGGGCAAACCCGCCAACTTCCCGCCCGACAAAAAATACACAGATTCCATAAAATACGTGCACTCGTACGTCCGCACCTACGTAGACAAAGCCCTCGCGCTCCAGATCACCGATCCATCGCAAAAACCGCAGGAACCTAATTCAGATCGCTATATCTTCCTCGAAGAACTCGCCAAGTCCGGCTACAGCGCGCAGAAAATCCAAGCAGAGTTGCTTAACATTCTACTTGCGGGGCGTGATACAACTGCCAGTTTACTTACTCTTCTCTTCATGGTACTTTCTCGTGAAAAAGATGTGCTTGAGAAATTGAGAAAGGAGGTAATGGGATTAGAAGGAAGACAACCGACTTTTGAGGAAGTCAAGGATATGAAGTACCTAAGATGGTGCATTAATGAGAGTAAGTTTTTACTTTGCGTGTTCATTTTATCTTCACATCACCTACAAAGAACCGCAAAATACAGGAATATGAAACTAACAGATCCCAAGCAATGCGACTCTACCCCATCGTCTCAACCACATCTCGCGTTGCAGCCCGTGACACGGTACTTCCTCGCGGTGGCGGACCTGACGGAAAATCCCCGACGATGGTTAAGAGAGGAAGTGTGGTACTATACAGCTCCTATGTGATGCATCGAAGAAAGGACCTTTATGGAGAAGATGCTGATAAATTTCGACCTGAGAGATGGGAGAAGTTGAGGGTTGGGTAAGTGATTCAATATTTGATCTCTATGTTTGAAGGACAAAATGATGTACTAACTTGTGACACAAAGCTGGGAATACATTCCCTTCAGTGGAGGTCCTCGTATTTGTATTGGGCAGCAATTTGCACTGACCGGTTAGTTAACCTTCATTTATATTTACATCCCCTCATGGGGGCCCGTAGTAGCCGGGCAAGAAAAGACTGACAGAGAGAGCAGAGGCATCGTACACCACAATTCGTCTTTTACAAACTTTCTCTAGAATTGAATTGAGAGATGATGAACCCTTTACGGAATGGTTGACATTGACTTTGTCAAATAAAGGGGGTTGTAAGGTAGCGATGTTTGAGTAGGCGAGTAGTTGAGGAGTAGACAGGGAGAGAGTAGAAGGAGTGGAGAGGTAAATAAAAGTAAAGGACGAAAGAAAGCTATGAATGAAGGATAAACGCGGGTACAAGCATCGCAGCGTCATTGTAGAAAGCATCATGAATGACTTATTTCCTGCTTACAAGTCGCATCCACTCGTGTACATGATTACTAATATTTCTCTGGTATGGTGCTGTGATATGATACCCTATCCATAAACCCTAGGACCTAGAATAGGACAAGCATTTATAGACATAGATTGAGTGCTACCCAGTGTGAAACATATCCCACCACTTGGATAAGCTAGAAAACCTAGCGACAGGAACAAAAGTCTCATCGCAAAGCACTAAAAATCAATTCCCTATCCAGCCATTTACCCACCTCATCTTTAAATATCGAACGGGACGTCATCCCGCTGATTTGCTATACAAGTACACGCTTCGGACTTATCTTTCTTTTTCTTTTTCAGAAACAAGCAACTACTTGCTAAATGCTCTAAATCTTATGCCAGATATGCAAATTGTCCATATTGGTTACTGACCTATCATCACGCCACTACGTTACTACGTAACCAAAGAAAAATGATGTAACACGACACGGCACCTAATAATTCCAAGCCAAGAACTCGAGGCACACACGCAAAACTTGATGAAACCTACAAAAGAACAGATAGCACGCCAAAACGATCCAGACCAAACCATCTCAACATTGACCCCAAAAAATACTGCTCGCCGAAGTAAATCGGGATCTATTCTATAGATCTTTAAAGCCTTCACCGAGAAGAAGTAAACATAAAATATACTCATACTAAACATATTGAGCCAGAACGCCATTCTTTGATCCATTAACGAATCCCCACTTGCCACATCGGAAGAACGTTAGCCTTACCCGCGGTTGCATGAGATGATCGGTATGTCATTGCTATTTCAGCTTGCATTTCCATCATGGATCATGGTTTCGCGATTGGTGTTTAAAGGGTTAACATGTTCAGTGTATGGACCTTGTGTAACCGAGAAAGACTACTTGCGGTTGATGCTAAAAGACAATTAGATTTAATAGTGCGATTTCTGCATGTGGTAGGGTCTACCTACCTGCCGGTAGATTATTGGTAAGCACATCAAGAATAAAATTTTGTTCGCATGGTTGAACGTAGGTATTAAACATGCGACAATGATGGAAGTGCTGATAGTCTGAACCACTTGACTGATATCATGGCTTGACACGAGACAAGGAGAGACACGAAGAGATGATTTAGGTACCAACCATGTAAAGCTTAACCTTATCAATGGTAAATCATGAATGGGCATCATCCTCTGCATGATTAAAGTGTTAGTGACACATTCAATGCGGTACCATTCCAGTGCCAGGCTCCTTGAAGACAGATTGAAGAGAGATAACAATGAGAAGATAGCTGAAAGGTATTGAGTCCCAGCAAAGACCTTTGAAATTCATCCCGTCCAATATCAATCAGAGACAATTTGCCCGAGATATGCAATTCGTAAATTCAGATAGAGAATGATTTGATTTGCATACAGATATCTATCATTTTTCGAATGTATTAGAATTTGACATAAACCATGCGTTATCTCTTGGAACTCCAAGGATCAGCCAGGTCTTTGGCTCACATTGTTTGGTTCTCCAGGGCGGATCAATGCATTTGTACGACATAGCATGTTCCCCGCAATGGATCATGATATTTGTGTTTCAGCGCCCGACGCAAGCGGTGTTGATGGTGAAATAGAAAACTGCACAACTGTTGTCAGACCTACTACCAACTGATTAAGATTGAACCCGATGTTATGGTGGTTGAATCCATTGGCTAAAGGAGATATCTCGGCAGAGGGCGCGAATGGTTCAGCATTGTGAAGATATGCGGGATAAATTATGGCCTCGCACAGAGTTGCCTCCCACTGTCAGCATTAAGCGCATTTATAATCGCAGAGTCAAATGATGATGTGCATTTTCCTCTTTGCAAACGATATTTAATATAGTTATGATGGCGCCTGCAGTGTATCCAGCGATCAAAGCCTCTAAAGACTTCTGGTGTATGCATAGAGTTGCAATGTAAAACATTTCATTGCATCGGGACGATTATTGATGAATGCCTTCATAACGCCACAATCCTTCGAAGTGGGGGCCGAGCATTATTTCTGGCCGTGTCGAATATCATGCTTCAAGCTATGAGGCGGTCAACGATATGGCGGCACATACGCTTTCTGTATAACATACACGCCGTACCTACTCATAGCTTCCAAAAAGACGATGTAGTAATTGAATGCATATGCATCTGCAACAAGAGGACGGAGGGCAATCACCGAAAGATAGCTTAATTCCAGTCCAAAACAAGTTTGATTTTTGGGTGGATTTCAACAAATCGTTCTCTTGCGTGGTGGTATATTGCGACGATTTGTTAATTAAATCTTCACTATCAACGCTCGACTTACTTCCTTCATGCTGTAACCAATTCAAAGCTGGCTTAAGGAATTCGTCCTATCACCTTGATTCGACCCTTCACCGAATGGCTCCAAGGCTGGGGCCAGCAAAGAAGGGCCAAGTTGCTCAATCCGTTATGTCCTATCGTGGTTTTTTCATGAAAGAAAGGCAGAAGGTTTGCAAAGTGGTTCGCATCTTGCTTTGCTAAAATTTGCTGAGAAATTCATCAATCCACGGTCCCACTTCTTGAACAGAGAAAATTCCAACCAGGCTGTTCTTGATAGCCTGACATCTCTTCTGGTCAGAATTGGATATGTGTCGCCGTGTCTCGATTTTAGTATTTCATACTTTTGTCGAAATCGCATGATGTATCAAAAGGGTGCGAGGACGTCTATAGCGTATTTGCGGATGTAACACTCGGTGACACGCCATATTGATCGATTGGTCCATGATACTCTAGCATATCAATTTTTTTTAAAATACGCCTATCAATTCCGCCCTGCAGCTGAGAGTGATAGATGTTGAGCCTCAGAGACCGGGCGGCACAGCTTTCTTCATTGACCTTAAAACTATGCATAAGCCAAAGCCTTATCGCATGACAAAATAAACTCGGATGTTGAAAACAGCACATACCTTCTTGATAGAATAGTCCGTTCACTAAACTAAAATGCGTAATTGAATTGGGGATTATTTGCACGGTCTTGCCGTTCCGCTGTTTTGTAATACAACTACTCGATGACTGTTCGTTGGTTGTGTAACACTACCACATCCTTTTATTGTACCCCTCCATTCCCACAACTCAGCCTAGAGAATAATAAAAGTCCTTTAATGTAAAGCTCCTCGCCTCTTTTTGCTAATCAGGTTTTCAACGAGGCTTCGCTTTACAAGCTACTTTTACGGTGTCCAGAAGAAACTGCGGCCCAAACCTGAGTATTGACTTCTAGTTATAATCGCGCCATCGCCCCTATTTTCTTCTGTAGCTCGTTTACCGAATTCGATGTCAGTGATACTTCCACCAACGCCCCACCTTACTACTCACGTCTAATATCAACACGATACAGTTACTCCCTCCTTTCAAGATGAACCATCCACAGCCTAGAGGCCCTCCGTATCCACCTCTCGGTAAGCTATTTGGTAGATTTCTTCTCGATCTTTGACACTACTAACACGATAGTTAGGGGCAATGGGGTGGGGTGCTCCTGGTCTAGCTCACCCTCCTCCAGGTTTTCAAGGCCCTCCTCCAGGGTTTCAAGGCCCTCCTCCAGGTCTTCCTGGCCCTCCTCCAGGTTTTCAAGGTCCTCCTCAGGGTCACCAAGGTCATCCAGGTCAAGGTGGTCGTGGTCCACCTCCGCCGCAAATGCAAATGCCTATGCGTCCACGACATGAATGTTCTTCCCACATAGTTGACCTCAACGCCACAGAGAAACGACCACTTGACGATGCAGCGTGCAGAAAGTTGTTGACGACATATACGGTCCATTCGATCAGAAAAGTTGTACCGGCTGGAAAGGAGAAATCCACCTGGGCAAAGGCTGTGGTAACTGAAGAGCCTTTATCACAAGAAGATATTGCTGCGCAAACGAAAAAATTGAGAGACTCCCCACAAACAATAGCAGATAAAAAGGCAGCATTGTTTCCTAATCAGCAGGCTCAAGTCAGTAGGCTCTTGGATCGATTGAAAGGCGAGGAACCGGATCAACACTTTGATTGGTCCCTTGTCCAGCTTGACAGAAGAGAGAGATACCACAAGAAAGTGAGAGAAACTGTTGTGATCACAGTGATAGTAAAACGTGCAGTCAGGGATCAATTCAATGCCATGGCCATTTATCAACTCATCGAAAAGAACAAACAAGAAAGATTGGCAGAATTAATGAGACCTCCAATGACGCCACCTCAGCCTCAAAATCCGCCATTGATTCCGCCACCAAATCCACCACCAAATCAACCACCAAATCCACCACCAAATCCAAATGACCAACCTCCAGCTGTCGTAGGAGTTCTTCGTACGCCTAACCACAATGGTAGTAACCGCGGCAGATCCAGGAGCAGAAGCAGGCAGAGGCCAGCTCGTTATGATTCAGACTCGAACTCTGATTCCGAATCTGACAGTGACACAGACTCAACCGGAGCCTCAATCTTCAGCAGTTCCCTGGCCACTAGCATTAGTTCTCGATCCGATGAACGCTCAACAAAGAATAATTCACGGAGCAGACGAGGACATAGCCATAGCAGACACCGCCCACGGGAACACCATAAGAAATACTATACCCACAAAAGCGAGTCGCCTGAGCCTATATTTCAAGAGTTTCGACGAAGTGGCGAACCAAGGCCTCCTTTTGTTGCAGAAATTGCCCCACTTACTGCTCCCGATGCCATTGCTCAAGCATTTCAACAGGGCAGAGAGGAAGAAAGGGCAGCTGCCCAGTACTATCTATCACAGTCGCAGCGACCAATCATTATCGATGACCCTCCAAGAGCTGTGGTTCCCGCTGGCCCTCGCGAACTTGAACATAACACCGCGGCGTCACGTTATCCACCTCGTCAACATGTGGAGGTCCCGATGGCGGAAGCGCCTCAATATGTAGAGCCTCGATATTTAAGGGCCGTACCTAGACGTCGAGAACCACTATACAGTGATCGACACCTTGATGACGTATATGAAGATGACTTTGCGCCTAGTATCATACGGAATGTGAGGCCAGTTCCACGAGAGGCCGCTTATAGACGCCGACTCTCTGACGTCGAGAATTATATATCCCGGGATTCAACCCCCCGTAGAATCCCATTTACAGGTCTTCGGCCTCAGATTCCTCAAGTTCGTCATCACCATCCGTTCGCACCAAGAAGTCCACCACGACCTCGATATGCTTCTAGTTACAGCAGTGATAGTGCGTACACATAGGTGAAAGTTTCGTTGAATCGAGTTGTATGCTTTTGGATGCCTTACTTTCCTTAAAGTTTAACACGATGTGTTATCGTTTCGGCGTTCTCAGTCTTGGAGACTGAATCCCTATGGATGGGTTAGTAATACTTACTGTGTATCAATTGGTGTCGGGAAACTGGTGTTGATTTATGGTAAATGGATGGATCAATAGCGCAGGAAATTATACCTCCGGCGTGAAAACAATGGACGATTGACCACTTATGGTCGTAAAGTACTTAGTACTTCTCTTATGTAGTAGATACATGTAGCACCAAAAGTTGATGTAATAGCAATTCTTCGTTTTTTTTAAAAAATAAAATAAAAAAACCTTCCTTATGAAAAGTAAGAAATGTATATGATTGTGCCAATTGCAGGTTTTAGATTCATAAGGGAAGCAGACTTCTTAAGTGGATGACATTTCTGTGAGATGAATATTCCATGCCGTGGGAAGAGTTAAGTAAGGCTACATTGATGCCCAAGAATGAATTGTACAATCAGAAGTCCCGAGATAATGCATTTTGGTCCATTGAAACATCACATCAGCTCAATTCGTTGGCAGTTTTGATAGGATCAATCTTGGCCTTTGTGCATATTTGAGCTTGCAATTGGACATTGACGAATACACCCTTGATGGCACTTGGATCTTTGAGATGACAGATCGATAATGTCAGTATTAGATTTGGTTCTGGATGAATGAATTGTTAGTCCTATATGTAAAGGCAGAAGAGGCGGAGTGAAGTAAAAGAAGTACACAAGAAGTAGTTGATCCTTTTTCTTGATGCAACGGTGATATGATGTTCTATACATCGATGGGAGAAAGAGGTCTCCGTACAAATTTTGGACCGAATGACGATTTTTGGCGGGGTTGGACTCTTGTAGAGTGTCAGGTCCCGCCGAGAGCACCCCACTCCTAATACTGCCGATTCAAGAGAAGTTTGATATAATTCATACCATCTTCCTCGAGAATCATATCAAAAGACAATTTCAATCTCATCCATATCAGCGTTACACTCAAAACAATCAAATCATTCTACGAATCACCAGAAAACTCGCAATCATGCCTCGTCAATTTTTCGTTGGAGGTAACTTCAAGATGTGAGAGCTTTTGTTTACTTTCCTCTTTCCCCGCCAAGTAAAAAGGATTTCAGCTAATTTTTACTCTTGTTGCCAGGAATGGATCTGTTGAATCCATCAAGAAGATTGTTGGATACTTGAACGATGCAAAGTTGGACCCAAATACCGGTATGTGTCGACTCTTCGTTCATGTTCTCTGTTTGTTGAGGATGTGTGAAGGATTTCCTCACTTACCTATTGCTCTCTGAGCTCATAGACTTCAGATTAGAATTATGCTGACATTTCTTCCGAATAGAGGTTGTCATTGCTCCACCTGCTCTTTACCTTCTCCTTACCCGCGAGCACCTGAAGCCCGGACTTGAGGTCGCAGCTCAAAACGTTTTTGATAAGCCAAATGGAGCTTTCACTGGTGAAATCTCCGTTGAGCAACTCAAGGATAGCAACATTACCTGGACACTTCTCGGACACTCTGAGCGTCGTGTCGTTCTCCAAGAAGATGATTCATTTGTAGCATCCAAGACCAAGGCTGCCCTCGATGGAGGAGTCGGTGTTATTTTCTGCTGCGGAGAGACCCTTGAGCAGAGAGAGTCTGGCAAGACAATTGAGGTTGTTACCGCACAATTGAAGGCCGTTAAGGATAAGGTTCAAGACTGGTCAAAGATCGTCATTGCATATGAGCCAATCTGGGCTATCGGTACTGGAAAGGTCGCTTCCACGGAACAAGCACAGGAGGTACACGCCGCTATTCGCTCCTGGTTGAAGAAGGAGGTTAGCGAGAAGGCCGCAGAGGAGACCAGAATCATCTACGGTGGCAGTGTCAGTGAGAAGAACTGCAAGGATTTGAGCAAGCAAGAAGATATTGATGGTTTCTTGGTTGGAGGTGCTTCATTGAAGCCAGCTTTCGTTGATATTATCAACAGCCACTTGTAAGTGGTTTTAGGATTTCATGAATTACGACTTTTAGTTGGGCATTGGACCCTACCCGATAACAAAAAAAGTCCGGGACTATCAACTATATTGGAGCCAAATTGGAATGTCGTGCTTGTTGTGCGTAAAAATTCTAATGTGTCGATAGATCTTTGAATAGTCATGACCAATGTAACAGCAAAATTTGAAGCATGGTACGGATAAATATTCTGGATTGCAATAGACAAATCTTGTGAAGGAATCAAGCCCCATTATACCAAGCTGACATGTAATTTTCATACTTCCTCGGACAGCTTTTGAGTCTTTGATCCTGTCAAGCAATGATGATCCTCTTAATCTTTGATGTTCATTTTCATGATATAGACCCCTAGTAATTCCACGGCCCCTGTTTCCCTGACACGACATGACTTCGTTAATGAGGCAATGGAGCCGGAGACATGGCCTATGAGACTGCAAACAGGTAGACTAGATGCTAACATCGACAAAAACGGGGAAAACGTGTGAAGAGCATGGCTTCCATACATCCAAACTATTCGACATAGGACCATCGGAACCCACGATTTCCTATCCTTAACGCCAGTAATGCTGTTATGTATAATACAACAACCCCTTCTCATTTCCCCCCTCAAACCTTAATTCCACCACTATGGTAAGGACTCCATATACCTCTAACACTCTCATTGATACTTCGCACAGGTTTCTTGACCTTCTTCAACTTCTCTCCACTCGCATCCCTTAGCAGTTCTGCCTTCTTTAATATCTGCCCCGGTTCTAAATTTCTGACGCAAACAGCTTTCTCACGACCATTGATATAATGTCCAATGATAACTGGGTGTTTGGAGGGCCGGGGAGAAATGGTCATTTCGATTTGAGGATTGGCTTTGGCGAAGCCGGCGAGGGTGTTTTTAACGAAGGAACTATGTCATCATAAGTATTGGAGCAGATTTGGAGTTCGACGATACAACTCACTTCATGCCCTTGGAACTGCCAGCCCAATCGCAGTAATGAAAATCCATTCGTGTGCATTGAAGGATGAAGGCGCCGACACCATTCTAAATGCATTGTTAGCCAACATAATTGCGTTCATAAACCGATGATATGCATACCTGGCCAACGGTAGTTTTCCTTAATCCTGTAATCCTCATCTTGACTGTTGTGCTGACGTCAAAATGTAAACTCCAGAATTCAGATACATTCTACATGTCGAGGTTCGAAATTGATAATTTCGGGATCACGTGAGTAAGATATTTTAAGCTTCGGAGCTCAAATCTCAGGTCTCTATCAGGCCTGATCACATTTGCGATGCGACACAGTTTCTCCAAACTGTTCCATCATTTAATTTAACACAGTTATTTGGCGGTTATCCCAAAAGCTGCAGATTCATCCCTCTGAAAAATTTGGGAATCGCTCATAAGTCACAATGACCGATAAACTTCCACCAAATCTCCTCGCGCTTTTCGCGCCTCGACCCCCTTTGCGATGGGTTCCGCCTTCAGACCATGCTCCGGAAAATCGCAAAACTCCTGCTGTAAGCGGTCTTGCTGCGTATCTCCCGGCTCTTAAGGAATATAAGGAGACCGATCAATACACACCCACAGAGAGCTGGCTTCAGAGAAAGGACCGTGTCACGCAGGAGAAGAAGGCCGCACACGAAAATATCATTCAGGAAGCGCCAAAAACATGTGAGGGCCTTCATTCATTTTCTACATCAATATTTCATCTCCAAATCTTCTAGTTTTGAAATTGTTGAAATATCACTAATGTTTTGGTTATACAGTCAAACCATCAGAGGATCCTAACATTCGTGGTGATGCCTTCAAAACACTTATTGTTAGTCGACTAGATTATGAAGCTACTGAGAAGGACTTGGAGCGCGAGTTCGGTCGATTCGGACCTATTGAAAGAGTGCGTTTCCTTAAAATATACTGCTTGATGCAATATGCTAATATCGGGATCTTGCAGATTCGCATAGTTGTCGATACCCACCAACATGAAAAGCCTGGAAAGAAGGTCAAAAAGCATCGGGGTTACGCATTTGTTGTTTTCGAGCGAGAGAAGGACATGAGAGGTAAAGCCGAGCACACCCTATACCCCCCCCACCCCCCCCATACACCAATGGCATTATTGCGCAATTGGCGCATAGATTTAGTGTTTCCACTTTCTTGTCTTCGTTTTTCTTTACTTCTTGATGCCCAGATTAAGGTATATGAATATGGGTAAATGACTAACAATCGCGCCTTGCTCGCGCTTCGTGAATAGCTGGTTTAGAAAACTGTGACGGTATCAGAATCAAGGATCGTCGAATCAAGGTAGACGTCGAGAGAGGACGAACTGTGAAAGGCTGGCTACCACGCCGTCTCGGAGGAGGACTTGGAGGTCGTGGATACACGAAGACTGCTAGTTCACGACCCATCGGTCCTGGTGGGTTCAATGGCCCTCCTGGAGGCCCTGGTGGCTTCAGGGGCGGTTTCCGAGGCGGTTTCGAGGGTGGCAGAGGTCGTGGCGGCTTCAGAGGAGGTTTCGATCGAGGTGGATTTGGCGGTGGTGGTGGCGGTGGACGAGGAGGAATTGGCTACCAAGGCCGCGGAGGCTTTGGTGACAGAGGCGACCGTGGTGGGTATGGAGGCTCTAATGGCTATGCTCCCCCAAATGCACCAGCTGGCCCAGGAGGTGGTGGCCGGGGAGGTTTCGGTGGTGGCGGCGGTTATGGTGGTAGAGGAGGTGGAGGCTTCGGTGCAGGATCTCCAGATCGCAATGGCCCCGGGGGACCAAGTGGTGGGTATGACTCTCGTGGAGGCCGCTCATATGATGACAGATCTGGAGGATATCGTGGCAACAGCAACCGTGGTTATGGTGATCGAGATGGAGGTCCTCCTCGCGGAGGCAGTGGCAGCAATATGGAGCCGGTAAGACCCCGAGACGGTAGTGGATACCGTGATAGAGATGGACCCAGAGACGGACCCAGAGACGGAGGATACGGCGGTCGACCACGCGAAGACGATTCACGAAAGAGACCTTATGACAGTAATGGCTATGAGGAAGATCCTCGCAAATTACGAAGGTATTAGGTACAACAGGACTGGCCCGTGGGTTCAACAGTCTTGTGGTGGGTTTTTCCGAATCTTCCATCTTTTCTCCCTTTCTCACCAGGGGTAAGCGGTTCTTCGATGAAAGTTTTCACTCAAGGTAGTGTTGTCGCCTAATCTACTTGCATACTTGTCGACAGCATCTTCATAGCACGGTCAAAAGTAGTTTTCGCTCACGATCAACCTTCTCTCACCATGATAACTTGATCTCATAAAGACTTTTGCGACGTTCTCGATATGCAGAAATACGAAATTTCTCTCAATGGTTTGGTATGATATGGCTGGTTTCTCTTAACGCATTGGAGGCTTACTTTGATCATGGGAATTACGATCAGAGGTAAGGAATAGGTACCACCTGACCATCCTCTAGTGCTTTAGCAAATTTGTCACCTAGCTAGATATATGGCTCTTTTCATGTACGGTCAAGGAGGGAAAAAATGAAGCTCCTGTGGTAAGATGGATAGCTCAGGCATAGCACTCAGGAAATTGCTGTTTTAATTTTTGAAGTACACATATTCCATAACAAAAACGTGGCGCCGGTAAACGCCTCATAGTCTAGTCTTCTTTGACTGTATGATAGTTTAGAACAGAAACGACGATCCCAATATGATTTTTGCTTTTTCCCTGCTTTTACTCGCTCATTTCCGTAGCCTCTATCTCTGTTACTTCTTGATTGGCTGCGCTCCAGTACCTATTTCGGAATTAGATTTTTAGATTACAAGAAATCCGGCTGCGCAAAGGCTGCGTGAAGGAAAGAAAGGGAAACTTACGCAAGTAATTGAACAGTGAACTCTGCAGTAGCAACGCCAAACAATTTCAACAATCTAGTCTGCCTACTATCCAACACATCCCCTTCATTACAAACACAATAAGGATTCTCCAACGTAATCTTTCCCTTGGTCAACGTCGTCGGTACGTTCAATCTTCTCAACTCAGGTTCCAAACTATGTGCCATTGGGATATCATTCTCGGCGTCGATTTCTCCTCCCATACTGTATACGATTCCGGCGGGGATGGTGAAGTTTCTGCTAGCTTCGGTCCCGGCTCGGGCGAAATCTGTCTTGGATAGTTCTTGGAAGTAGGTGATGATGGAGGAGGGTTCGCGGTTGGTGAAGAGGAGTCCAACATTGCCGACTAGGTGAGGGGAGAGTAGAGATGTGTTGAGTTGATATTCGGAAGCGGGGTCGCTGCCGAGCGCTTTGGACATTACTTTTGTCTTTCCGAAGAAGAGTCTGTGGTGAGGAGTAGGTTAGCATTTATTACCACAATTGAGCATTCAAAAATGGTTGTCAATATCTCAAATCATCCTGCTTCTCCGATTCTTTATTCCAACCCCTCTTCATTGCCACTCCGCTTGTTAATGTTCGACTCTTCGCCATCTAACCTTTCCCGAAAAGCAGCGCAAATATCAAACCCCAACGATGAAATCCATCAATCCCAATTTCCAAATCGCAAATCTCAAACGCCTAAATAGAGAATATAGCATACCGACAATCAGTCAACTCATTCCTCACATCCTTCAAATAAGTATTCCTCATATTCTCCACACTAAACACAAAACAATGCTGATAAGTATCGAGCGATTCGCGCACATTTGCAAAGAGTTTGAGCGACAGCTCCTTGCCCTTTTTATCGACTTTGGTAAGGTGAACGACGCGCGCGCGCTTGGATTTAGGCATTTTGCTTATGGAGAATTGTGGTGGTGGTGGTTAATTGAGGAGAGGAGTGGGCGAGAGATGGTGGATGGATGGAGAAATGCGGTTCTTGATATTCGAGGTAATTTTTTATTTTTCACGAGCTTGCGATAGGTAGTGATAAGAATTTGGAGCTAGGCTTATCAGGGAATAGTCGGGTGGGAATTTTGTAAGGGTCGGCGTGAGGTAAATGTTGTTCCGGTTTTTGTGCTGTGGATGGGATGGAATTGGTGTGAAATGTTTACTTTGTTTGTGAATTGGGTTTTGGCAATTGCAGGAGCTTGATGTGTTGATTCTCGAGTCTATATTGTGTGGAGATGTTGGAGTTTATGGATTATGTGCAGTTTGCATTTTACAATGCGACGAAATGGAATTATGAGAATTCATACTCGCAGTTGACTGCTACTGCAAAAGGTACCTCTCTTTATCTATCCCCAATTCTTCCTGCATAGCTTCTAGGATGCCACTTTACTGATGATTCTGGAATACAGGATTACTTGATTTCGAAACCCCAGGCGGTCTACGATTCAATCTCTCATCCCTTAGTTCTCCCAATTTTGCGACTTCTTATGCGCTAGGTAGCGTTGGTCTTGTGGATGGGTCTCTCTCCTACCTCTATTCTTCATTACCCCTTCGCACCACCGCGCAAAGTGCAAAGATTGACTTGCATGAGATAATACGTGGGTATCGACAAATTCAAGAACTGAGAAGAGTCGACGAACCATGGATGTGGGAACAATGGCACGGAGGTAGACGAGTTGACAAACGGGATACGTTACTATATGGACGACTTTATTTACCGCAGAGTACGCTTGAAGCGTTGTATCTGAGAAGAATTAGCCCGACGCAGCAGGTTAGAATTACGTCTGTTAGTGATAGTAGGTTAAGGAATGGAGGGACGATATTGGCACTGCATCAGTATGATACTGGGAAATATAGTACAGAGACGTTGTACTCGACTGATGGAGGGTTACTGGGATTGAGGGGGTTATACAATTTTGGGCCGGATCCCAGGAAAGAGGCTACGGAGCCGCCGAAACAGATGTCGAGGATTGATGATAAGTTTTATGGACGATTTAGTGCTGGGGCGGAGTTATATTATGGAACGTTGAATAAATCGGGAGGTGTCAGTGTTGGGGGAAGGTTCGCGACATTACCGGCGCATAAAGGAATCCCATTGACAGCGACATTGACGCTCAACCCATTGATGGGAAACATTAGTTCGACATATGCTGTGAGAGCAGGCAAAAACTTGTCTCTATGTTCAAGGCTAGATTTTAATGTCTATAGTTATGAGAGCGACCTAGTCCTTGGATGCGAATTATGGAAGATGAGAGCACCGGTTGAAGAGCGCAGAGAAAGGAGTATGGAAGCAAAGCTTGCATGGAAACTTGACGAAGTGGACCTAGAGAAAGAAAAGAAACCTGAGGAGGTCGCAGGGGTATTGAAAGCGCGGGTTGATCAAAATTTGAAGGTAGGATTGGTGTGGGAGGGGAGAGTCAAGGAGTTGTTGTTCACGTTAGGAACTTCGATTGACATGAAGAGGCGAGATCAACCGTTTCGAGCCCTGGGACTGGAATTGCAATACTCTTCGTGAACGATGAGGCTTTTGACGATGGCCACAGCTGCGTTCTACAGGACTGCGTTCTGTTGACCGAGGTCGTATGATCAGGTATCACTTGAGATCTTGAAAGACATTTCGACGAGGCCTAAGTGACTGAGTACAGTAATATCTCGGCTAGGACGCTAAGGGTATATCAATACAGCACATTGATAGTGGGAGCTATATTTGAGGGCTATATTGGTGATATCAGGTTCATGGTATCGCCAAGTGTGCAATCATTTCTTGGCATAAATCGAGTTTCGAATGAGGAGCTTGCTCAGACTCACCTTGACGGATAGCATGGGCTTACACCGCAATCAGAAATTGTGAGAGCAAGCCGATAGTAGTACGACAGGTCACACACGGGACGGAAAGAGACACTACCTCGTAATGCCGGGAGGGACCCCAAACTATAGAATCAGCAGATTGCCTAGTCAGCAAAAAGGCAAAGCATGTACTCCGTAGGACAAGATCTTTGAACCCGATCACGGAATCGGATCGAGGAGTTACCTTGTAGGTAAAATGCCCAAAAAATCACGACCCGAATGGAGATTCGGAGAACATTCCGAAGATGCTGATCCCGTGATATTTAAACATTTCCCTTTGTCGTCTCCCCGAAGTCGGATACCCCTTCCGACTGGCTGCAAAATACCAAAATAAATATCATAGAGTCGGAGCTAACGATGATGGACATAATGCAATGCACAATGGAGCGCTTCGTGCACAAGCCAAAGAAATATTATGTGCAGCAGCCACTGCTGCTGCACCGGTCAAATGATCTCATAGTAAATACGTACAGTCTTACAGTAGTACGTCGTCCCCGCGGCTGGAGGTAATACAAGTCGATACGGAGCACATTAGTTAGTTATTTGACCCTATATGATTTGACATGACCCTACATGATTTGGTATGACCCTATATGATTTGATACCCACTAGATACCTAGTGTATCACAAGAATTTTCGACTTGATATTCCAGCCACAAGATTTTCGGTATTGACATTAAACGTGCCATAGTAATTTGTAAAGCACCTGGAAAGTCTAGAAAAGGATATCGAGGAGTTTGAAGCTTTTTCTCGGGTGATGGGGAATCTACGAGTATTATATTGTACGTCTAATCAAAAACAGCAGATTCGAGGACTTCCGGTTGATCAAAGGCTTATTTGGGACAATAATAAATATGAATCTTATTGGCCATTGTACTGATCTTATGAGCCAATGAGATGCCTAGCATCCTTCACTCAGCTTAGCTAATCTACCCATCAAGGTTCTCATTTTAATCTTTCACCGGTCTGTTTTTCCCCCTCCACTTCTTTTGGATTTTACTAGTAGGTTACCAAGTCCGGTAGTCTTCATGCAAGCTATAATGGATGGAATGGATCTGATTGATATCTTCAGATACCTTCATCAATCATCATACCATACAAACATACAAACATACAACATACGACATACGACATCGCAGATATCAGATATCAGATATCTCCCTCACTCATCTTCTTGACGCTACTAGCTACAAACTTCCTTTTCTCATCTTTCCTTCTATTTTCATATATACTTTGGTGAAATTTGTAAGCAGAGACGAGACTGTACATAAGATTTTTACCTTATATCTATTGATTTTCTTCCTCCTTGAAGATCCAGTCGTGATATAACAAAATAAATTTGGTGATTGTTCGAGCTTTTCACAAACATTTCATTATTCGAGTAGGTACTTGCTCCGTATTTACTTTTCATTACCAATCATATCTCTTCAACACTCGACCGCTTCCCCCAGCTAAAATAACTTGCTTCCTGCTAATAAACTATCTTCTCACTAGGTAGCTACGCAAATCCTAGGATGATATAACGTTTGAATTTTTCAAACCAAGCTTGGGCTAAATTTGTATCCTTAATCGCTATCTCCGGTCAATATATACTTGACGACGTTCGATATTGTTGAAGCCTTCTCCAACGGTTTCACAAGGCTTTTAGGGACAAAAAATAGCAGTGCGCATACATACCAATTGCCTAAAGATATTCAACAAGAATATCTAAAAGACGGCAGACACAAGTCAAACATCAATTGGGGACAATAGGATACCCGCGGGTTGCAAACAGAGCGGCAGTCGGTAAATATGTCGGAATATACAGTCGAGGTTGTATGTGGCAGTGGAAATGATTATGATGGGCGAATGGGAGTGCGGATATCTTCAATATTTGTTATTGGGTTTGGGTCTATGATAGGTAAGTTTCTCGTCATTGGCATACATGGGCTATTACCCCATAGGATACCTTTGGCTAAAACAAATTATAGGTGCTCTTTTACCAATAGCTGCAGCAAGAACAAAAAGACTGAGTGTTCCGCCTCTGGCATTCTTCATCACTAAATATTTCGGATCGGGTGTGATTATAGCTACCGCTTTCATACATGTAAGTCTCATACTTCCAGCTGCCACTCTCAAACCAATGTGGAGTGGTTAAAAGTTAATCCTTGAAAATTTTGCTAATCACGTTACAGTTGTTGGCACCCGCTACGGAAAATCTATCCTCACCCTGTTTAACGGGTCCAATTACAGATTACAGTTGGGCAGAAGGAATTGCCCTGATGACAATTTTCAGCATGTTCTTCATTGAGCTCATGGCATCACGATACGATGTATTCGGACAGGACAGTCATGATTTGGAAGCCGCCGATCCTGCAAGGGATCTTATCAAACAAACTACCCGAAATGAGAAGCATGGCACACTAAGAACGCCTTTACCGTCAGAAGCTGCGAATAGCCCCCAAGCATCTAGTGCAGTATTAGAAAATGATCATGCAAGCTCGATTACTCAAAGACAGTCAACTGGAGAAGGGCCATCTGAAGTCAGATCCAGTATCCCAGGAAGACCTGATGATTTATCATACCCTCCTGGAGGTGAGGATCATCTTGGACATCAACGAGAACACCATGAAGATGACGATCATTTTGCTGCTCAAATGACCGCAATCTTCATTCTGGAATTTGGTGTCATATTTCATTCCATATTTATAGGTCTCACGCTTGCCGTCACGGGTGATGATTTCAATATCCTTTACATTGTCCTCGTCTTTCATCAAACATTTGAAGGTCTTGGTCTTGGGGCTAGACTTGCTACTGCTCATTGGCCGAAAACTAAGAGCTGGATGCCTTGGGTTTTGGGAGCAGCTTATGGTTTTACAACACCCATTGCGATTGCCATTGGCTTAGGTGTTCGTACAACATTTGCTCCAGGTAGTCAAAAGACTATGATTATTAATGGTGTGTTTGATTCTATCAGTGCTGGAATCCTCATATATACAGGATTGGTGGAGTTGATGGCACATGAATTCATGTTCAATCAGGAGATGCGTAAAAGTTCAATGAAGATGATGCTTTTTGCTTTTGGATGTATGGTTGCGGGAGCGGGTTTAATGGCGTTACTAGGAAAGTGGGCTTGAAAGAGTATATATCTTCATTACGTTTTATAAAGGGTATCGCATAGAGATTGCACGGGACTGGGTATATACGGGATATCAAGGTCTGTCTAAGGTGATTGGAGCTTGGTCTGGGGGTATAAGGACGGTTTGGCGTTCAAAAAGAATCACTTGACCTTGAAGGATTGCCTATTATGTATAGCATTAATAATGGAAATGGAATGGGCATGCCTGAGTTTTGATATAAGGATGGAATTGACGATGAGTGGGTGGACCAATGGAACTCGACCTACCTATAATTAACTTTCAAAGGTTAGATGAAGGAATGAAGGAGTAGAAAGTGTATTTGTAGAAAGAAAGATAAGAGTAAAATTTTCAAATTCAAAATAGGGTCGCCAGACCATTCTTCTTGTGTGATGTGAATGGTTTGGGGGATGCTTGTTTGGATTTTTTTGGATTTTTTTTCGATTTTCGATTTTTGAAATCTGAATTTGGTTTGCTTCGGTCTTGTGGGTGGGGAAGAAGTTGGGTGCTAGGTTTTTTATTGTTGGGTGTTTATTTTTTGGAGCGAGGGGGAGGGGGGTTGTTTGTGAGGGCTGGAAGGTTGGGAGTTGGGAGTTGGTTTTGGTGGTTGTGATATACCACACCTTTCTGGGAGGGAGGGAGTGTTTGTGAGGGCTGGAAGGTTGGGAGTTGGGGGTTGGGAGTTGGGATTGGTTTATTAATTGTAATGAAGTTTAGGGGGGTACGAAGGAAGGAGATGAGGAGTAAGAAGGGAAGGGGAGGAGGAGAGGAGGAGAGGAGGAGATGGAAGATGGAAGATGGAGGATGGAGGATGGAAGATGGAGGATGGAAGATGGAAGATGGAGGATGGTGAGTATAATGTTTTTGGAATTGGGATTGGGACTGGATGTGAAATCGAGATTGGGCAGAGAACATCAGAGTGAGATGTTTGGTGGGGGGGAGGTAATGGAGAATTTGAAATTTGAAATAGGATTGTGATGCGTGGAGGGTAGATTTACTGGGTATAGTATATAGGGGTAAAAAATAGAGGGAAAATGAATTTTGTACATGGAGTGTGGTGATGGATGGGTGAATTGGTGTTGGTTTTGAGGTGAGTTGGATGGATAGATGGATATCAGATAGATAGATGGAAGTTAGCGTGGCTGTATTTGGTGATGAGAAGTATGCTTTTTGGGGGGGATTTTAAGCTGCGGGTGGAAATGGTAGGATGGGAAAGTTGGAATGAGGTTAGGAGTTTATGATGATTAGATATTTGATATTGAAGAGACCTAAACTCACCCAAAGAAAAAACTTCCGCCCCCCTGTTGTTAAGAGGAGAAATATCTCATCGAGTGGTGAGATATCTATTTAAGAATTAATGGTATAGGGATAAGGATAAAGGATAAGAGTAAGGATAAAGTAATTCCTGAATAGACAGCTATAGGGAGAGAAGTATGGCGGTGGATATATCTCCTAAATTTAAGATCTCTCTGATTTCAAGGGGAATTTTAATGTGGTGTTTCGCAGTGACGAATTGGAAGAGAATTGGAAGGGAAGGATTTATGAGAGGTTGGGTTGGTTCTGTTGTGGGGGGTGCTGGGAATATCATTGTATTGCCTTGTGTCTTGTGAATATCGATATCCTCGAGTTCTGAGGTTTCGAGCGGCTCTCGATTTTCATTTTTTGTGTCTTCTTTTTTGAGGGGATCGAGGTTAGATTTAGGGTTGAATCCAAGCAGTAATGTTCACGGAGGACGCTGAAGGGGTGTTATTTGCGTTGATTAGTTGGTTGGTGGTTGATGGTTTTGGTGTACTAATATCTACTCGTTTAGCGGAAGAGTGTCGTCGCTGACTATATCATGGTTTTCACGTTCTGCTTTTGAGAGTACTTCAACGGAGAAGTCCTAGAGCCGCGGCGAATTGTTTTAGGATAGAAATCTAGAAAATGATTTGGTTTCGGTGAATTCGATGGCGAACACATTTTCGAAAAAGGTTTAAAAATTGATGGAATACATAGATAGAATGGCGTAAAAAATGGAAGTATAAGTTTTGATCATTCCGTTCTTAAAGAATTTTCAGTAAAATTGCCTAGTTAGTCCAATGCCTAAAGTAAAGTTGTGTTACTGATAGTCATCTGGTGAAGAAATGAAGCTCTTCTTGTTCTACCGGCTTCAGTTAGCTTTAGGATCGTTCTACGAGATCGTCCACTCATTGCTCTCGAAGGGGCATTATATAATGTTGCATATCTACAATCGTATATCACGAGGCTCATCCTGACAAGTTTCGAATTGGTTTGTGATAGTTTATGATTGAGAGATGATCGTTAGTTGTAGTAGCTTTCGAAGTATTCTTCACGTGTTCTATTTGTTCCTTTGAAGAGAAATTACACAAATATATTGCATATCTGTATATGTATATTACGGGTCATATCCTCGAATGTTTCGAATTAGTTTACAATAAAGGAATTTAAAGAGTTATTAAACTAGTTATCTCTTGATAGCCTTTCCTATAATAGTTTTAGTATAGTTTTTGAATGGTCAGAATAGCTTCATTTGAGCCTAGTACAATCTGTTGATTTTATCGAGATTTCTAAAGTGATAGTGGTTCTCAGTAATTATATTTCATTCAAACCCACACCAAAAATTGTTTACAAGTAGATAGATATAAAAAATGAAGTTTCTTCGTTGTCGAGTCCATTTCTTGTGGAATGGAGCTAGTTCACTTCAAAAAGGGTAAAGCTTCTCTAGAGACAGGCCTTTTCTAATTGAGCAGGAGATAGCTAGTTATTGACTCTCTAAATCCCTCTCATAGTTTATGATTAAGAGGTGATCACTAGTTTCTGTAGCTTTCGAAGTGTTCCACAAATTCTTCTAGTCACCATAATTAAAGGGAGAATTGCTCAAATATGTTGCATATCTGTAATCGTATATTGCGAGGCTGATCCTGACAAGTATGGGGGTCAGTTTCCTATAGTTAAAGATCAAGGTCAATCAATCCCAATTTATCAGTGGTGTGTAATGACAAGTTGCAGCTAACTACTGTAGCGCAACTAGCTTGCGAAGTATCCCTCGAAGTCCTCCAATCAAAGCTCTTGACCCTGGTTTTATATAGATATGTTGCATATCTACTAATATGTATTACGAGGCTCATCCTGACAAGTTTTAAGATAGCGCGAAGGTGGATAGTCAAGACCGCTCACGTTGGCCTGGTAGTAGTCGAAGATAGGGCGGATGAAGACCTGAAAATCACATGCAATAATTTTCGTTGGCGAATTGTTTGCTTGGGCACTCTAGTACGCCGTTAAGAATGGAATTGAGTCTTCAGAGAATATTGGGAGAGGATTTGGAGATATGGAGATTCAGGATAGATTTCGAGGGAGCTCTCAGATTTATTTCCTATTCCTTGGTGTATCCAATTTTAGGTATGACCCATAAACTGAGAAATGTGAAATCATCTCAAATTTTGCCTTAGTGATAGATAAAATAAGTTTAGATCATATATGCGCAGTACTCATGTAGAAGGCTGGATGAAGTAGATCTTTCATTTTAAGTTTCACCAATTTTTGAAACCAGACTGAGCTAGAATTGTCCTGAACCTTCCCCTCACCAACTTAAAACTTTCAAGCGTGATGCTTAAAAAATACTAATAATCTAGCGAAACCCGTTACATACTGTTTGGAGTCATTCTTTCTCCTTCGGCGCTTCTGGTGTGGATGATATGTATTATAATTCGAAGCTAAAGTTTAAGGTTAACGTTTAGGGTTGTATTAATTTCCTAGTCGTTGGTCGGCTAATGTGGCCAATAAGAGTGAGACTAGGGTTCGCTTGTGGAGATAATCGGTAACAACGATTCTTGATATTCTAGAGTCAACCACCTTCGATAGGATGGAAACGCAAGATAAGATGTTGTCAACGTTTAGTTTTCTGCTTTTTCATGATGATTTGTAATAGCTGGTCGGAAAAATTTTGAGGAGACACTTTATGGTGGCACCAACATCAGCCATCAGCTATCAGGTTCTTCTGTCTTCATATTCATGCGTCGATAGGAAAGAGTCATATATGTAGTGCTGAAACCCCGGATTAGATATCACCAATACCGCTAAATCTATCCGATTCCTATACTCTACATTAAATCTCTGATATCAAGGTGAGAATTTGGTAGAATTTAATCGGCCAATGACACAATACGCAGAGCCCGGCACTAGAAAGTAGTTTAAGAGACAGTGTATCCAAGCCGTCTAAAGTCCGGTCGAAAATTCAGCCGCTACTTCATGATTAGATTAGACTATGAAGAATTTTTTAAGGGTAAAACGATACAAAAAGGTTAGATCAATAAATCTAAATTCTAATAGTTCGAACACTAAAGATAGGCATGTGTCACACCTCTACCTATATCAATACCACATTTCCCATCCCGACTATGATCCTGCATAGGATATTAACAATAATATAATAATTAATAGTTTTAGCAACCCGCAGATAACTTGATATGTTCCTATTATCATGCTGTGAAGACAAGCTGGCTGCACATGACTGTTAGTATTACTGTTGTCGTGATAGACTAAATGCTCAAGACTTTCAAAAAAAAAAGAAAAACAGATTTTACACTAACATATGACGGACGCACCGAAATTTGCAGTAGCTCGCTTCACTACCTAGTCATGGTTAACTTGAATGACCTTATATACTCATGAGGGGTAAACTAATGATTTGCATCTAGACTGATTACCGGCTACTAAGGGCAAATCGAAACATATAAACTCTCTTAAATCCCCTGCCGCAAAAATATTCTTCTTCTCCAAAAAAATCCGTCATAACTGAAAAATCTCACAACATATTGAAACATTTCCAGCTTGCAAAAGATATCCTCAAGTTCGATCAACCAGCAAACTCTCATCCTTATACCACCTTAACGACGTCACGCCATTCATCACAAATCACCTACACTACTCCGAAGAATCATCATCCAATACACAAGATGAGTCTGTACGGATTAGTTCATAAATTTGTAATCTGCCGAAAATGCTTCCTAGATGTCGAAGTACATGAAAAATGCTTCCTCGACGAACGTACGGCATCCCAGCTCTTGCTGCGCCTGGATAAATCGTCGAGAATACAAATCATACGAATGAAGATCATTGAAACAAGCCATGCGCTTCATAGTTTAAGAGTTCACTCCCTGCCAAACCAAGAAATTCGTAAGTAAGCAAATTCCCTTTTTAGCGAGTAATTACTTCCCACTTCTGTGTTTGTTCTTAAGCATCGGAAGTGGATATCAACACCCCTAATCTTGACGTTTGGTTCCAATACATGAAAGTTTTGATGAATTGTACAAAGAAATATCCTACAATAACCCAGACTACCTAGGGATTTTGTAGGGTATATCGTAAAAAACAAACTTATCGAGAGGTCTTACTAACATTCTCTTAGCTCCTGATGTCCCCCCATGCACTGTCATCGGTGAGTGGGAAGAAATAATTGAGAGATGTGCTCAATGGCTTCAATCAGTAGAAGTCCAACCAAAAGCACCATTGGAATTGGAAGCAGCCGAACAACTCGAAGCATGGGAATTTTCGGAAGAGGCACGTCAAACTGTGATGGAATATAGATATGAGATTGCTGCTGCGCTCCCAGAACCAAAAAGACAAGCATCAGAATCTCCAAATAGCGTCCAAAAATCACTCAAAGCCGCCAAAAAGGAGATGAAGCTGAGAGCTAAAAAGCCTTCCGGAGAAGTACTTTCGGGATCAAATAAATCAGTAGAGCAAAACGCGAGTTCTTCAAAACCCACCTCGCAAAGTGATAAACTTAGCAAGGCGAAAGAAACTCCAGTACCTCTTACACGAAAATTCTTTTCAGGGGAGAGAAATTAGACGAGTGTTCCAAAAATATCCCAGAGAATCGTCAGGTCCCCAAGGAATAAATGAAGCAGGGAGTTGGAAGGACTTACGCCGAAGTACCAAAGAAGTCGGCAGCATAGGCTGGGACTACTCGAAATATACTACAAAGGCATCTTTTTAAGGTTTCTCGAGTCTCTTAGCATCAGCAAACCAGCGTGACCAGCTGCACAATCCTCGAAACCCAAAAAAATTCCAAAAAAAATCAAAGGACTTTCATGTTCTCCAAGGAAAAGACTATAACGTCCAACCACAACATCATTTCAAATTTGGAAAAAAATCCGATTTGACCAGCGATATCGATCGACTTTTACCAGCGCATTTGGAATAATTTTTCAGTTCGTTCTCACCATATGGAAGTATGAGATCAGTAGATTACTATTCAGCGATTAGCAAACTTTATTATTCTTTAATTGATAAATTATTGATCAACGAATAATAAAGAAACTATTTTTGAGATTGTGATTTGTTTGAATTATAAATTGAGATTTTAATATGTAAGTCCCCTACCCCACATTCCCGCTATCTTGTTATGTATCACGATTATTATAATATAATAAAAGCAAGTACGGTGATTTAAGCTGTTGTTTCTGAGGAGATCCTTATCGATAAGGAATCCTAGGATAAGTGTCTTAAAATAAAATATATCCTAGAATAATTAGTATCTTAAAACAAAACGATTAGACAATCATGTAAGCTTAGAATAAATGTTCTAGGTTGTTATTCGTTTTAGAATAAAGTATCCTAGGATAATATACATCCCAGGACAATTATCCTAGGAGCTATATTATCCTAGAATCAGAATCGTTCTAGGATTAGTATTCTAAGGCCTTTAAAGGATCACGTGATAGATAGACTGGATAGCCTAATCTATCCAGTTTAGGGGATAACCCAGGTAGACCAATCTATCCAGATTATCCAATAGTATTCAGAAATATATAGTTAAGATAGTTTCATAATCTAGAAACTTCATGCTCAACTTAGTTATCAATTAGTTTACCTATATTCTACCTAATCTAATAACGACTTCACTTCCAAGTAAAGACCAATAATAAAGCCTTAACCTACAACTACCAACCAAACGAAACCTCAGGCAGCCGCTGCCTCCAGTACAGTATCGTTACACATCTCTCATTCTCGACATTTTCTTCAACAAAAATAACAAAAATCAATATTTATAATGTTTTTATTTATGAATATGATTTTTTGAGATTTCGAATATGATTTTTTGAGATTTTGAATACATAGATTATTTATTTAAATAATAATGAATTCTGAAAATTTCAGAATTTTCAAAATTTTAATAATTAAAAAAATAAAAAATAAAAATTCAAAATTCAAATTTCAATTTATATAAGATTTATATATAAATATAAATTTTTTAAAAATCTTGAATAACTTTTAAAAAAAAATTAATTAAAAAGAAATTATGAGTTTTTTCAAAATTTTTAAATTATAATTGATTGAATAAATCAACTTATTTTCAAAAATAGTTTACAAAAATTCTTTAAATTAAAATATTATAATTTTTAGTCCTTATAAAGTTTAATAATATCAATAAAAGTTTTTTTTTTGATATTATTTGAAGTTAAAAATATTCATTTAAAGATTTCTCCAAAAAATTAAAATCTTTTTTTAATAAATTTAATTGAAAAGATGTTTCAAGTTTTGATAATTTTCAAATTTGTATATAAATTTTATATAAATCCAAAATCGAAATTTTAACTTTCAAAACCTCAATTAATAAAATCGTAAAAAAATTGAAAAATTTAAAATTTTTTATTATATAAATAATAAATCTACAAATCAAAATTTATTAAATTATATTTCTAAATATAAAAATTATCAAGATTGATTTTTATTATTTTTTGATATTGTAAAAGAATAATTGAAATTCCCAAAAAAATTGAAAAGTAAAGTGCTAGATTTAATTAATTATTATTTTATTTTTAAAATTTTAAATATCTTTTATATCTCTATAATAAACACAACTTGAACAATTCAAATTTCAAACAATTCTATTTATTATATAACTATAATTATTAATAAATAAAAAATCGTCATTTTTGATATAAAAGAATGATCTTAAAGAAGGGTTACAAAAGTACTTGTAAGATATTAGATTTACCCTGTCTTTCTTTCTTCCCCTTTCTCTACCCTCCTTATTTTATTATCCAGATATCATATACTCTAATCAAAGTTCAAACATCAGAATTAAGATATATTTATTAATTTTCCAATTTATTTTGAATTTGCACTTGTATTTATATACATTTACATACACACATATACACACACATACATACACACACACACACATATCCAACCATCACATCATCACATCACCCTATAATTCTATCACTCATCACTCATTTCCATCCATACCACCCATACTACATTAATCCCTCCATCCCCTCCCAGCTCACCTTCACCCTCACCCTCACAAACATCTCACAGACCAACTCTCCATACTTCACAAAACCAAAAGAGAAAAGAAAATCAATCAGATCAGGAACCAATTTTGTGTTTCTCATCATGAATAATGAACAGCTGAAAAAAAGATAATATGCAACATCACATCCTTTACAATCCCAACCAATTCTTTCCATTTTCCATTCCCATTTCCCCTGCCACCAGTTCCTCATTTCGTCATCCGCCATTCATTCCCGTTTCAATCCTCAGGGTTCCTCCAGAAACCCTTTCACTTCCTACATCAATCGTGGCATGACATAGCATCCTTCAATACATCTTATCCTAACGCTCATTGTTCAGTTGATCCTCTCAAGGACTAGCCCAACCTCCTGCAACATCTACCCATTCTGCCAAGCAACTTCCTTGTTTGCCCTCTACATCCACAATATCCGTGTCGCATCTACATCTACATCCCACTCCATTCTCCTTTACAGGATCCCAATTATCCCAGTACTCATCTTCTTCCTTTCGTTTCTTCTCGTCCAGCGTAGTCTTTTCTAGAAAAGGTTCGCGCGCTCTCTGGCGTGCGGGTGCGTTTGCTGGACAATGCTGAATCGTTGTATGCCTGTAGCCAAAATCACGGAAGTAATGGATATCGCGAGGGGCGAGAAGAGCGCCGGCGGCCAAAGAATGGATGGGTGCGTCACCCCACTATGTTGTTGTTAGTCCGAGTCAAATATCCCCTCGATATTAACTTACTCTTTCCATCCAAAATCCACCACTGCGATCCATCATTTGGAAGAAGTCCTCATATTCCTTACTTCTGAACCAACTAAGTCGAGCAATTTCGAAATTCGACCAGAAATGACACATATTGTACTTCTCTCCTTCCATAGCTTCCGGATCGATTTCTGGTAAAGATGCGCGGGATGGATCACCTCGTAGAATTTCCTCGGGTAATGGTCTTTTATAAGCTGGATCATCTTCAGGGACCTCCTTTGGCTCTTCAGGTGGAGGTTCGATAAACATTTCCCATAAGCCTTGAGATGTAATGTTGTTGACTCTTTTGTATGCAGATGCGTAACGGAAGATATTTGGAACTGTCTCCTTCAATTCCTTAACGGCAATGGTGAAACCATAAGTCTTATTCGCATCAATCATCTTGAGGAAAGGATCGCTAAAAACTTGTCAGCTTCAATTACAATACTGCCCCAAGAAAACAAAACATACTATGTAATATCACAGAAGTACTTGATTTCTGGCTCTAAACGCCAGTACCACTCATATTTAGCCAGAAGCTCATGTTTGTAAAAGAATCTAGTATCATCAGCATTCTCTCATTCTCCTCAAAGCTCAAGCTACTGGATTAAATGCATACCCCGAATAAAATCTGCACATAGAATGATAACTCTCCATACCACCATACATAATGGCAGCATCACCCTGTTTTGCAATACCCTCTTTGGCGACTTTAGGGTCGATCCAATCTGGGAATCCCCAATGCTTAGGGTCGATAGTTCCAAACTCGCACGGCGCACTGGTATAGTTTTGAATAACTTCTTTGAATGTCGAGTTGAATTCTTGGTCGTTGAGGAAAACGTATGGGTAATGATACCACCGATTGAAATGTCTTTCGATAGATTTCACTGATTGAATAACTCCCTCCAACTCCTTATTTCTTGCCAGCACAACGAATGCTGCATTGGCTCTTGGTTGACTCGTATCAGGCTCCGCGCATCCCGTCACGAATACCTTATCATGCTGTTCACTGATCCTCCTATAATCACACATCAAGTTAGTGGTCATGGCATTTCAAGAGTGAGAATGAAGGAGAAGAAAAGCACATACCTGATAGCTGGTGGTGCTCCAGCTGGCATTAAAATTCCCACACCTGATTTAGGATGTCGGACGAAAAGCACCAAAATCAATACAACGACAATACATGGAAATAACAAAACTACACCGAGAGGTATCGAAATACTGGAATTGCCCTTTAATCGGAGCGGCCGCCTGAAAAATGCCAATCTAGATGTGACTTTTGACTTCTCCTTCCCATCATCCAATGGTAATTGTGTCGATGAAGGCATGCGCTTCATCACTCTCTGTACAAACCCCATTATGATTGATGATAATTGAGGATCGTTTCGCGGACAAAATATTGAGATAGGGGGATTTACGTCGACCCCAGGTCGTTAGAAAAGGACACTATCCACTGTGTGCCGTAGATCGATTAATGGTAATTATTACAAAAAGTAATGTGAAAAGATGTAGGTATAGTTGAAGGTCGAATCGAAACAGATCCTAAACCGTTTTTCCTTTTGGCACAGCCTCTATTCCTTCCTGATAAAAACCGACGATGCTTTTGTAACGAGCGGCTGGACGTTGAGTTGTCCTCGAAGATAGAAACACTTTTGCGATGACGCGGCCGTCTACTGGATTGAGGAAGTTTGTGCCGCCAACATAGAAGAAATAAATCCGATATGTTGATGGGAAGAAGGATTCGAAGATATTATGACATGAAAATTTCAAAGAGGAATTCGTTATTGTAAATTGTCGTGTGCTGGATGGGTGGGCTAGAACGACTTAATGGTAGGAAAAAGGGAATTGAGATGGGGGTGGGTTGTAGTTATTTGGGGGTGTGGAGTCTAGAAGGGTTTGTCAGGGCAGAGGTAGAGAGGTGTTAACTTTTAAGTTTTTGGGTGTTTGGGTGTTTGACGTTTGGTGTTTGGTATGTGGGTGGGAATTTTTTTTAGATTAAAGTTAGGATCCTTGAAAGTGGAGAGAGGAAAGTCTAAGATGAACGAGGACGAGAACGCGAACGAGAACGATAGGAGGAGAATTCTATACGAAACAACATTGACAAGCTGGTTTAATCTGATCATCATTTTCGGTAACAGAGGTGGCTTTCTCAATTCAATAGCAATGAGTATTGATACGAGTAGATGGCAAGCAACCACGGAGGACATCGAATCTTGGCTAGAAAGTAACCCTTGTTATTGCCTCTTTTGACATAATAAGTAAAGGTTACTTGCTGCTATTAACCAGATAGGATATCTGAGTTGCCCCTGAATGAGTTGAGGAAGTCTGGATGTCTCCTCGGGTAGATGGGCGAAGGATGAGACATAGTAGGCCATTCTCCGCCAGGAAGGTATCCTCTTTCAACTATAATCATTGAAGATAAGTGATAAGTGATACTATCTGGACGTCTGGTAAGACTGATGATAAGCCAATTGGTAACTTTGTTGTGAGCTTCAAAATTCACATACATGTTTGATATCATAAGGTTATTCTAGAAACCCGTTCTACTCCCATAGCACATCCACCGAATCGGAGAATTCCTAAAGCATTTCGCTCGTCCATCCTTTTGGAAGAAAGAAAAGCCAGTTCTCCTTTTCCATCCAATGTACGGATGATATATACCCATATAATATGCACACTCTCATTGGACAATCCCTACATTTTCTTACTAATAAATCTATTTTCATCTCAGCCATCCGCCATCCGCCATCGAACATCCACGCAAACCACCATCCAAGCCATCTCCGCCCCGCCGTATATTTTCCATAGCTCCCGAGGTCTCATTTTCATCACATATCCGTCCGTATCAAATATCGATATCAAGACCCAAACATTTTAATCTCCTCCAATCACCATCCATCCACAATCCCAAAACACCCTCAAAAAATAAAGAAAACCACACCCACATCCCAATCATCCCACCGCCCATCAATTCCCCTCCACCGGTGAACCAAAACCCACATCCCAAATGTCCAAAATAACCCCCAAAAACCTCTCCTACAACAACACCCTCCCCCCCTTCCTCCAACGCCTCCAAGCCAACAACTCCTCCTCCAACGGCCGCCACGAATTCACCATATCCCGTCCCTCAAAAATCCGAGACGAAGACGAAGAGAAAGAAAGTGAACCCGTAGTATTCGACGAGGTAAGCGGGGAGACGCTTAGTAAAGAGGAGTGGGAAAGGCGGGAGAGGGAAAGGGAAGAAGAAGGGGAGGCAAAAGATGGAGAGGGTGAAGGGGAGGAAAGGGGAAAAGAGTCTGCTGTGAATGCGAAAATAGCAGGAGTGGGAATTGGAATTGGAGCGGGTAAGAAGAGGAAGGTGGGGAAGATTATTGGGGGTTCTGAGGATGAGGGGGAGGATGAGGAGGGAACTGATAATAACTCTTCGAATAAAAAAGGGTCTGGGAAACAGAAGAAGGAGGAGAGTACCAAAACCGGGGCTGGAGAAAAGAAGAAACCTAAAGCTACTGCGAAGAAGGGGAAGAAGATTAAGTTGAGCTTTGGGGATGATGAGTAAGCTCTAGAATCGGGTTTGGGAGAAGAGGTGCTGGAAGGTTGCTTTATAGAGCATTGCATGAAAGGGATATTAGGAATGGCGTTTGGATATGGGATGATACCCGGCTGCTATTGATTAGCAACGTCTGCATTGAAAGTATTAACAAAATCACAAATGAACATCACAAATCTACGATAACATAAATCCATGTTTTTAAAGAGTTTCCATTTTATCCCTACCATCCGTCCATCAATTCATTCAATTTTTTAATTTTTACCAGTCATATATCCCAAGCACCATCACGATCTTGATCTGGTTCGTCGTTCCAGTCATTATGCTTACTAGATAGATTCCGACCAAAAGCAAGCCATGCAACGCAACGCAATATTTCTGCAGATGAAGTTGAAGGAATACGCCCACCCAGCTCACGCCCTATCACCTTTCTTCGTCGAAGACAAGAAAAGGAGGGAAAAAAATAGCAATCGGAATGCCATCCTATGCTCTATGATGAAAAATGAAAAATGGAACGCCATGGAAGTTGGATTTGACGATGGTGAATGTGCATCAAAAGAGAAACCCTTCCTTTGCCTGCATAATTTTGCGTGAAAAGCAATTTTCGGCATACTTGCCATAAATGCATGCATGGGTCAAATATCCATGATCCAATACCAAAACCAATATATTTCCCTTCTTTCGAATTTGTGTACTATCACTAGCTTCCTCATATCGATCAAATTGTCGTCTCCGGTCTAATAAGCCTTTGTCGTCGGGGCATTAACAAAGTCCCAAAGCATCTTGACCAGCGAGTCTGGTAATGTATACAAGTCGACATGGAACTCCCCCTCTGCATTGATCCAATTAGCATTTATCCTCATCTTCCTAACCTCCAGGCTCCAACTTACGGTCAATATCATTCTTCGTATACGTATCTTCACTCTTGTTATCATGAATCATCTGCACCACATGCAAAAGATCATCCTCCTGCAATTTCACCAGCCCCTCGGCCAATTTTTCCATATCAACCTGCCCAGTCCTCTTCCTCTTTTTACCATCAGAGTCCTTCTTTCTGCTCATGCCTCCATTTTCATCCCCTGGCACCGGTCCCGTCTCTCTTAATGCATTAATCAACTCTCGACTAGGATTTTTGAATGTGATAGGATGTTTAGCTTCGTAGCGGGTCTTGCCAAAATTAAGATCGTGTGCAATGCTGTGCTTGCCGCCTGTCGGAGTAGTGAATAAATCAATCGTCATGTCGAATTCTCCCCATCCCTCATTCTCGCAGCGGAAGGGAGGCTCAGTGAAGGCTATTTTGGTGGCAATTGTTAGATCGGGGATTTTTTGGGTTTCGCGCGCGGTATTAGAGTATGGACGAACGTACTTTGAGTTGGGTTAGGGAAAGTAGGGTGTAGATTGTAAACTGCCTTGGTAAAGCACGCAGCTGGCTTCTCATTGCCAGCTTCATCCAACATGTATATCTCGATGTTCCATGATTTCATCGGAAAACCTTCTTGAAGAGCAGGTTTGTCGCTGTGTAATGAGTCTTAGCATGTTTCCTCAACCCCAATATAAAATAGTCGTGACAGGAATCTAGATCGCGACCTACATGTTGCGCTGCTCGGTAATGAGCTTAATTACTCTCTTGACCTGCGATGCAGTTAGTCTAGTTGCCGACTTGAGGTATTTCGTGTGGAAAAGGCTGAAGCTTTTCAGATTACTCACATCTGCGACCATCTTGATGGTATATTGAGGGTTGAAGACTTTGTTGGATTTTCGAATTCCTGATGATGTCGCTCTGAATTGCGACGCGCCTGCAGTTGGCTGATCGTGAGTTGAGTGGGGTTATGGATATCCTAGCTTAATAGCTCAAACTCAAGATTCTTGAGAAACACAGAATCACGTGGGTTTGGAGGAAGTAATTAATCAGTCAAAATCTGAGTTTGGAGGTAGAGCTAGGTATTCAAGTATTCTGGATCGTTGTTGTAAATTGGAGGCTGGAGTTGACAAATCTGCAGCTTTGTTCGTTGTTTTGACGGGAAGTTCAGTGCTAACCTCACTCAACTCATTATATTCACCTTAGGATGTTCTCTTGAATGGCCAATTAGACTGATAAAAAGTTTATATACATGCGTTCCAAAATCATGAGATTTGTATTTAACAAGTCGCGATATTCACATTGCAAATTACATTTCAGATCAATAGCTTGGGGACGAACGAGGGACTAGTATTTTTAGTCTAACTACAATCTCATGTCATAGTCTCAAAACTGAGTCCTAATCAAGCCTTCCTTTCCTCCATCATTATCATATTCATGATATAATCTTTGAGAAAGACCTGGACCACCAGAATGTTCAGGTATCGAATCGTCGATGCTTACAAAAGAGGTTTCGGCAACATGCGCGTAGATTGTTTAAGGGGTATGGAAGAAATGCGTTTCAATGCAACTATGATCATAAATTCATTCCTTCGGAGTACGTGCTGTGCTGTATTATGCTGTTTGTCGATTGGGGGGCCGTGATGGGAAGTAGAAGTAAATACGAGGACAAAATTTTCGTTTAAGCCTTGAAAAGGACTTCGTTCTCTTGTTGAGCCTTGATGAAAGCCTCCTTAAAAAGGTTTGCGTCTAGAAATGTCAGACCCTATACTGTATGTTATTTGCGACGTGGAAGCTTACTCTCAGAGTTGGCAAAACGGATAGCCAAAGTTTGTGCTTCTGGCTCGCCCTCACTGACATCTGCTGCGGCATTCCAGACCCAACTTCTATCACTACCAACGTTGGGGGACAACTTCATGTCAGGAACAACTTTTAACCATTAACAAAAGTTCCATGTAATACTTTCCGGCACCGTAAACATACCATAGTGGTTGGCGCAGACCTTCAAAGTCTTGTCTCTTCGCATGACCAATCTAGTCTTGCCATTCTCCTTGTGTTTCAAGAATCGAACATCACCGGTACCACGCTCCTTCCACTCTTGGGTATCCTTGACGAATTTGAAGAGCTTAGCGCGCATCTTAAAGGTTTGTTCCTCGAGTTCCTCGTTGGTCTTAACATCGACTTTCTCGGTCAAACGGATAACTGGCTCGAAGTGAACGTCCTCAGATTCTGGGGCTTCATCCTGAACAGTTATCAGCCCTGCTTGCATTTATAAACGTTGTCCAACAATACCTCTGGGTTCTCTTCAGCAGCAGCGGCCTTTTGTGCCTTGGCAGATCCTGAGTTATCTCCTCGGTCCTCATCCTCTTTCTTCTCCTTCTTAGCTCCACCACCGAACATGGAGAAAACATTGTCAGTGATACCGGTAGCAGCAGAGGTAACAGTTGCGGCGGCGGTAGATGCGACTTCAGTAGCTTTTTCGGTCAAGGTCTTATCAAAATCAGTAAGGTGTAATCACATCAACGAAACCGTTGTGAAAGAGAATTGGAGGAGTCATCAACATACAGATCCCTCAGCTGGAGTTTCCTTGGCAGATTCTTCCTTTAATGCTGCTGGCTCGGTGGCAAGCTTGGTCTCTGACTCTACGAGCTTAGGCTCATTGCTGGTGTTGACCTCTTGGTGTGCTGGTTCAGCCATGATGAAAGATTGATTTGATAACTCAAAGGGAATATGTAGAAGAAATCTGCAGGTTATTTTGATGCAGGTCTAGTTGAAAAGTGTTGTGGTTGGAAGGTACTTATGGGGTGGATAGTAGAAGTGGGAGAATGGAGGGGTCGAAAATCTGAGTTGTCAGGCAAAAATATAGAACTAAAAGACCTAAAATCAAAACAAACCAGGTGTGGTTAAGCGATTTAATAGAACTAGTGTCATTTTTTACAACAGCCGGAGACTCTTTTTTGCTTTTTATGGGCGTGATCAAATCAACAATATTATTTATACTGCCCCTGAATGAACGAAATGTGAATGAATATTTCATTGTACGAGTAACTGGGTAAATAAAAAGTCTACATTCTTATCATACAAAGTAAAGAATAGTTGGACTGTTATCTAAGGCAAGAAGATAGGAAGAAGTAGGTACATAAAGACAACAATAAGGTAAGGCAAGGGTTGATTAGATGATTGAATTATCAATTATTTGAGACATCATTTGTTTCAAATATATGCACGGGATCTAGACTTATTTATATACCTGCCTACCTAGTATCTATTTACCACAAGGGGCTCAATCCGGATGAACTATCGGCCCGATCATCATTTAACCATCCACATTGTAATATCTGACAACGACATTGTCCCATAGCTGTGGATTCTCGTATGGTGAATATCATGAAGAAGAAGATATGTGTTTGTGACACTGAAATGTCTGTTTCTGGTTGCAAATCATGGTTTCCGGGAATATTGTCCATCGTGTATAGTTGCTGGTGCTCACCAATGTTAGCTGCATGAAGGTGAGAAACATAGTTACACAATACTATGGGATCAGTCCATGTCAACGGAGATCGTTCAACTCATTCATAGAGCCAAATTATTGTAAGAGTTCTCGAGAAGTTCCGTGTGTCTCTTTGTGGCTTCGTGCTCGAGCGTTTCAACTTTAGCCTGCAAAGCAGCGATGTTATCTTTGTCGTCCATTTTGATTCTTTTCGCTTGATGCTCCATTTCCTTGTCAGTTGATCTGTGTTTTGGCATGATCAAATCTAGTGTTGTTGAACTTGAAGTCTCGGAAGTAGATAGAAAATTACTTTTTGTGTGATTTCTCCCTATCCACTTGTGCGAGGTCCCGGGCCACATAAGATTCTTCAGTACTAGATTCTCGTGACTGACGGCTGAAAAGGTGAGGCACCAAAAGTGAAGGATAAAGCATATGTGTTTAGGCACTGTATTAGGAACTTCTCCGGTCTTATTAACAGCTCTCCCAATCAGGCACAAAGATGATAGCTCTAGAATCATGGCTCAACCCTTTCGGCAACACGCTGGAGTTTCTGACCTAACTCACAATTCAAATCATGAAGTTATTCATAGCTAAAAGCTTCTTGTTCATCTACCGTCTCAAAGTTACCTACCATAAGTTCCAGGACACAACAAGATAATATATCCCAAAAAACATCCTATTTCCTAGGCTATTGCTACTCAAGCCAAGCCAAACACTAATTCTAACCATCCAAAAGCAAATACTCATCCCTTTCAGTCCTATCCAGCACCGCCCCTGGATCACGCGATATCAGCACCTATTCCGCTATTCACTATTCGCCACTTTATGGAAGCTTTGAGGATTTCAATGAATAGGAGCGGAGTAATATGGATAGATTTCTGGAGATTATATGACGCAGCACAACATGAAGGGGTATCGCTTCATCAGCTCAATATCACTAGTCAAGCGACCGAGATCCTGATGAAATCAACCATTCAGGATTTTCATAGACGACAAAACCCCTCAAAATTAGTTCCAATTACAGGCAACATTCCTTTTTGCAATTTCTTCATCTGCTGGTTGTTATTCTAGTCAAGGCAAGAAGAAACAGTGGCAAAATATATCAGAGAAAGATGGTTCAGCAAGAATGCGCCATGTTAGTAAGTCTGATCGTTTGAGAAATTGAATTGCTGACCCTATTACTCGTTGTAATTTGGGTTATAAAAGCTAGATTTTGCATTTAGTGCCTATGAGGAGTCCAACTCATTCAATTATAGAGCATCATTTTATAAAAACCAATCTATCCATTACCACAATTGACTGTAGCTAAATCATGCACCTAAGTCATGTACCCAAAACACCCATCGACTACACTGCTTATACCCCCGGACTAACCAACCAGCCATGAGCTTTCAATGCTAGGAAAAGATTCAACATGTCAAATTATATGAATGTCCGAATTTGATTCAGAATTCAAGAACCGCTCATGTTGGACTGCCGTCCGGAGTATTGAAAACCATGCGGCGGAATCTCTCAATGTCCTCTACCAAGGCTCAAACGACCCCTTGGACCTTGTTTCATAGCTTCCCAATTGGAAGCTGTATTTGAAGGTGGCCGGAAGACTTCCATTATGTGGTTTACCCGCGCCTGAGTCCACATGCAATATCCAAAAGATGAAAGGAAATCCCGATGTGGAAGCGGGGGTTGACTGAGGAATTCATTTATTTTGATCCAGGTGGCACGTGAGCTAGGAAGGTTGAGTGCTTGTAAAGAAACATCCCAGCAATCCAGGACGGAGTAATCGATCGACAGGAGTTCGCGATATCTGCATTTCGGAGGTAGGCCTGCACGAATATTAATGTACTCGCTTTCTATATAGGCATAAAATACCACCACCTGATTTATTGCCGGCGGTTTCCGCATAAGTCTTTGTATAACCCTGTCTAGAATAGGTATTGTTGCCGTGGGTCCATTCTGCTTGCCAACGTTCCAGAAGTATCCAATACCCATAGGGATGAGCATCTGATCAAATACGTTAAAACGATTCGTAGCAGCGTTCCACCTGCGGCTCCTGACATGCTCCGCCCAGCGGATGTGTGCCAATGTTGATGGGGATCCATATAGCTGAGCTTGAGAACTTGTTGCCAGAAAGCTCTTGCAGTCTTGGAGAATGTAATGATACTCCCTTTCCATGTAATCTAATATGGAGACCATCTCTTCGGTTTCCCAAAAGCTGAAATGGTCAAGAAACGACCTTTGGAGTACTCGCGCAGGCATGCTTTCTGGGTGTCCGTAAAGCTGCTCGCTCAATATACACTGTTTTCTTAAGTATCTCTCGGCATATTGGAGACAACGAAAATATAGCTCAACATTATACAAAGCTCGTTGGATTCGAAGGGTCTCGATTCTCTCTAATTCTTTCTTTTTGTACTTCTGATGCGTCCACGGATGTAACTTTAAACATGACTCAAAGTAGTCCTGGGAAACCGCCTTTATTGTCAAATGAAATTTAGCGATACGAATCAGGGTTCTGAGTTCATAAATTCTTGGATTGAAGGTTGTGGCTCTTAGGTCTTTCGAATATTTACGCATGAATCTGTGCAGGTTACGAAAACCATTAGGTGAGTTGTCGCTCTTCCATTTCATCTTACGTACAGATTTGCTGGATATGGTGACGGCTTGAAGAAATATAGGTAGGGTCATTTCATTGACCAGTACTTTGCAAAATACCTCGCATCTGTATCGATACTGACTATAGCAGTCGTAGAAGGTTCGAGAGGAGGAGATAAACGAATGTAAAGAACGAATGTCTGGCAAGCTGTTGAGTATCTGTAGCTTTATTTCGACGGGGAATAGGTCAATCGTCAAGACAGGGCCTTGTGTTGATACTTTTTGAATGACTCTCGATGAAAAGAAGCGCAATCTGTCACACTGCAAGAACGATAAGTCAGTAACTGCCGTTAAAGATAGCGCATTGGAATGAATTCTTTTTAAACATTAAAATTAATTAAAAATTGGCATGATTTGAGCTTTGAATTGAACTATTTTAACTGTTCAGTATATTTGAAAGAGCGAATTTATCGAAGTGATTGAAGCTCTTTCGAAGATCCACAGCTTAAGTATTTTAAATCAAATTTCAATCTGTACTACTCGGAGTATACATGAAGGGGAGGTTTTTGGAGGGCAATGATAGACTTAATTCACATGCTAGATTGTGGATTAAAATTGGTGTAGATTTTGAGGTTGTTTCACTCAAGTAGAGATTGAAATCAAATAATTTGCTGAACGGATTAAGCTTACCTCTGTTGCTTCTTCTGTGGCCGACAAGGCACGCATCTGAGTTGTCTCTTGCCTAGCTGCGAGAATATCGATCTTCAGGCGTTGCAATCTTCTCTGCTTGAGCCTCTCAAGTGCATCTTGAGAAGAAAATTGATGATCACTGTTGCTTCGCTTAACCATGTTGTCGGTTTAATCGGAGAGGAATTTGGTATTTTGAGTAAAGAAGGATAGCTTTCCTCGAAAAGACGAAAGTGACACGAGACTCCCGATGAAAATTTTGTTTAGGATGGAATAATCAGAAATAAATTCTCTAATAAACTACAAACCGAGAATCAAAAATTACACTTCTCGTTCTGCGAAAGGAAAGCTGACCCCTAGCAGTAGCTTCTATCGATTTAAGCAAACTAGTTGAAGCTTAAATTTTCTAATAAATCTAGTGAACCTGACATGATCAACAACTAGAAGATATGTGGATCCTCTAGATATCGCAATGAGACTAGAAATTTTGGACTAAAGTTTCTAAATAAGCTAAGATGTCATGAAGGGTATGTTGATGATAAATTCTCTCAAATCCCGTATATTTTAGGACGCACTAAGTCTGGTTTGACTCGATGGTGCAAATAATCATAAACTATCCTCAATCTACATGGCTATAGTGCACAATAGCTGGGAGCTAGGATTCTAAAAATCTGTCATTTGCTTTTTTTTTTTTTTTGGAATAAATTCGCATGACTTTTGCTACGTGTAAAGAGATGGTTCCTCTCTGCATAGCAGTAAAACCGCCAATTCGAACATCTCGCTCACACCGAAAATCTTTACATCAAGTTACAGCTAAATCTCCCGAATTCCTCGATAACCCGTTTCCTAAACAGTACGATCGATAAGTTCAAGGTCACGCGCATTTCTAAAGAAAATTTCTCGAGTTCCTATATCGAAATTTAAGACAACCATGTCTTCCCACTCGAGTTCCACTAGTGCCATTGTCCAACGTTATCATTGTGGGCAAAACATCGTCTTAAATGGACTTGAGGGTCGCTGGTATATTAACGGCTGGGAGTTCGATGCTGCACCAAATCCAAACATATGGGAAGAGAAATATGGCCTCCAATCATATTGGGCAGCACAACTGAGCCTTCGAGGCGAACATGCGCCAAACATGAGTTTCATTAGAATTATACAGCTATTTCAAAAAGGCAAGGTTCCGAATACAATCCACCCCGATATGATGGATTTGAATTTCGATATGATAAACGAGTTCCTACGAAGATCAGAGGCACAGGTGGGAAGAAATGTGGAAAGCCACGAGATGGAGCTTTGCGAAGACGCCAGAAACAACGAATATGTTACTGTCGAAGATGTTGATATGGTTTACGACATTAAGATAAACAGCGAAAGAACGCCCACGGGCCCAATCATATCAACGGACGCAGAGGAGATTATGACATCAATGACCCGGCAATTATGCAACGTCCAGCTTGGATGAACCTTGACGTATCAAAATTCTAAATAAAATGCTGATGCAGAGAGCTGGAAGCAAATTTGATTCACGTCGGGAAAGAAAGCATTTAAGCGAAGTTCAGACTCAGGCGCCTTGTCGACATCTTACACCATCTTGTAACCCAGAAATGTGCATATAGACTATATCTTGTGCAAACTTTGTACAACACTAATGAACAGATGGCCTATATTGGGAGCAAGGCAAAAGCGGGCATTGGAGTAGGGACAACTGTGGAGATAGATATGTGTATCATAGCCAACTTCGCGGCAGTTTTGTGGAGTAGTTAGCGAAGCAGCAAACCGACATTAAAAGCCATTCAATTGATAAATAGGGATCAATGTATTCATATTGAATAACAATATAGCGAACTTTGAAAGAATTGAAATAGTAACAGCGATTTATAAGAGACCTTTAGAATTGAATACCGGTCGAGGTCGAGGCGGAGGTGAAAAAAGCAGTACATCGCTGCAAATTTTCGCACACAAGTCCCGGAACCTTCGAAGCCTCGATGCCAATAATCACCTCACATTCGACAGGTTTAACTTAACTGCAACTTCTCCAAGAACACTCAGTGACAGGCGCACATTGTGCGAGCCTCGATACGTGTCGAGAAAAAGTGCGACCGTCGACCACATTGAACTTTCAGATATGTCCTGCAGATACGCACCTCCTCAACAGCAGCACTTGTCTTGCTGCCTAATAAGGCACACTGTTATGATGAAAACATAAAATATTTATTTTGAAGGCTTGTCAAAAGCATCTACCTAGTCCACACTGTAGGTTATGCGGCCTCTTCACCAAGCTTCTTGATCATCGTCTCTTTTAAGCCCTGGTTGATAAATGGCCCTGCCAACCCATCCGGTAACATTTTTACTCGAACATTGGCTAAATCGAAGAATTTCGCAGATCATACAAGTGATTTTCACCTTTAATGGCAGAAGAGCGGCGATTATGCTGCATTTTGTGAAGAGCATAATTCATGGTCCAATTCGAAGTCGGCTGGCAGGTTTTGACCGCGACAATGGTACCGGTGCTGAAGCACTGTGCAAACAAAACATGTTCCAGATGGTCTTTGACGCACATGTAACATATCATCTCGTCTGCAAGCTTTCAAACTATCGGATTGTGGGGGATTTTGTTGCTTGAAACGTTGTTGTGCATTCTTGTTGATGTTGTCCTAGCAGAGGGTAACAATAAACAATCCCAAGCACCCCACCTTTTAACCACATCTCGTGTTACACCCATTTGGACTCGAATCGGACAACCAGTGCCTGATATCTTGCAGTCTCTATCCTTCCATGAGATTACTCCAAACAATTCAACATCCAATCCATACACTCTTAAAATGGCATCCTCGAACACATTCTCTCCTACTGTGACAGTGTCTCTGCCCATCCTTGCCAAAATGATCGACCACTCTCTCCTGCACCCAACCATGACCGATGCCGAGATTTCAATAGGACTCTCCATAGCAGCAAAATATAAAGTCGCAACTGCATGCGTCAAGCCATATTCTATAGAACAAGCTGTCGCCGCTCTAAAGAATACTGGTGTCGAAGTATGTCCTGTGATCGGATTTCCTGCTGGAAACAACACGACGGAAGTGAAGGTCTTTGAAGCAAGCAAAGCCGTGGAGGCTGGTGGGAAAGAAATCGATATGGTTATTAATATCGGTAAGGCTTTAGGCGGGGACTGGGATTATGTACAGAAAGAAATACAAGCCGTCAACGACGCTGTGGTTTCCAAAGGGTCAATTTTAAAAGTTATCTTCGAGAATGATTATCTTACCGATGAGGAGATTGTGAAGCTATGCCATATATGTAGTGACATCGGGGTGGCATTTGTGAAGACTAGCACGGGTTATGGATTTGTGAAACAGAGCAATGGGATGTACAGCTATCAAGGTGCCACATTGCCGCATCTGGATCTAATGCGAAAAAGTGTGAAGGAAGGAGTGCAGATTAAAGCTGCTGGAGGAGTGAGAACTTTGGATGATTTATTGAGAATGAGGGCGCTAGGTGTCACCAGAGTGGGTGCCACTGCCACTGAAATAATTCTTGAGGAGGCTGTGAGAAGAGGAATCGGGGAAGAATTAGTCGTAGTCAGTGTGCTTCCGCTCAAATTGACTTGAAATAATTGTCGAGCTGAAAAAATGCCGATGCAATGTGATGGAATTATTTTCATTTTGTGTGAGTGCGTTGGTGGGTGCATGATAAGTATCTATATTTTTAAATAAAGGAAGGTGTCCGTTTCCGCATGTCAATTAATTTTCTCCAATCGATTCTCTTATTTACGACATTACCTTCCGCCAAATCCATTTGCTTCCACACCGTTTCTATAATCCCTCTCACTATTTCTAGATTTCCTATTCTCCTTTCACTCTGCATATCTTCCAAAGCATCTAGGATTTGGATCCTTTGCTCGTCAGACAGTATCTCGCATGCTGTGATGAATAATGGCCAAGGACTTGTGCAGACACCGTTTCTAGTAAGAATGGCCAAAGCCTTGCTCACCAGGTCTTGTATCGCATCGGAGTTAGAAGGTATCGAAAGCACCGAATGGAGATATATGAGCGCTCCCAGCCGGTAAAGTTCGGCTGTATTTTCTATTTTGATCTGATCAATCTTGCCGGTAGTGTCGTCTTCCATGATTGCGGAGATCTGCTGAGCACTTTCGAGTTGTTTCACCAGCCCTTGCGCAAAGTCCCGATACTCTCCTTGTTCTTCAGGTATTCTAGAAAGCTCATTGATGCACGATATGCATTCGAGGACTTCTAACGAGCACCCCAAGGATCCAATGATCTGCTGATGTTAGCTAAATGTTTTTGATTTCTTCGTGTAACATACAATTTTGTTCTCAGGATTCGCGCTCGGAGCTCCGAGAAATGTATTACTTATAGATTTTCTCTGCCCCGTTCCCTGACTGAAATCTGCTAGAACATCATGATATAAGAGCCAAGTATTCAAGAAGTGATCGTTCGTCATTGTCAATCCGATGGCTCTTGCAGCCTTTAAATGTGTAAGCCAGCTTCCATCAAGGCCGTCAAAAACCTGTCCATAAGTTAGCAGGCTTAGATTTTCAGTGATGGCAGGTTAGATGTAAGATCATACTTACATCACCCACACAGAGCATCATACATGTGGCAAATTGCCCTCGACGTCCGCCTCCCCCTGTTTGGATAGACTGCGAGAGAAGCCGTATTGCAGAGATCTTGTATTGTACTGCAGCTTCAGACCCCCACAAATGATATGCTGACACAGCAAGGATTGCATATCGTAGGCTCAGACAGGAAAGGTAGCGGTCTGCAAGTGCGTTTGGGAGCAAGTAATTTCGAAAACCGTTCAAACTATCATCAATAGTTGTTATCATACGAGAGAGAACTTCCGTGTCTGCATAGCCTTGTCAATATGCTTTATCTTTAGAGGATAAACTCCCCATCTTACAATAAGACAACAGTGTTGCATCCCGTGACTCAAGAGTAGTTTCATATCCAAACTTCAAACTTCTCTGAGGGCTCGACATATACTGATGTGTGGAATAGCATCTTTGCTTGAACTCTGAGGCAACTTCTAAATCAATAAAGGTCGAATTGAGAAATTGATATCTTTCACGTGTTGGAGGCGCCGGAGATCTTTGGGCAGGGCGATAAGATTCGTTTTGCCAAGAATGAATCGGCCTCCGTCCATCGCCCGATTCTGGCCAATGAAGTTTGACACCATAACCTTCACAGACCCGACCGGTTCTCGTGCAATTGTTGCAGTGAGGTATGCCTTTGTCGCATCCAATTTTCCTGCCTTCATGAATTGTTAGGTTGAAAACATCAATGTGGGGTTGACATTAGATGGCGGGGCAATTGTGGATTTGGAAAACAATTGAAAATGAGTGCTTACTCTTACACGTCCAGCAGCCTTTGCCAGACTTCTTTTCTTTCGGTCTTTTGACGAGAGACATTATTCCGAACTTTGGGCAATATTGGTTAAAGGAAGGTGGATGTTTCCGAGGTTTGTGAGTCACGACTTATAAATGGTCACGTGGATTATTGTTGGAGCCATCAGTGGTATCGCATGAATGATCGTAACTGAGAAACTTGCTATGGCAAGTATGATTTAATGAAAATAACAGCTGTTTTGTAAGTGTTATCTCTGCCGATGAGATCAACAACATGTGTGGTGATCGCTCATCTAGAAGCATATTCTTTGTTAAACAAAGTCACACTAACCTGTTACTAAAGTACAATGAATATTTCACCCCATCAACAAAATATGTTTCAATGGAAAAAGCCATGCATATATTAGTCATTTATGTATATCTCCCGCCCTCGTAGACAACAGCCAGGAGACTTCTCTGCCTCACCGATGACTTCATTATCTAATATTCGGTATGCATCGAGCACATTTAAAATGGCCACATGTTAGACACCTCCAATAGCTCGCAGGAAGCCACTGGTCGCCGCACTAAAAATGATATCATCAGTAATGCTTGCATCTTGACGAAGGCAGAGCGTCAAGAGAAGACTCATTCGACACCCACTTGGCAGCATAGCCAGCTGATGAAAATGTACTGGTTTATGAACTCGCGAAGGGAATGGAAATGCATCCTTGTGGTGGGTGGGTTGGTCGTGGCTGAGGTTAGGTTGGAGAAGATGGTTTCTGCCGTGAGCTAGTTGTAAATTGTGATCTCTAGTTGGGGTTCAGGCTCTTATATTTAGATCAGCCTTGAGATCATTTGTTTGAAGTTGTTGACTGAATGAAGAGAGGGAGAGGAAGAGGTCCAGGAAGTTGGAGTTAAATACTTTCTGAGAGGTTTTCGATGTTGCGGAAAATGATTCATGATTCCAATACAAGCTTTGAGGTTGGCTTATTCAAGAAACGTGTTTGTGAATAGTCACTGAGTGGAGACTAATTGTTGATTCAAGAACATCTCACGTAGGCATCGAAGAACCTCCTGATTGTTTGTGTTAGCACGGAATTCGTAGGCTAATAGTAGCAAAATTGTATTGACGCAGAACAACGATGAATGATTAGTCTTGTGGTATGTAAAAGTAGACTACGAATACAATATGTGTAGAATGAATACGCTGCATAGAAAAATGTAATGAAAAATATGACACCAACAAAACAGCTTTGCCCTCTAGTAAAAGTTTGGGATAGCGATTTGACCTCTTCCAGAAGCGCAATGGCAATTCTAAGTTTTCTGGGTTATCCTCATTTTGCAATAAAAGCTGCTGAAGAAGCGTAACTCTTGATTAATAAGATGAAGCTCGTATAATATCTGTGTTCATGTTCTAAGATGTATTAAGGTGGCTGTCAACACTTGGTGACGTGAATTTAGAGGGAAGGGGACTGTCCGAATACGGCACTTGACTTAGAAAGCGCTGAAATGACACTCAAAATCATTCTTGCAAGCCACGTAGAGAGCAAAAGTGGAGGAAAACTTCTAAACCAATAGCCTAACGCAAACTCAAATATCAGGAGTGAAGGGAATTCTAAAGTCAGTAAATAAGACAAATAATCATCATATCTCGAGTAAAGATTAGTGGGTTGATTGTATTGTCATGATCAAACATTGAGCTCACTGGCAGCTAATGTCCAATGAAGCCCTTAAGGACCTTTTAGCCAGAATTTGCAGGAAGATAACCAACTCATAGGAAAGTAGGTAGGTCAAGTGAGGGTAAAAAAATGAGGGCAGCGGGGAGTTCTGGACGAAATAATTCATGCATCAGCATTTCTGCTGATAAGCTTGTGATTACGAATCAAAGTCTGCATTCTTTTCTTTTTTTCTTTTCCTTTGCTTGTTTCTATTAGGGCATGCAAACACCTATGATTGACTGAATGTAACGATGTAAAACTTTGTAGTCGAATATATGTGAGTGACATGCTGCTACGCTTGTTGAAAAGCTTAGGAAAGTTTCTCCTTGTGACACGTCATGTGACCCAAAATTTTAGATAGTTTTGCACTTGTCCCGGTGTCTCCTTTCTACATAGCGAAATATTCCCTGTCCACTTGAAGTGGAGGGCTAGTGCTCAATTCTGAAATGATGGAAATAGAATCTTCTATGGTAGGCCCGGATATCATGACAGATAGAGATGCACCATCGCAAATAAATCTTCCACCCGATGCAGAATCCATGACTCAAGATGAAATAAATACACACATATTTTTCATGGGCGAAGCTCTTGCCATGGTATTTCTTCCGTTTCTCTACTTGTACAACCTCAGTCTTTGATACAATTATAGGCAAATCTGGCTCTCAACACCAATGAGACACCCGTGGGCTGTGTACTCGTTGATCCAATCCTCAAGAAAGTAGTAGCTAGAGGAATGAATGCTACCAATAGGAGCTACAATGGGACAAGACATGCAGAATTTATTGCTATTGATGAGTTGTTGTCTTCGAGTTTAAAGTCGGATTGCGGGAGTGCAGATGAAACTAGGGGAGCGAAAAGGAAGAGAGAAGGAAATGGAAATGAGGCCGACCATGGACAAGGAGGTGGTTCTGAAATTTCGAGACCTAAATATGGGCCGGAAGATATGAAGAACTTGGATTTATACGTGACGATAGAACCGTGTATAATGTGCGCGTCATTACTACAACAGTTTGGAATACGAAAAGTGTGGTATGGAGCGGTTAATGATAAATTTGGGGGGAATGGTGGAGTTTTAAATATTCATATTGGTAATGGGAAGTTCGATAGTAATAAACCTGCCGAGGACAGAGAGGAAGATAGTATAGAGGAGACTGGTGGCGGCAAAAGAACACAGAAACAGGAGGGCGACTATGAAGTTAGTGGTGGATGGTTGCGGGAAGAAGCAATTGTTATCTTAAGGAGATTCTATGTGCAGGAGAATGGAAGGGGTGAGTGACTCTGACTCTAACATTTTTCCACACAACGATGAAGCTAATGAGCTATAGCGCCCGAACCCAGAAATAAAAAAGAAAGAATATTGAAGCTAGAGGTGGAGCCAATGATAGATCCAAGAATAAAGGGTGACGAGCCTGGTCAAAATTAATATGTTTTACTCTACTGAGTGGTTTCCAAAAGACCAGAGGTGGGCGGCGCATGGTTTGAGTGGAGTAGACAGTCAACAGATATCCCAGGTATGATATCAAGAGAATACTTTATTTATGCTTCACAAAGATGCCAATGTATGAACATCATAAACACTACTCACAAGGTCGTCACAACTCATACTGTAGCCTATAAGTCAAGCGCATGATTCCAGTCTCCCTATTTACAATTGTCCTCTTCGATTTCTTGGATTTCTCCACCCTGCAGGTTTTCCCTAGGAACCCTTTATCACTCTGCGTTCTTCTAGTTCGTCAAACTCTTACCCGATTTCTCAGCCTCCAACTCTCTCTCGGCCTGTTGGTAATACTTGGATGTATCTACTCCGTGCTGGTTGTGATTTACCAAGTTGAACCAAGGCATCACATGCATCCAGACTCCTGCGTATCTCGAGTTCCTCGATGCGACACCTTGAATGTATGGTGTAGTGGTGCTTTCACCATATAAAGACTCTCCCTTCTTAACCTTGCTAACCATTTCTCTCATGTCCATTTCTTGCTCACGCTTGTTTTCCGTAAAACCGTAGAAGCGCACTATCATGCTGAATTAGCACATATCGGAAAGAATTCAGGGAAAGGCGGGGAATGGAGCGGGGACGAGAAATTCGTCCAAAGACATACGTATAGAACGTTGATAAAACATGAAAAACCCAGCCCCAACACCAATAACCCCCGACAGCCGCATGATAGGAGCAAATCCTCCCTTTCCAACCAGTGAAGGTGAAATTCGTTCCCATAATAACATCAAACCTGGTCCTGCGGTAGCCGTTGCTGCTCCGACCGCATAGTCCGATGGTCGTGCATAGCCAAGTACTCGTTTGATATGTCTGTAAAATACGTATCAGCATTTGCCCCTCCTCTCATTACCGCGGGCGGGGTCCAGAAACGTACGGGTCACTGTCGATGAGCTGAGGAGCTGTTAGCTGGTGGATTTCTTGCCTAAAATGCAAGTAGTGGTGTGATGAGGACTTACAGGGTACTCGGTATTGATTTTCTTTGAAGGCACAAATGGCCTTTGCTCGGTATTGGACATTCTGAATTGTGCCAATTGCTTACAATTGGAATTCAGCGCACTGGTGAGGTCAATTTCTTGATAGAGGTTCGATACAGAAGCGCTAATTCGGATCATCGCACGGGCCACTGGGATTCAGAATATTCTTGCCTGACTTAAATTGATTTATGCCTTAGAGTTTGTCGCGTCTTCCCTTATCCCAGACGCGTCTCATACAACAATTTTTGAGATTGCAGTGAAATTAGTTATATTTTGATCTTAAGGGATCCAAGCCTGCTGAAGTTGGTAATTCTTCCTCCGACAAGATGGATTTTCCAGCATCAAGGCCACTTCCCACTGAAACGCCCAATGCTGGTGGAAATGAATTCGATGATCTTGATGACCTTTTCGATTATGATGCTGGAGATACGAATGATCCTTTCAGCGAAAATTACGTGGTTCCCGGAAGTAAAGATAAAGAAAAGGGCAAGGAATCAGCAAGCAATAAAAAAAGTGGTGCAGGATTGGGTATTGATGAGGAGATTGAAGTCACCAAAAAGCCTAGAGTTCCTCGAGTGAAACTTGATGAGCACAAGTACGTTTAATTGTCTAACATTCAGACCTTGGGATACTGATATGCATCCTAAGACTTCTATCTTCTGCAGGGATACCAAAACTACGAAAAAAAGCCGCAGATCATTTGAAGTTCAAGGGCAAAGGCCATGAGGTGTGTATAATAAAGGTCTCATGAGCATCAGCTTCATACTCACAGAATAATAGTACTCCGATGCGGCCCGACTCCTTGCATTTTACCAACTCTGGCTCGACGACCTATTCCCAAAAGCCAAGTTTGCTGACGCATTAGCCATGGTTGAAAAGCTAGGCCACAAAAAAATGATACAATCTGCGAGAATGGACTGGATTAATGAGGGAAAACCTAAATCTTCGGGGCATGAAGACTCCCTATTTGACGAATCAGGAGTTCCTCCACAGAATGATAATGAGCGAGGAAAAACGGGATCAGGGATAGCACCGATCTTTGAAAATGCAGTGCCCACACGCCCCAGAACACCAGTCTCAAATCAAGATCCGAATTCCGATGATATGTATGATGCTACTCCAAGGATCTTGCGACAACAACCAGTCGTACAGTCGACTTCGGTGTTTGGTGGAGGTGATAATAGTTTATTGGGTCCTCAGAAGGTCACCACCACTGAGGAAGATGGGCCGCCAGACGATGACCTTGAAGCATTACTGGCAGAAGCAGAACAAGAAGGTGGCAACGAAGAAGTGCTAGACGATGATCTTGAAGCGCTGCTGGCAGCGGAAAACGATATGAATGCCCCTGCTCGCCTTGCAAAACAACACACAGAGAAATCCGCACAAGCGGACGTTGATGATATGGATGCTATGGAAGCTATGGCTGATATGGATCTTGACATGGACATGAATGGAGGATGGTAAATACTAGGTAGGTCTTGGCTGGCGTTAGGATGTACAATGGCAGCATTATCGGGCGTTTAAGCATTTTGTATGAAAGTCTTTACTCCGGCAATCAAACAGCAAAAGGTTGTTTGGGTTCCATACCTACTCAAACTAGCCCGTTAAATAATATGACATGAAAGATTAATGGCGGGGCTATTGTAGTCAGTATGATGTACTAGGTGTTTGGCCATCAATCCAGGTTGGATTCAATGAATGTTTACGGAGTATGTGCTGAGAAAATAAGAAATTGGTTTTCATATTTTATCTTCGACTTTACTTTTGTAAATAACTTTTTAATGAAAACAAGCATCGAAATCACTTTAATTTTCAACCACCCTTCTTCGGTGATGGAGCCTAGAACCCCACCCCCACCATAATTTGTACAGCACGTTCCTGAGTAGCTGCAGCTTCTAAAGCTACCTACGAAACATTTCCCAGTTTGCGCAAGATCTCTCCAAGCAACCATGGCAGAAGGTCTGGTCGCAGCTCTTGCAGAGCTCAATCTCAAATCGCACGATGATGACTGGATTGACAGCATTCTCGATGAGCAGCGTCCACCCAAGCGCATTAAGCAAAACCATGAAGAGCTCAAACGGGAGCTAGAGCAGAAGTATCTGACGCCATCAACCACGTTTTCTACAGAATGGCTCAATAAACTTCAACAGTAAGTCTTATTTCTACTTGAATATATCCATCATTAGCGTTCGAACACATTTGATTGTTCAAAAAGGTGTGAAGGAGCGAAAAGTAGGGATAGCCTCCTCTGCAATACTAATAACTATTTCTATTTAGGCGTTGGGACTCACCACCAAATTATACTGACCTTTTCCAACTCGCCCCAACTCAAACACGTACAATTACACGGTTCACAAGAGAAGGTTTGGAAGGCCGAGTCACAGGCTACAAGGAAGTTACCGTACCGGCAAACAGTGCAACCGCCAAGAATTCTACATCTTTCCTCAGGAAGCCGGCAAATAGGGCAGATTTTGTAAGAGGTGCAGCAGGCTTCTTTCCGTTCGCGCCGGGTGGATTAGATGCTGTGGAAGCTGCGGCTGCTCTGGAGGAACAAGATGGAAGGGTTGACAACACAGTACCACAGAAAAAGAGCTTGGAAAGAATCATAAATTTTGGTGGCGAGGATGGTTTGTTGAGTATACCACCAGGATTTACTAGGGGCTTGAAGTTTGAAAAGAAGGAGGAGGTCGACGAGAAAGAGGCAGAAGACGTGAAAAACGTCTTAGAGGAAGAACCAGCGGAAGAAGTGTTCACAAATGGAGCAGATGGTGCCATGAAAGACGAAGCTTCTTCGGAAAGCTCTGATGATGATGAAGAAGATGACATTGATTCTATGTTACCTGTAGAATTCCCCGCGCTGGAGCCCCACGGCGCCCTTGCAGCGTCAAGCAAGAAGAGAGGAGGAAGAGAATGGGCACATATGGTTGATGTCAAGAGAGATATTCCAAATTTCAGAGAACTGGTACCTGATATGGCAAGAGACTGGCCATTCGAGTTGGACACATTCCAAAAAGAAGCCGTATATCATCTTGAAAGCGGCGATTCGGTATTTGTTGCTGCACATACATCGGCAGGAAAGACAGTAGTAGCAGAGTATGCTATTGCTCTTGCCGCTAAACATATGACCAAGGCAATTTATACTTCTCCGATCAAGGCATTAAGTAATCAAAAGTTCCGAGACTTTCGACAAGTTTTCGATGAGGTTGGAATTCTTACTGGGGACGTACAGATTAATGCCGAGGCTAGCTGTCTTATCATGACCACAGAAATCTTGAGGAGTATGCTTTACAGGGGAGCTGATCTAATTCGAGACGTGGAGTTTGTAATTTTTGACGAAGTACATTACGTGAACGATTTAGAGAGAGGAGTTGTTTGGGAAGAAGTCATTATCATGTTGCCAGAACATGTAACATTAATTTTGTTGTCTGCAACCGTTCCGAATACCTACGAGTTTGCGTCTTGGGTTGGAAGAACTAAAAAGAAAGACATTTATGTTATCTCGACCCCGAAGAGACCAGTGCCACTAGAACATTATCTTTGGGCTGATAAAGGCGTTCACAAGATCGTGGATGCAGACAAGAAATTCATCGAAAAGGGCTGGAAATCCGCAAACGATGTGCTATCGGGCAGAGATAAGACAAAGGCTCTACCTGCACCAGAGCCTACGAATGCTCGTGGAGGAGGAAACCAAAGAGGCAGAGGCCAGAATGGACGTGGTGGCGCACAACGAGGGGGTGGTCCTCAACAGCGCGGAGGAGGGCAACAGCGAGGTGGTCGTGGTGGTAGCGGACCTCCTCGTGCTAGCCATAACCCAGGACACATGGGACGCGGCGGTAGACCTGGAGGTCGAACAACAGCTGCTCAAGATAAGACATTGTGGGTACATCTAGTTCAGTTTCTCAAAAAGGAGAACTTACTCCCAGCCTGTATTTTCGTCTTTTCCAAAAAGAGATGCGAGGAGAACGCGGATGCTCTAAGCAATCAAGATTTCTGTACGGCTACCGAAAAGAGTGCCATACATATGACTATTGAGAAGTCCATTGCTAGACTTAAGCCAGAGGACCGACTATTACCACAAATCGTTCGATTACGAGATTTACTCGGAAGAGGTATTGCTGTTCACCATGGTGGTCTTCTGCCTATAGTGAAGGAAATTGTTGAGATGTTATTCGCACAAACCTTGGTTAAAGTGCTTTTCGCCACAGAAACATTTGCTATGGGGTTGAATCTGCCAACTAGAACAGTTGTCTTTTCCGGTTATCGTAAGCACGATGGACAATCCTTTCGAAACCTGTTACCCGGCGAGTATACTCAAATGGCTGGTAGAGCAGGTCGTCGTGGTTTAGATACCGTTGGTTCGGTCATAATCGTGGCTCCGGGAGGTGGTGAAGCTCCACCTGTCACTGAACTCCGTCAAATGATACTCGGTGAACCCTCAAAGCTTCGCTCGCAATTCCGACTGACGTATAACATGATACTCAATCTACTGCGAGTTGAGGCTTTGAAGATTGAAGAAATGATTAAAAGAAGTTTCAGTGAACATGCTACTCAACAACTTTTACCAGAACATGAAAAAGCCGTCAAGGTGTCCGAGGCAGACCTGGCTAAAATCCAGAGAGAACCTTGCAATATTTGTGAACAGGATCTAGATGCTTGCCATGAAGCAATCCAAGCCTACAAGCAAATTACTCTCGATATTCATATTGGGTCACTGGCAACTGCTATTGGTCGCCGGATGTTCGCTAAAGGTCGTTTGGTGGTTTACCACAAAGATGGTGTTCGCACACCTGGCATCCTTCTTCGTGATGGAGCCATAGACATAAATGGCCTATCTCTCCATGTTCTAGAAATCAGAACAAGACGAGATCAGTGGGATACAACTGATTTGTTACCATTCGTGCCAAAGTTCAGGGGGATGTTCACCAAGCTTCCACTTTTTAAGAAACACATTACTACCAAGACTTGTTATATTTTTGTCAATGATCTGGAGTGTGTCACGGATACGATTGTAAAGGGAGTAGTTCCTGATATATTTCAAAGCGGTGAAGTTTATGAGAACGCTAAGCAGAAACTTTTTGATTTGTGTTCATCTTGGGAGAGCGATGTATGGGATGAATTAGACTGGTCTAAGATAAAGGTTCTCCAATTGAGGGAAAATCTTGTAAAGCGCGTACAACAAGCTACCATTGCCCAAAACGCTAGTTGCTTGAATTGTCCATCATTCTTGAAACATGTAAGAGTTCCTCCAGTTTTTTATCTGCATCGTTGCGATATACATATACTAACAGACTCATTCCCAGTTCGCAATGTGTCACGATCAATGGCTAATTCAAGCTAATATCATTCAACTACGTCAGCTAATGTCCGACAATAATCTTCAACTTTTACCAGACTACGAGCAAAGAATTCAAGTCCTCAAAGACCTCGACTTCATTGATGACTCATCCCGTGTGCAACTTAAGGGGAAAGTCGCTTGCGAGATACACTCCGCAGACGAATTAATCCTCACAGAACTCATTCTTGATAACGTACTCTCCGCCCATACCCCCGAGGAAATTGTTTCCCTCCTCAGCGCTTTCATTTTCCAAGAAAAAACGACTGTCGTCCCAACTCTTCCTAGTTCCCTAGAATTAGGCAAAGTCAAAATCCTCGAGCTGTCGAAAAAAATAACAGACATGCAACTCTTACACCAAGTCATCCAACCATCATCCGAATCCAATGATTTTGAAGCTCATCCTGAGCGTTTTGGCCTCATGGAAGTTGTTTATGAATGGGCACGAGGAATGAGTTTTAAGAACATTACAGATTTGACAGATGTACTTGAAGGAACTATCGTGAGGGTCATCACGAGATTAGACGAGACGTGCAGGGAGGTGAGAAATGCAGCGAGAATCATTGGTGATCCCGAGTTATTTCAAAAGATGCAAACTTGTCAGGAGATTATCAAAAGAGATGTAACGGCCGTGGCAAGTTTATATATGTAGATGTGTATGGTTTTATGGTTAAATAGGGTTTAGCGGTTCGAGGGGGGAAATACCAATAAGCATTTCCTATATACTAGCCGTACATGGAGTTATGAAGTAATGAAGAAACGAATTCTGATGAAGTGCCAGCGCATAACCTTGCGTTAAATTTTAGGACTTGATATTAGACCGTTTGGATGAAATTTACGTCGGGCTGGAGTGGATTATATATATCAGAAAGGTTTTGTTGCAGATCTCACTATTCAATACATATACAACGATTGGGGCTAGATTTTAGATAATAACTTTTTAATCTTTTTTTTCTTGTCTTTATCCCTTTCGATCTCCTATCTAAAGTAAATCAATCTATCAGCGCAAGATAGTAGTTCGGCTCTGGTAGTACTCGAGTAGAAATCCTACAGATCACGGTGTAAGAGTACATTCTGTTCCTATTCAGAAAAGCTCAAAGCTGGAATAAAGTCTATCATTAATTAAATTACATGAATTTCTTTCTGGACATACCACTTTAGCATAGAAAAGTTTCTTCCAGCTGTCAATCTATCAAATGGTGCACCTGCCTCATTGCTTGTTGCGAATTACTTTAGAGGTATATATGCTAGACTCAGCTAATTGTATTCCGGATGTCCTGACCCAGGTCATTCTTTTATATCAAAAATAACGATTTTTATTTATTAATAATTTTATAATTAATCAATAAAAAAATTTAAAACTTTAATTATAGATTTATTTATTATATGATTATTAATAGATTTTAAATTTTTAGATTTTCTATAATTTTGTTATTAATTGAGAAATTAAAAGTTGAAATTATAATTTCCAATTTATATAGAATTTATATACAAATTTGAAAAGTTTTAAAAACTTCATTAACTTTTCAATAAAAATTACTAAAAATTACAAGTTTTTTTAAAGAATATATATTATAATTGATTTAATAAATTAATTTCTTTGAAAAAATAATTTGTAATTATTGTTTTTTATCAAATCAATATAAAATTTTATATAGAATAAAATATAAAAATCAATAAAACAATAATTACAAATTAATTTTTCGAATAAATAAATTCGTTTGATTAATTTTAATATAAATAATGGGAAAAAAATTTATAGTTTATTTTTAATAATTTTTGTTGAAAAATTATTCAAGATTTTCGAATTCTTTAAATTTGTATATAAATCCTATACAAATTAAAAATTATAATTTCAATCATTTATATCTCAACTAATAAAATTACAAAAACTCTGAAATTTTCAAAATCAATCTGTAATTATATATTAAATCTAAAACCAAAATTTCAATTGGTTTAATTCCTTAATTGTTGAAATATAAATAGGTAAAAATCGTCATTTTTGGTATAAATAGGTGGTCCGAAAGAGGGGTGGTCCGAAAGTAGGTGTTACGAATCATCGCAACATAAGGTCACGTGTGATAAGGATGGTAAGGATGGTAAGGATGACCAATTACATAATTACCCACATGACCAAGGAATCCCACCGGCATAAGGATTCCCATCACGGTGGGACAACAAGAAGCAGTGGGACGCATAGTACGAAGGTCTATATAGTTGGAATGGATTCCCTTTGTATAGAGCTTCGTGCTCAAGATCAATCATTTAGTATACCATACTGTTAGTTACGAATTGCATCATATTATTATCATTACTTTAAGTCCCTGCTTGACGCCTAGTTATAAACCTACTTCGAGAGCCTAGAGCACTTCCACGTGATCTAGACGGCAAACCTCGTAACAGTAGGGTACTAGACTTAAATCTAAAAACAAAACATCTTTTTCAATATTCGCCGCCGCAAGTTAAGATCTTACAACACAGAGAACATCTCCTCATTAAATAAATCATTTATAATAATCTCAAATAGAATGAGATCGCAAGAGCCCTGCAAATAAATATGTTTTTATATGTTATATTATATTCAGTAGTAACCTTAGTAAGTAATATCCTCCCTAGCTATCGCAATGTCGTCATATTGTGAAGTCCACCAGGTCTAATGTTTACCCTTTTAGGCGGATATTATCGCAATGATGTGGAGTAAGTAGAAAATAATATATTAATTAGATGAGAAAAGTAAAATGGAGCAAGATTTGTACATGTAGAGTGCTTATTTGCGAATAATAATTTCCTGCAATGCACATTCGGCCGTGTTAAGTTCACCAGCTAATTTCTTAGCAATTATCCATTTTTTGACTTTGGTGAACTCGTCGTCGTCTTCTGTGGTTAGTCGGTTTGCTGTCTCCTTTACGCCAATATCGCCATCATAAGCATAGTCGGCAAAATTGGCGGGGAGGGCACTTTTTTGTGCACAAAGGATACGGTCTTCGGGACTCAGTAGCTCAGGCTTGACGTATCGGCAAGTAAGTGCAAATCTCAGGAGTCCATGAGGTGTGACTGCGTGCTAAAGAATGGTCAATATCATATGTTGCGTGATGAAGAGTGGAGTTTACTTACTTCGTAGTACTTGTGAATACCAGATCCATGCATAATAATAATGTCGCCATGATTTAAAGTGACTTTGACGTAATCTTTCTTGGAGGCGTTGGAGCTCTTGTTGGCTTTGAGAACACCGCCAATTGTGCTCTTGTTTTTTGGTCGAAAGCACATGGTTGAGGAAGCTCCTAATGATAAGGTAGCAACAGTCTCACCAAGTGTGTCTTCTCCGTCATCATGATACTATAGTATGTCAGTATACCTGTTAAAAGAAGAAAATAAGAGAGTACGTACACCAATGTGCATATTTTCGAAGTATCCGAGACACAAAACTTCATTAAAAGGAGTGAATTCAGCATCATCCTTTTCTACAAATGCTTGCTTTCCAGCCCAAGTCATTCTTTGCATGGCCTTAAGGATAGGTGCTGGTGCATCTTCGAAAGAATTAGCTTCATGAGCGACCAAGAATTTGTATGGAGCACCCTATATGGAAGAATTAGCAATAGAAAAACTCCTAAAGTCAAGAAAAACTTACCCAGTTGGATGCGAAATGTGCTGTCACAATCTCCATAGGAACTGCTGAAGGTTAAAAAAATGACAATGCGACGACAGGAGTGAGGAAAACTTACGGCCGGGGTGTCGAGCAGGGCCTCTGTGAAGTTTATAGTCATCCCTCTGCATTCCCTGGTAGAGATCATTTGGTCCACCAGGTTGTGAATTGATAAGACCATTCGAACGGAAAATCTTAATCCAGCCAGCTGGAGTTGTTTCGCCAGGGATCTTGAGCTCATAAACATCATAATGTCCAATTGGCTTTTGATTAACGCCAATTGATACATGGACAAAGTCCAATGGACTCTTGTTGGCGAGGGAATCAGTAGCTGAGAGGACTTTGGAGAGGGGAACAGGGATTTGTGTAATGGTGTAAGTGAAATCACAGTCCATAGTCTCGCAAGTCCATTGACGCCATTCCAGACGACGGATACATCCGTGACATTTTGGACAAACATTTCCTTGCTTGCATCGTTCTTCAACACCAAAGACATCTTCACCGACCAAGTCTGCATCAGTGACAGGCTCAGGTCGCAAAGGGGGAGGGGGAGCGCCGGTGTATGGAGTTCGCTCTTGTAGGAAATTCTCACAGTATTGGAGGTCATTGACATCAACTTCATGATCAAAAATGTAGAACAATTTACACTGAGGGCTTCTACAAGTCCAACCTTGCGTGTAGATAGTCTTGCATGAAGTATTGCAATCATGACACGTCTGAACAACGGTCTTCACACCATCATAACCTTGGGATAGATGGGCGACAGAGTTAACAGGCGACCACCAAGATCGCTTTTTGAGGTCGATCTTTTCCATTCGGGTCTTCCAGACTTTGAGACCGCCTAGAAGCTCACACCAAACATCAGTGATATGAAAAAAATCAAGGACATTAAAATGGTGAGTGAGCTTGACAGGACACATGGGATTACGCTGACCTATAAATGGATTAGTATAGGAATATGAGCGTCTCATGTGTTCACAATAATACTTACCAGCAATTATTGCAACTGGTAGCTTGGCCTCCATGGTACGCTGGAAGGAAATGGCAATTGAGCTGAAATTTTGGTCCTTGACTTGCTTGGTTTCACCATCTTCACTTCTTTCCTTGCCACCACCGCTGTCCATATGTAAGCAATAATCAGGCATCAGTTGGATTTGGAACAACCTACACTCCAGTGATGTATATATCTTCTGTGAAAATATCACGTGGACCAGTTCCTTGGTTCGCCAGGAAGCCAGCAATTATGCCGTTAGTCCTATAGGCAGCGGATTCGTATCCTCTATGATAAGGAAGTGAGGAACAAAGTTGCTGACGCTTTTCAGCCCATACCTCAGGCTGATCCCAAGCTTCTGGTTTGTCCAGGGTTACGTTTTCGAGAGAGGGTAGCTCCTTTGTCTTGGTTACACGTTTTCGAGGCTTGGTAGGGGTTGACTGATGAGGCTTACGAGGGGATGTAGCGGTGGTCTTCTTGCGTGGAGACTCCGATGATTGTTGAGTGGCGGAAGGGGAGAACTCTTCATCACTGCTGACCATAGCCTTGCGCTTGGTGGAAACCAGTGGCTTGTGGTCTATGGCAAAGAAATGATTCATGGTGGATTGTTGGACCACATTTCGAGTACTCCGAGTACTTCTACGACATGGAGTGACTTTAGGACTGGTAGGAGGAGGTGATGTTGAGTCTGACGGGCTAAATGGCAAAGAGGAAAGACCGGAATCAGACCAAGTACCATCCTCATTCTGCATAGAGCAACCTTGGTTCACAGGCAACCCAAGATCCTTCAAAATTCAAAAGTCAGCATAACTGGAACCACTGTGGAAGTGAGATATGCATGATCATAAAATAAAGGGGATGTCTTGTTCAAATGAATTTCCTTGACTCCGATAGGAGATTCCATACAAACAGAGAAGTGATGATAAATGATACGCGAGCAAAGTAGTCATAGGCAAGTAAGTATTGATCCCGGAGACAGGCATCTAAAGAAAAAAGTTGTCTCGAAAGTGAAGTATGAAGTGTGCTTGGGCAGGAAGTGTCAAAGATTGTGGGGAGGTATTATTTCTCCATCTTACCTCATCTGTGTTGGAAACAGAAGACAGTGTAGTCATCGAACCTGAACCGCAAGGATGTGGAATGTCAGAGATGGAGGGCTCAGAAAGACTGGTATCGTGTTGGTGTTGGTGCTCTTTCGAAGAAATCATATTGAGCCTATCAGAAGAATTCTAGTAGTAAGTAGGTAGCTTAAAGAAAATTTTAATAGTGAACTTAATGGGAGTAGCAGCTATTTATCACAATGACCCTATTATATAAGCCTTCCTATGTAGAGATAGACGAAATACACTATCAATTGAGTTTATTAGAGATTCATTGATTTATTAACCAAACAATATATTTATTTCTTGAATTGTGTATACGAAATAAAACTATATAAAGATAAACCGTATTAGAAAATCTTTAATCCGAATTTATTTTTCTTTAAATGAAAAAGAAAAAGAAATTTATAAGTTGTTTAGATATTAATTATTTTTTTAATATTTATGTTAATTAATTATTTAATTTTAAATAATTATTGAATTTCATTTATATAATTTAATCCTATATAATTTCAGGTATAGTTTAATGTTTTCAAATATAATTTAAAATAAGATATATAATTTTATTTATGTACACAATACAATCTCAGATATTTAATATTAATTCGTATATATAACTTAAGGATCCTCATCATTGTTTTTCAAAACCAGCGATCTCCACTAAGGGATCAAACATGAATATATCTTAGCAATACCTTGAAGTGAAAAGGAACTAGAATGGAGGAAAGTAACAAAGTGTAAAATTTGAGGATAAAAAGGAACCAGAAGATGGACAGGAGGTCGAACTCTCAAGTATCGAGGTTCAAATGGTACCATCACTAACTAGCCTGACTTCCCCAGATATTTACCCTCCCGTCTTTTTCTCCTCAAACCGTAATTGGACCTCGATAGGGAAACTACGTAAGGTTGAATGTTCAACTTGATCAACAAGGAAACAATAATAGAATGATTTACACCCATCTGAAGTTATTTACTGTTCATTCATGAGAAGAAAGTAGTGTGAAGGAGGGTGAATTACAGTTTCCATGCCGGAAGCCGTAAACTTCGAAATTCACCAAAGTTTCTTTTTTTTTTAAAAAAAATAAAAAAAAAGTTCTTTTATTCCTTCAATTAAGAAAATGATCCATAGAGGTATCGAATAGTACAAGTGAATCTGTGGAATAGACAATTGACGATCAAGGGACAAAAGCAAGTCATAGTCTTGGGAATGTTAAATTGATGACAACATGTCAAATACATAACATTACCAAAAAGATATATATAAACTGAATTTCAAATTCTCAACCAAAACTAGAGAAATACTTGTGGTTATGGATCTATGCTTCTAGTACTTCTATCATTGTTCGCTCAAACTACTAACTTCCAAAAATGACAAATGCTTCAGTACGTTACGATGATGATCATTCTCAGATCCACTGTTTTTGAAGATGATATGTAAAACAAAACCATCAGTCATTGAAAAGATCCTCCATTCTAGTTTCAATCCTCCAATGACTGTTCATATATTATATGTCAAAGAAAGAGAGAAGATGTTGATACTTCTGATCAAATGAAAGACTCTGAGGTGATTCCTTGATCACTGGATAGTTTCCATCTATAAACAGGAAATGATGCCAACAATAGTATGTTTGAACAAACCACGAACATCATACACATTTCCCTGGGTATCCCGATGGATTTCACACCAAATACTATTACTGAGTGAAGACACCAGCATACCCTTTCTTAGAGAACCCCTAATGCATTCTGTATATTCCGTTGATATCCTAACACTTCGCCTGTAGCCAATACTCCTTTATTCTCAACATGTTGCTCCTCAGACTCGTTACTTGATCATTGCCTTTGTACATTGCATCACAGATAGAGCTTACTTGATTGTTTCTAACCAAGAAAATGCAGCAGAAATCTCCGTCATTTACGCGATCGCAAAGATTGAGTTTTTGAAGTGATTAACTTCCCCATACCCCTTTCTTTTGCGCAACCGACTTATCCGATCATTCCGGTCAATCCGCGCAACTGTTGTATGTAGGTATTCCCTCTTACCGCTTTATCCTCCAAGACTGAGTGAAATTGATCTATCTTTCGAAATTGACCCGACATTTGATTCGTACTCCGTACAATTATCAGGAATTGCCGCCGCTAGTGACGGGTTCAAGCGGATAATGTGGATCATTGCACTGACCACAGCTCTTTGGAGTCTCCATCTCGTCCCTGGAGCTGTTTTCGGCGTTAAGCAACTTTGACATGCTTTACGTCGGAGACTACTAGCTACACAGCAAGACATCAGCTTGCAGATCAAACATGGTCGGATGAAGGGGTGAAAGACCAAGTACACCCACCAGTATTTAGATACAAATGGTTGAGCTAATCGGAGCCTCAAGCTCCCAACTGGCTTCAAGAACAATAAAACTGAATCGTCTAATCCAGGAACAAGATTTAAATGAAGATACTGGATCTACTCTCTACTCCACTCAGGTACCTCGGCCGCCGTCATTTATCCGTAAGTTGCCGTGAAGTTTCTGGAATAGATGGAATATTGTACTTGTTCTTCTATACGAATTCCCAATTAATTTAATGGAATATGAGGAATAATCCACTCCATTGGCCATGTCCAGGGTTTCCCCGCCAAATTTGAGTTTATATAGGAGACTTGTAGACTTGTTGTATACTCTGTACTTCTCCGTCACACAAATAGACTTGTAGTCTTGTCCTTACTATCTTGCAGTAGGTATCTCCGAACCCCGCATTGGCAACAGTGATAATAAGTATTTGGTTTAAAGTTATCATACATTGATTTTATCTCCTCTTGGACTTTCCTTTCTTTCTTTCTCTTCTTAAAGCAAACCTCTATTTTACTCATTCGTTTGGTCAACTCTTCCCACCTCAATTCACATAGTTCTATATCAATTTCTGATTTGTCAATCTGCAGAACAACTCGGGAACCCCTGATTTCTCAACGTTACCCCAGGATTACGGTGTCAGCATCCCTGCTTTATCTAGAGCTTGCCATATCATCATTACGGCATCATGGTTTTCACACCTCCATCGTGGGTTCCAAATACGCCATTGAGTATGTACAACCTCTTATTCCTCTGGTTGCAAATGGTGAGAAAAACCCTTGGGCTTGTATAGCTGACAATTCTCCCAAATAGATATACCAGATGATATACCAATCAGTCAATTCATGCTAAATGAGAAATACGGCAGACAACCGTTTAAATCATCTCGCAATCCTTTCACATGTGGAATCACAGGAAAAACATATACACTTTCCGAACAGGCGCAGCGGGTTGAGCATTTATCAAGAGCTTTATCGAAAGAATTGGGATGGCAACCAAATACCGGGACAGAATGGGATAAAGTAATGGGAGTATTCTCACTCAATACTGTAGGATGACCTGCTCACACACCCAAACAAACGAGAAACTAATGATTCTTAGATTGATTTCATGACATTGGCATATGCTGTTCACGAATTGGGCGGGCTTGTTTCACCTGCAAATGCTCAATATTCTGCTGCCGAGTTAGAATTTCAATTGAAGTCCTCTGGGTCCAAAGCACTTTTCACGGTAAGATTCTGTTCTCACGGGGGTTCAAAACGGATGTTAATTGAGGATAGTGTATACCTTTACTCGAGACTGCTCTTCAAGCTGCAAATGCCGCAGGTATCAAAAATGACCAAATATATATTTTGGATATGCCCAAGGTTATTACTGGAGACAAGAAGGTACCATTTAAAACTGCGGATGATTTAATATCTGCGGGAGAAAGGCTTCCAAAATTGGAGCCATTGAGAATGGAGAAGGGTCAAGCCGCTCGACAGACAGCATATTTATGTTACTCAAGTGGAACTTCAGGTTTGCCCGTAAGTTATTAACCAAATTTGAATTAGAAAAACTTCGGAGTGATCGCGGACATCACGATTGTCAATTGAGGAAAGTAGCTAACAACATTATCAGAAAGGAGTCATGATCAGCCACCAAAATGTCATGTCGAATGTCCTACAAATCAAAGCATTTGAGCAGGGCTATAGAGATGAATGGGATAAGAGCACAGAAGTAGCCTTAGGTCTTCTCCCTCTAAGCCACATTTATGGCTTAGTTGTCATAGCCCAGAGTACAACCTACCGCGGTGATGAGATAATTGTCCTTCCCAAGTTTGAACTCAAATCATTCTTGAATAGCATTCAAACCTACAAAATTCAGTGTCTCTTTTTAGTAAGTATCATGTACATAGAATGTGGAAGTTCCAAGCTCATTATTATCAGGTCCCTCCAATCATTATTCAAATAGTAAACAATCAATCAGTGTGCTCGAAATTTGATATGAGTTCCGTTCGGGGTATTTTCACAGGAGCAGCGCCTCTGGGCGTAGAAACCGCCCAAGATTTACAGAAGATCTATCCCAAATGGGTCATTATTCAAGGCTATGGTACCTAACTTTACCCTTTTGATCAGACGAAACAAGTATCTAACATAACCTATAGGTCTAACCGAAACATCAACCGTTGTTTGCATGTCCTCCGGAAAAGATCTCTGGCTTGGATCTTGTGGCTCATTAATCCCAGGAGTTCGCGTAAAATTGGTCAATCCAGAAGGCGTTGAAGTTACTGGCCTTAACGAGCCAGGTGAACTGGTAGCACAATCAAAATCGGTAGTTCTCGGATATCTCAACAATGAAAAGGCAAATGAAGAGACATTCATTGCGGATACAGATGGAAATGGTAGATGGATGCGTACGGGAGATGAAGCTGAAATTCGCTTGAGTCCATCAGGAAATGAACATATTTTCATTGTTGATAGAATTAAGGAACTCATCAAAGTCAAGGTAAGATTCCATCAGCTTTTGTCGTCCAACTCCCTGACCGCATTCAACTTACACAAATGGATAGGGTCTCCAAGTTGCACCTGCTGAGCTCGAATCTCATATTCTATCCCATCCTTCGGTCGCCGATTGTGCAGTCATTCCTATTCCTGACGATGCAGCTGGTGAGATACCTAAAGCATATGTTGTCAAATCTACATCAGTAGGTATAGAAGAGAATGATTTGATGGTGAAGAAAGATATCATGAAATGGGTAGAAAGCCATAAAGCGAGGCACAAGTGGTTAAAGGGCGGCGTGGAGTTTATTGATGTTATTCCCAAGAGTCCTAGTGGAAAGATTTTGAGGAGATTATTGAGGGATAAAGAAAAGGAGGCAAGAAGAGCTAAGGGTGCAAAGCTGTGAGGTGGGCGGCAGAGGGAGAGTAGACGTTAGAGGGAGAGACGTTGGGGAGAGAGGCAGATGCTGTAATGTGGAGGTTCTACTGAAGAACTTTCTAATAAAGTGTTTTTATATACAGGAAGTTAAATACGTTTATGTATAGCGGGATAAATTGAAGCTTTAATTACCACATCTTTGATACTCATATGCTTACTGCGTACGTACTGAGGAGATAAGCTTACTGAAAAACTTCTAGAGTACAGTTATAGCTTAAGTCCGATCTAATATTATACAGGAATTCGGAGATGAGAAGAATTGGATTTTGTATTTCGACATTGAAACCCAAACTCTGGGTGAAAAATTCCAAGATTCTGAAATGCTACTTAATATTTGTCAGCTCATATCGGGGATATTGAAACTTGATACTGAAGATGGAAATGGAGGGGCAGAAGAATCTCATTGGCCCGTGCGTCGCGGGGCAAAATAAACAGAACCCAGGGAAAAAAAGATTATCAAGCATTTTCGAACTCCGGAGAAAACAACTTCGAAGATTATCTTGACGAATTCTGCTGTTAACTTTCAACATACTTTTCATTTCAATAACTCCTTTTATACCCTCAAATAAATTAAAAACCCAATATACACAATGTCATCCTCACACCACCCTCATGACGATGATCCCATCAACGAAGACGATAACGAAATGTTCGATCCCGCCGACGCGGCCGAAGAAATCGAAGATGTAGATGGAGACGCAGCCATGGATTCCGGGGACGATGAAGAAGCCCAAGGCGAAGGTGAAAATGAAGACGATTTCATGCAAGAAGAATACCAACTCCAAAACGATTCCGTCGCACACATGGATCACCATAAAGATTCCATCTTCTGCATAGCCCAACATCCTACACGACCGGAAATTATAGCCACGGGTGGAAGTGACGGTGATGATGCTCCTGGCGCCGGATACATCTTCGATGCGACGCCCGAACCCAGTCCCGTGCTTCCAGCTAGTTATCAGAGTAATCCGAATGAGCGCGTCGAGAGGAGGGGACTGGAACCAATTTTTAAATTGGAGGGTCATACGGATTCGATTAACGCGTTGGCATTTACGTTGCCGGACGGGAAATTCCTGCTTTCGGGAGGATTGGATGGGAAATTAAGAGCGTATGTTACGAATGGGAGTAAATGGAAATTTTACACCGAAGCGCAGGAAGTTGAGGAAATTAATTGGTTGATCGCTTGTCCGTATGAGAAATCGCCGAATACTTTTGCCTTGGGCGCAAATGATGGGAGTGTGTGGGTTTATACCGTCGATCCAAGTCAGAAGGATGCACCGTTGCAGATGATGCAGAGTTATTTCTTACATACTGAGTCTTGTACTGCCGGGGCCTGGTCACCAGATGGGAAATTGTTGGCCACGGTTAGTGAGGATGGAAGTTTATATGTTTGGGATGTTTTTGGAGAGGCGGCCGCGGCGGGTTTGACGCAAGGTGAGAGTGGACAGACGGTTGTGGGTCTTACGGCGTTGGATCAGAGATTTGCGGTTGAGGGTGGTTTATTTAGTGTTGGGATCGCACCAACTGGTGCCTTTGTTGCGGTAGGTGGAGCAGGTGGTTCAATCAAAGTCGTCGGATTACCTCGATTGGGAGATTCTTCTGGAGCAGCCCCAGCTGGAAGAAGTGGTGCAGGCGCTGCATCGAAAAGTAAAGGTGGAAAACAAGCAGGTGGAAAAGCCAGCGGAACCGCAGCATCAGCAGGACAAGCCGGTCAAATCCTTGCAGATTTACAAGCACAAGGCGATGGAGTCGAATCCATCGCTTTCGCTCAACCACCCTTAACACTCATGGCCGCTGGTAGCGTAGATGGTAGCATAGCTCTCTTTGACTCCGCACATCGTTTCGCAGTTCGTCGTCATATCAAAGAAGCGCATGAGGAGTATAGCGTGGTGAAAGTGGAATTTGTCAAGAATGCACAATCGGGTGGCTGGCTCCTAACGAGTTGTGGTATGGATGGTGTGGTTAGGAGATGGGATACGAGGGGTGGGACAGGAATGGCCAATTCGGGATTTGTGAGGGAATGGAAGGGTCATAGGGGGGATGGGGAGGGTGGTGGTGTGTTAGGGTTTGTACAGGGGGATGGGGGAAGAATCGTTACAGCGGGTGATGATGGGGTGAGTTTGGTTTTTGAGGCGCCTCTTTAGGATTATATATATGTATAGAGGGGAGTTATTAAGGATTTATGAACTATAGATATTTTCGTCCAATTCAAATAATATAAAAATATAAACCTTAATGAGATCCTATTATCAGAACTTAAAATCTGTTTCTTTTTATCTTTATTCGTCTTCTTTTTTATATTGATCTTTCTAACCCGATAAATGAATATATATATTCATTTAATATCTAATATCAAGTCATAAGGATAAACTAAATATAATATTAAGCTACAAGTACTACTAGATAATATAGATAATATCTATATATACTTGAATGCGGAGTATAAAGTATGAAATATAGAATATAGAATATGATAATTAGAGTATGAGTATAAGTATAAGTATGAATAGAGATTTCTAGAATATAAGATGTGAGATGTGAGATATTATTTTGGAGGTTTGGAGGTTTGAAGGGAAGAAGGGAAGAAGGGAAGAAGTTTAATAATTAATAAAAGAGGAGAGAGAGAGAATATATCTATAGAAAGTAAAGTTTGGATTTGTTAGTATGTGACGGGGTATGGAAAGGTGAAGCTTCAATATATATCACGTAGATAGATTATTAGTATTGATTTGTCTAAAAGAATTAGAACTATAGAATAGAGAACTATACTATATATGATCTCTTTTATCGAGGCGCTAACGTCAATGCTAATGATCTATATAATCATTATCCAGACGGGATTATATATAGGTGAATTATAATAATAAGAAACTGATTATAGATATTGATTAATAATTTCATGTTATATACAGTACAGAAAGCAATCTTATATTTAAACTCGATCTTGAATATAAGTAAATTCATAACTTCTTTTATACACAAGGTTGAAGTCTATAATATTCGAGGGTTATAATTTTTTTGGGATTTTTTATATCTATATTTCATAACCTTGAATAAATCTCGCAAACTCTTAATCCTAAACAAAGAGTATATCCTTAATCCCAAACTCTAAACCGCAAACCGTCTGCCCCAAAAAAAACTTAAATATTCTACATAAACCACACATTCAAGCATTCACCCATTATTTCCAGAATTCCTCCTTTCCGTTATATGACAAGCATCCATATATCTACCATCTACAACTCACCATCTACAGCTCTTTCACTTCTCCCGTTTCTCCACTTTATCGCCCATCTTCATCCTCTTCATTCCTATTCCATTTCCATCACGTATCGTTCCGCCTATCTTCACCCTAACCACCCAACTCCAACACATCCACATCCACATCCTCCTCATCCACATCCACATCCCCCCGCCTACTTCCCACCGCAAACCTCCCCCCAACCCATCTCATCTTAAGCCTCTTCCCATTCTGTTCCTCTTCACAGACACCCGCATGTTTCTGACAACTATCTATTGTTTGGAACCCGCCTACTGAGGAGGCGTTTATGACCTGTAGGGAGGAGGAGAGGAGGAGGAGGAGGAGGGTTGTGAATGTTGGGAGTGGGATGTGCATGTTTGTTATATGATGGATATGGATATGGATGTTGATATGGATGTTGATGTTGATGTTGATATTGATGGGGGTTTGGTTTTTTGTAGGTAGGTAGGTAGGTAAGTAGGTAGGTAGGTAGAGAGATGGGTTTGGGTCAGAGTTTTGGATTTGGATTTGGATTTTAGTGTGAGTTTGAGGTTGAGGTTGTTTGAATTTGAATGCTTGTGGTGTAGCTTTGATTTGATTTTAATTTGATGAGGTCGAGATATTCGAACGAAAGGATTTATGCTGTAAATCTTAGTAATAAATATATCTCTGATGTATCTTATTTGTATGGGGAGCTTATTTCTTAAAAGTAGAGAACTGTGAATAGAAATAGAAAAAAAGAAGGAAAAAAACCAAAAGCAATCCCTTTAATCAACCAAAAAATACCTATAAAATGACTGCTCAATTTACAATCTATACAAGATGACTCGAAAAAGAGGAGGAGAATGACGTAACGAATCCAGTCACCACCAAATTTAAATTTAAATTGGTGAATATATGAAAATGAATCATCGCAATGGGATCTTCCATCTTCCAAATCGCAGATAAATACTACTAAACTCAAGCATGCATTCATTTATTTAATGCTTATTTTCCGTTCAGATACATCTATCCATAATAATGTCTCATGAAGAAATCACTATACACTTTTCCATTATTATCATATATACCTATAACAACTTATTACTTGACGAGAAACAGCTTTCGGAGATACAAATTCTTCACTGTAAGATTAGGAAGGAGGCAACAAAAGCAACAAAAGCAACAAATCCAAAGAACATTCCACCTGCAAGTTCGACTACCTAGCACTTCTCTCAGAAGATTTGCGAATCCTCCCAATGAAGAAATTGAAAATTGGAAAACTTCGTAATCTTACCTTTTTTCTGAAAGGTATCATCTACTGTAAATGAGTTGTTATAAAATGGATAATACAGCTGCTAAGTCAAGTGACCCTCTTAATGCGTTTATTTTGTATGATATATACAAATATGAAGAACTATCTGGTAGGACCGCCAAAGTGTGCAAATAAGTAACTTTGGTGTGAATATATGAGTATGCTCGTATAGATACAACATGGATCTGGTCCTTCTCAATGGGATACGGTTAACCCTCCCCTTCAAATTCTGATATGGAAACATTACTCGTCAAAGCCTTTGAGGTGCATGTCGAATGTTCAACCCAGTTCAGAGCTTTTGAGAGGAATATGCTGCCAAAAAACAATATACCGACGAATTTTCATTGGCTCAACTGATGAAGAATTGGAAGACTCTGTCATGGTCCGCGGTCCGTTGTATAAATTACAAGGAATCTCGTGCTCTTTGGGAATTACACGCGATTCATTGGGCGAAGATATTTTTCAGACTCTGCGGTAGCATCCACATCATAGCATAGCATAAAATATTAAGTGGCAAACGCAACAAGTTAGAGTTCCACGAAGCTTAAGTATACTGATTTCCGATCAAAAACCATACCCACAATAACAAATGGATGATATCGCAACGCCAAAGTGAAAACAGCCACGTTAAATTCCAAGCTATCAAAAAAAGACTTGTCTATCGACCGAGCCACTTTACCGGGGAAAGGAGAGACAAACGAGTCAACGCCAATTCAATAGCTGGGCTCCCAGGTCAGAATACCTACAGTGTGGTGAGATCTAGGTCATTCGAATTCAAAAGTGGCAGAACAAAATCCGATTGAAGAAGCGTGTTTACTGAAGGATTTATCTTTGATAAGGTAAAAGACCTTCGTGAGCGCCCTTCTGAGGATAATATTCCCTTGGGTTGATTGAGTTAGCAAAACAGAGGCCTATGGATGATGCACTGCCTGCTGGACTCTAACGGACTCTTGTTGCTAATCGAGGCCAGGATGAGCAATGACTTGAAATTTTATGCAAGGACTTGTAACTTCTCTTTTGGTCAAGCACGTGGAGATGACATAAAAATTATTGATAATAGAGATTGTGGTATGGTGGGAGATTTTCTTCAAAGAGCTCAGGCTGCGATCTTGAACGAGTCGCTCGTGTTTCAGAATGCCGACATTTAAATTTAGTGCCCAGGTCAGTGAAGAGTGGTGATTGACTTTGTGTTTTCTATGGCTGTATCGTATGTATAACACTGAGAAAACTCAACAAAACAAGAGACCAAATAATAGAACAATGGAGGACACGAGAAGTAATATATGAGGATGATGAGATATGTGCTGCTAAAATCATTTTGAAGTGATGGAAGAGACTGAAGCCATAGAAATGAAAACAAAAACAAAAAAGGAATGAAGAAATGCTACAAAATACCTCCAACAAACTTGCGGAGAGCGATCGTACTCAGCAAGTGAATCACTAGCTAAGTATAGCTTAGAAAAACGTTCACAGATTCCAGTGGCCAATCGAATGGAAGGGGTGCTGAGGATAGAAAGTACAACTGCAACAGCGGGGAATAAAACTTGAGATCCTGAGCTAGTATATTATGAGTCCATAGGAGAGTGCTACCTCCATGGTATGATGAATGGCGACGTATACTCTTACTGGGCTGACAACAAGGATATGAACCCACAAACCTTTGAGATGCTCTGAACTATCATGAGAAATGATTAGCTGTGTTTTAAAACAATGCAAGAAAGGGTCCTCAGATATGTTCGACAGTGTTTGTTAACTGCAAATCAATTATTGGCTTGCATATCCCGGAAAGTAATATTAACATCATATGTCATCCACTTCCCGAATGTCAAATCCAAACAACCCATTGCTCACCACACTACTCTCATCGACCAATTTTTGTGCGGTTTCCACGCCAGCTGTGGGAACTCTATATTCGAATCTCTTGCCTTTGGCAGGAAATCGGCCATCAGGAAGAGGGTATGGAAAGGGAAGGTAGTCGGGTAGGAGGCCGAGCTGTCGGAGGGCAGTGGCTTGATCCCAGGCAATATGTTCATGGTATAAACGATCACCACGAACGTTAACCACGGAAGTGAATGGGACCCGTGCATGCTTGTGTGTTGGCGGAACTCCTGGAAGACTATTATAATGTCAATCAGGAAATTCGTTTATGTTTCTCGTATTTCACTCACATCCAATCTATCATTCTATCATGCGTGAAACTGAAAATGAATTCATCAATGACTCGGTCCACACCAACGGTCCGACTGACGAGTTCAAGCTCTGTATCTTTAGGATTACTGAAAACAAAGTGATTGCTGTAGAAATCTGTGAGGGGCCCTCTTCCAATGCCACCTGTCATCTAAGGGCGGGGAACATGTGTTAGCACGAGGATAAAGAAGTCAACAAATTACGTACCGTTGGAATATGATTCACATATGGTTGTTCAACCATGGTACTCATCGTTTTCTCAACATTCCGTTCACCAAATTCAAAAAGTGTATGCTCATCCCATATAGCCTCAAGATCAAATATGGGTCCCCCGAGGTGTTTTTTTATGAACCCAAGACTTCTGGTATGTGCCAAACTTGCAGCCCCCGATTTATAGTCATCATGACTGGGGAGGATGAAGTTTGTAGAGTTTGTATCATATGCATGAGCGACATCATCAGCTCTCAACAAAGGGCCATGTAAGCTATTGGAGCTGTGCACCATCAATGGAGGCATAGATGCATGCGTAAGCTCTGCAGTGAGCTTTTTTGTGTCATCTGTGAAAAGAATAGCAACCAAGAATATCTCCCGGCTTATCAATTTCAAGACAGTATCAGTATACACGCTTCCATCTAAGTTTCCAGCATAAACTAGAAACCTTTTGTCAGCTTTTGTAAAACATAAGTGCACACTGTATTGTCATTTTATCAAAATAAGAACATACAAATAAGTCCTAATTTATCAGGATCAGTGCACTCTGGCGACGTTTTTAGAGCCTGACGACCCGAATGCAAATAATGTTCGAAATCAATATCACCAGTTTCTTGTGTGTGATCAGGAATTGTAATGTTCACAACAACAAAACCTTCTTCTGCCCATTTCTGGCAGGGCTCTGGATCAAGAGTCTTTCGGTCAGTTCGTGGAATGTAAGTTTCCGATGTCAGAATTAACAATCCTGGACCTCTACCTCTTCTAGATAGAGGTTTTTGAATGACTATTCGATCTCCAACAGGAAGAGGTTGTGGAATCAACTCTATTTTGCCTACATACTCTGCTTTGCCGACATCCATCCTTTCACGTTGAAATGAAACAACTGTAGGGTGAATGGGTGAATGAGTGATTGGAAGTCAACCCACGTCATACAAGCCTTTCAAATATAGAGGATTGTCAGTGATGAGCGTGACGCCAATTGTTGTTCAGTCCAACAGTATAACTATCCAATGAGTAGGTAGGTAGAGTAGGTATGATGATAGTAGTGCTGTCTGCACCTAAGGATGATCGATTAATGCGGTGACCTAAAAAGGCAATGTGGTAAATAAAAGTAAAAGCACGTGACTGCAGATGTCTGTTTTGTGCGAGTCTGAAATACCGGTATCTCCCACCCTACAAAAAGTTATAGTTAGAGTGTAGTACTATTTACTATTTACTATTTACTATTTTCTATTTTCTACCTAGGTACTCACCACTTACTATTTACCATTTACTATATATCACCTAGCGCATAAGATCTATAAAAAAAAAAGGTACCTGGCATTTTAATAGTATAGCAGGTTCCACCAATTTTCTTAAACCCCACATAATAAATCAAGTCCCGATGCCAAATTCTTGCATTAATTGATCGGCAGAGACTTCACATTGGACAATCCTCTCAACTTTTATCCCAAACTTCTCTTATGATGTCATCTTCCATCACCCCGCCATACCGAAACAATGCAGCAAACCACACCACCCTGTCGGCACCTCAAAGACCATTTACGGCATTACTTACCACTGACTAATAATTTTCACCTCAAGGAAATTTACATACAACAAGATTATTTCATTCCTTTTGCTTTTCAAAGATAAACATACGCACATCATAGTTCTAATCCTCAAAGTCATAAGCATCCAACATTCGGCATTCAATCCTTTCAACACGGTCATGTTGATATTCACGACTCTCCACCCAACCTTCACAAAAGTTTACACCGGTATATGGGATTGATCTCCTTGGCCTCATCGAAAAACTTAACTACAAATACGAATACATATCATCATTGTCTGCACGCATAATTCAATATGGAAGGAATAAACCCAAACTCAAGCAATTCGAAGAAGAATGTGGAAGAAACAAATACAAGCAATTCGAAGAAGAATGTGGAAGAAACAAATACAAGCAATCCAAAAAGACGGCGTGGTCCAGGAATTGTGACACCAAATGCTTGCACAGAATGCAGAAAGAAGCGCGCAAAGGTATCTATTGACAGTACTTGATTCTATTTCATTAACTTACGACTTTCGCTGGATTAGTGATATAGTTCTTTGACATTGCTAACACTTCTCGATTTTTCAGTGTGATGGCGAAACTCCTTGCGCAAGATGTTTATTTCAAAAGAACGTCGAGTGTGTTTACGAAATTCCTGTGCGTCATTCAAAGAAAAATATGAGATCCGAAATCGAACAATTAAAGACTTATCAACAACAAAGTGAGCGTGTGCTTGCTGCTATTGCCTCGCAAGATCAGACTGCGCGGGTCATCAAACGGCTTCGACAAGGCGAAGGTTTGAAAAGCATCGCGGACGATTTGCAAAACCCGTCGGGTGTTGCATCGGCCCCAGGGGGAAATATTACAACATATACAAGTTTCGCCGATCATCAAGCAATTGGAAATGCGCTCAGGCCGGCTCGAGGAATCATCACATCCCCATTCACAACGTCGGGACAAGGGGCCTTGCCAGCACCATCTGTCGACTTTCACAATGAGGAGAATCAAGGGATGTGGAGTCAATGGCCCGATATAAATAATGTACCATCTGGTACTGCTCCTGGAGATGACCTGATGAACTGGACAGAGGATCCTATGACTTTATCTGACAATCTTGATTATTCGGGAACTGGAGGGACCTGGAATGACGAAGCATCCCACTATTCTACTCCAAATAGTGCAATACTATATGCCAGAGGCCAAGGTCAAGAAGCTATTCTTAACAATGGAATTCACTCATTACAGGGGAACAGTCAAGAATATCCTCCAGCATCATGGACCAAAGTCACGTCGGATTCTGCTTTTGTGGACCATCTCATGGCACTGTACTTCTGTTGGGAGTATCCCACATTTGCCTCATTAAGCAAGGAGCATTTTCTTCATGCTTATAGAACTGGAAAACAAGACCATTGTAGTGAGCTGCTAGTCAATTCGATATTGGCTTTAGGATGTCGGTTCTCTACACATACAAATGCAAGAACTGATCCCAATGACAGTTCTACTGCGGGTGGCCATTTTTTTGCTGAAGCTACACGTCTGCTCAGATGTGAAGAAGACCGACATTCTTTGACAACCATTCAAGCACTAGGGCTGATGGCAATTAGAGAAGCAAGTGGAGGTCGGTCTAGCGCGAGCATCTATCTTTCAGGACAATCACTCCGATTAGCAGTTGAGATGGGTCTTCATCTTGAAGCGATCGGCGAGCGAGCGAGCGAACCGGTTGAAGGAACGGAAGCGGTACGACTAGCCACATTCTGGGGAGCCTTTTCTTTAGACTCGTATGTTGGGACTCCCATTATTATTTCTAGTGAGTTGAATGTATCTCATGTACTGACACATTATGACAGAGCCTGGTCTTTGACGATCGGGCGAATACCTCAATTCTCTCAGACAACCAAATTGCACATAAAACCAGCAATTGTAGATACGATTGAAGCATCTGCTTGGGTTCCATATACAGATGATGGTAAAAGTTGCGCAGCCACATATTCTCAAGAATATATTAACTAACGATGTCAGGTGCACCACTGGAACGTAATTGTACTCAGCCATCGAACATCCGAAGTGTATACGCAACATTTTGCGAGCTTTCTGAGCTAGTTCATCAATCTTTATATCTTTTCTATGCTCCCGGTTCCAATTTTACCAGCACTTCTTTACTTCAGATGTACACTAGGTATCTTCATTGGTATGACTCCATTCCTGCAGCTCTACGATTAGGACACAACTTCACACCATCTGTCTTGTTTTCACAGTACGTATCATAACGATATTGATAACACATTACACGTGCTAAATGAGAATCTTTAGTATGTATTACCACTACGCCATCTTGCTTCTTTTCCGGCCCTTTATTAAACTCACTTTAACCGGATCGGGCGTCTCGCCCCGCGATGTTTGTAACCAAGCTGCAGATGCAATTTCCGCTCTCGTGAGCTCCTACTCTCAACTTTACACCCTTAGGCGCACTCCCTCTTTTGTACCTCATTTTATCCTCGCCGCCGGTATTACTCACCTCATAACCTTGGGCAACACAAAACTCGGTGCTGAAAAGGTTGCTCAAGGATTTGCAGACCTTAAAGATATGGCGAGCTGTCATGTATTTGCGGCCCGCGCCTCCAATATACTTCGTCACCTGGCCAAAAAATGGAATATTGAAGTACCCGGTGGCAACGAGGAGCAAATAGAGCCTGATACCTTTGATTCTCAGGCTCGTCCTTCTTCCTCTTCCTTTAATCAATTTTGTACCGCCGTGGAAGAATCAGATATGGTGCGTGGTATTGGTATTGCTGGTGAAGGTGAAAATCCTCTCTTTTGGCCATTCCCAATGCAAGGTAGACCGTTGATGGATTACAGTGGCGAAAGCCTTGGAAAGCTGGGATTCGAACGATTACAACAATGGGCTTGAAGTTTGAGCCTTGTTAGTTATGGGAGCTAGGCGCTAGGCTGGAAATCCCCTTTCCGATGATTCGAATGTGGGATAGGATGGACAGAATGGATGAGGTGAAAATTGATGCCTCACGTATTTCATGGGTATAATGCGAGCGGATGGGATTTTGTCAAGCGAGTGAGATTTGAGAATTATGACGATGATATTACTGATACCCCGGAGGCGTTTTTTTTTTCTCTTTCTGGCGGACCTATTGAATGATTAGTTGGTTGATGGGCTGTTGATTGATGAAGAACTTTTGGTACCTATGTTAACCTATGCCTTTGGTTTAGGAGGAACATAACTAATATTATTACTTTTTAATACCTAGGTACCTAGCTAGGTACCTAGTTAATCTTATGGATTTTTACTGATGTTTAATTAAACTTTAATCAATTGCTTTCAATAATTGATTAGGTATCTAGTGATGGTTGTTGTGGAAATAGGATATTATATAATATTAGTAATGATAATGATAATGATAATTTTATTTTGAATTAGATTATTATTTATATATTCGAGTATTCATTCATATTTGATATATGACATTTGCATTTGATCCTCTTCTCAAACTTGTAAGATTATCTACCTCTCTGATCAGCTATCTATCTAATAAGTAAATATTATATAAATTATTTGTAGAGGTTCATTAGTAAGGTAAGATCTTACTTATATCGCGCATCAAACCAAATCAACTCAAATCAACTCAAAATCAAATCATCACCCAAAGAAAGCCCAATTCGATAATTATGATTTCAGAATTTTCTCCTATTCATTGACAATATATACGTACATGTACCTATCGAGTATACACACACATACGGAGTACAGATACAGATACGGTATAGGCAAGTACAGTATATGCGGGTATGCAAGTATGCACAGCGCAATGATATTCACGCAGCAAACTCAAAAGCTGTTCCTTCATCCATTCATTCATCCTTTCATCCATAGCACCCACACCAAGCCATCCATTCATCCATCCACCCACCATTTCTCCCGCAGCAAGATAAGCACACAGAAGGGAAATAGAAAATCCACGCCACCGGCACTCCTCTATCCAGAGCAAATATAATATCGCCTCGAAGCGATCAAAAAATGAGCAAATGAGTTAGGTAGGTAGGGCCTATCACTATCATACAAGAAACGACAATATGGTATTCGACATACGACCCAACAGGACAAACTTTTTAGCGCTGCAAAGTAAAAGAGACAGAGTACAGAGACAGAGAGAGAGATCCGCAGAAAATGCGACAGTGCAAAAAGGAGAATCGGAAGAAAAGTCATTAACCAATCAATCAAATCAAATCAATCCCTCACTTAATCGCTCAATCACCCAACATATCTTCATCCTCATCTTCATCGGCCGCATCACCATTTTCTTCAACTTCTGCTTCTCCTTCTTCATCACCGCTGACATCCTCAATCAATTCTCTTCTCTTGAGATCTGCCCTGGTTCCTTCTTCGGGTTCTGCATCTGCGAATGGATCGTCATCTTCTTCTTCCTCGACAACATCTTCATCTTCCAGTTCCATCCTAAGAGCTTCTTTCTTTGCTTGTGCAGCAGCCGCTGCTAATTGAGCCTTTGTTTTATTCTTCTTCGTCTTTTCTTTAGGTTCATCAAGATATGCCACTACTTCCTTGAAATTATGTCCCAACCTTGCTCTATTCCTCTCAATACGTTTACGTAACTTTCCTTTCACAGGTCCTGACGCATCAATGACTCTTGCGAGTATAGCTAAGATAAGTTTTCCTGTTAATTCACAAAGTTGTTGTTCTGCTTTGAGTATTTCACTTTGTCGTTCATTCTCTGTGGAATCCTCATCTTCGTCTTCAGAGTCATCGGGTTCGTCTTCAGGGGCTTCATCATCATCTGGCTCTTCTAGACGTTTCTTGGTCTTTTTCGCAAAGTGTTTCTCGGCATGGTCAAAGATAGATGTTAATTCTGTTTGAGCTTCCGGGGCAATCTCTTTTAATAGAGATTGTATATGCTCGATTTGATTTTGAGTGTCTTTTCGTCCAGTGACAGTAGCTTGAGGTCGTAAAGTGGCGAATAAAACATGAAGGTCGAGGAGAGCACCTGTTGCAAGTAGACGGACTGGATCAAGGGTACTGCGGGACGATAAAGCGGCAACAAGATTTTGTATGAAGGTTTCTTGACAATCTTTGAGAGAATCGATGTCACTATCCGAAATTTCTTCGCCTGATGCGATTGATCTTGTTAATGAATGTACTTTCCACATGAAATAGAACGTGGCTGAACGGATAGCCGATATAACGATTTCATCCTCTTGAGCATCAATATCTGGATTTGCCTCCTCAAGTTGTCCTCTTGCAACAACATCAAGAATAATACTGATAGGAGAAGGTGTTTTGCTATTAGTTTCGGCCTCTAAAATTTCCACACAATTCGAAATACTTGCTAGCTTTTCCACCTTTGCAAGAGTGGTTGAAAGTTCTACAAGAATTGAATCCGTGAAATCTCCTCTGACAGATACCTCACCAGCTTTGTTGATATTTTGAAGTATGTTCGTGGTGTCCTCCCATAATGTTTGGAGTTTGCTTTCTGTGATATCTTCTAGTTCTTCGTAGCTTCTTGCATGTAATATTGCTGCGCTTGCTTCAGTGAGGACATTCTTGTCGGCGTGGCCACTGAATTGAGCACTAATCTCGTCAAGTAATTTAGCATATCCCGTTGAGTCTTGTCGCAGTTCTTGGAAGACGCCAAGGTTCAGAGAATGTTCCAAACGTAATACAGTAGTGGCAGTTATTGGGTGGGCTCCAAATTTTTTGAGCAATCTTGGAATAATGTCTGCTAAATGACGAGCTGTTGTCTCTTTGATTTCTGCCGATTCGGCTCTAGCATTTCTCTTCTTGCTTTTGTCTCTTGATTTATCTGGCTCGCCGAGTTGGTTCAGATTGAGCTTGACCACTGCATTTAATATCTCTAGCAGTATGATCTCTTCGGTCTCTTCGGGTTTAAAAGTCTCCTTCAATGCTCGATTAGTTCCCTTGCCTTTGGGGTTGGAAGAATGATCATGTAATAAGTAGCCGGCCAAAACCTCCCATTCCCTGAGCTCCGGCATTTTGTCGTATAAAGCTTGAGCGGCAAGAGTAAACCTCGACTCTCCACCAGAAAGATCTAAATAACGTTCGACGGTCGCTTGCTCTACTCGGCTTGGCATTTCATCCTGATCTGAAACGTCATAATTTTGTAATACCTCTGCAAGACACTTGAGTTTAATCCAACTAGCACGAGGCGAATCGTAATCATCATCATCAACTGTCAAAATCTCTTCCAAGGCATCTTCTCCTCCCAATTCCTCAATCTTTTCCTCGAAAACGTCCTTGACGTTCTCAACGAAAAATGCAACCACGGCTTTACGTACTTTGGGTTCCGAGTCGAAAATGAGCTTCCCGATAACATCAATGTCATCTGGTTCAAGCATTCCTCCCTTTCGAAGTATGTCAACCAAATCAACTGCATTCGACCTAACAGCAGCATCCGAATCTCTTGTGGCGATCTCAATAATACGTGGTCTGAATCTTTCGATAAATGTACCTAATCTTGGGATATTGGAGGGGTTCTTCATAATTCTTATCAGCTGCTTGACCACTTCGAGTCGCATAGTTGAAGCCGCATCTGTGAGCATCCATCCCAGGTATCGCAGATATTGCCCATCGAACCAATAACTAGGTAAAGTATGAATCCACAAGCCTATGGCTTCAATACATTCAATCCTAATCTTTGGGTCAACATCTCGATACCGATGCACCCAAATTGTATCAAAGATATCCTTGAGTCTCTCTTCCAGAATTTCTTTCTTTCCTTCCCCGTCTCGAACCTTCTTCTCAAACTCAGCAAGTCTACCTTTGTTGGGTCGTTTGTTTCTCTTTTCTCCCTCAAGCTGACGTAAGGTTTTCGCAGCAATTTCTATTTGTTCTTTCGCAATTTGACATGTAGAAGTTGCGATGGTCAAAGCGACAGCAGTCGCAGTATGTCTAAAAGGTCGTAAATTCGAAGATGACATAGAAGCCATCCAATGAAATATGCTTTCCATTAATGGTTCATCCTCATCGTAAAGTGCTCCAGATGCATCCATTGTTCTGTTTAAGGAGTCAAAGAAATCGAGGAAGGAGGCGCGAAAGGCATGACTGTTCTTCGCTCGTGAGATTAATGGGTAGTCGGATATGTTTTGCTGAGAAATAGATTAGCACGATTGATTTTAAGAAATGAGCCAAAACCTACTGTTTGGTGTTCTTCCTGAAGATCTGATATCTTCCCGTTAACATTATCTGAATCATTAACATCATCTTCGGTGACTTGAAGGTCACAGCCAGCACTCTTCAAGACAAAATTTATCAATTCGGCTACAGCCCCAGGGCCATTCTGTGCGTATTTTTCCAGGAACTTAGAAACCACTTCGTCGGATGATTGCCCGCTCGTATAAACATCGGCTGTTAAACAAGTCAGTACAACGTAGAAATGGAACCAGAATTGCTCATGGCGCATACCATAAAGTCCTTCAGTAGTATCATCTGCTATAACAACTTTCTTTGCTGTCTTGGGTCGATTTGGTAATCTTACAGCAGGCGCTCTTGCATGCGGCGCTGTACCGTTGATTTTGGGTTTCTTTGCTGCCGGTTTCTTCGAAGTCCTGGCTTTCTTTCGAGCTTCTTTTAACTCTTCTTCCCCCGCACTTTCTTCCTCCAATTCATCATCCTCATCATCCTCATCTTCTTCTGGTTCTACTTCTTCTTCCTCTGACGCGTCATCTTCTCCTTCTTCATCGGACCTCTTCCTTTTGGCGTTTGTGGATCGAACGGCAGACGATGGTAGATCAGGAACGAACTTCTCAGGTGCTTTCACGGCGCGTCCTGATTTCCTCCTGCCACCTGCGACGGGCGTGCTTGACACGTCATTTTCGATCTCCATGAGTGGCAATCGTTGAGTACTCATCAGCGCATCAATTGCGCATTTAATTGAAATCTAAATAATGATTCCAGGTATTAGGGCGCGCTTGGATGAAGTTGCGGTTAATGTTGACGTATCGCGAGAATGAATGAATGTCGCGTTTGAACGTTTTTAATTGGGTTTAGCGCCACACCTTTTAGGCCTGCAACGCTTATTTTCCAGCATTTCCAGCATGTTACTGTACCATATGACGCTTCTGCTCCCGTTCTTCCATGGCTTATCTTTTTTTCCAATAGGGTAACCTTATTAATTATTCTGATAAATTAATTACATGTAGATAATGAAAATACCAAGTGAGTACAGATTGAAAGATGCTTTAACTTTATGTTGCTCATCTTTACTAAATCATAACCACCATTTACCAGTTTTATCATGATACCATAATATCTATCAGCTTCTTTCTTCCACTCTCTAACTAAGCCTCTCAGCATGCCGTCTCCCTTTCCCCCCTCATCGTCTGCTCCAGGAGAGGGGCATTTGGTTGTTCAGTTACTACCTCATTCAATCTCCGCTCTGTCGAGAATGACTTTTCAGTACCCACTAAAATTGATATCTCCATCCCCTTCTGCTGCACAAAAGAGTGTGCTTGTTTTTCTCTTGACATATGGTGGAGGTCTTGTCGGTGGGGATCAAGTTCAACTTAAGATAGATGTCACCCGAAATGCAAAATTGAGTATCGTCACGCAAGGTCATACCAAGATCTTCAAATCACCAACACGTGATGTCATTACACGTCAACATTTACAGGTCACTATAGAGGACGGTGCTTCAATCTGTTTGTTACCCGATCCGGTTCAACCTTTCGCTGAAAGTGTATATGAACAATCACAAACTTTCACCCTTAAGGAAGGCGGAACTCTTTGCGTATTAGATTGGGTCTCGGCGGGGAGAACTGCAAGAGGGGAGAACTGGGATCTAAGAGCGTGGAGCGGGCGTAACGAGATTTGGGCCATGGGAAAGGATATGAAGAGAAGACTTTTGCTGAGGGATAATGTCTTGCTAGAAGGAGACGAAGCAACAGCTCCAGAAAAACTACTACGCCACAAAATGCGCGGAAACGGCATATTCGGTACTTTGATCCTGAAAGGGCCGCTGGTCGAGAAGTTGTCTGCCTTCTTTTTATCAGAATTTGCTGCACTGCCTAGGATTGGTGCCAGAGATTTTCGATCTGATGATAGGAAAGAAAAAGACAACGAAATCATTCTATCAAGACAGGAATCCTGGAGACTTCGACGACTTGGACAAGAAAAGGAGGAAGGAATTCTTTGGTCTGCTGCAAAAGTGAGAGGATGCACAGTGGTGAAGTTCGGGGCTCCAACAGTTGAGAGTGGTCGTGTGTGGATTGGCGGCATGATTAAAGAAGAATGTAGTATATCTGAGATCTTTGGGGAAGATTCATTAATGTGTGTACGTGAGTGAAGACGAGGACTTGAGCTGGATAAAGATGCAATTCATCCAGGAGTTCGGATGGATACATCACGGCCATACATGTCGCAGACCTTATACGAATGGAGACAAGAAAAGTATACCACCGATGCATGCCAGAATGAGATGACGTGAGGAAGCCTTTGCCGCACAAATCTGACTATTGCCTCGATATGGCCACGTTCAGACATTGGTGGATGAACAACTTCTTGCTCGTGCAGGCTCTGAGACGTTTTGGAACCTAGGGGATACATGGGAGGTTCGTATCAATGTGTTTGAAGGGAAGTTCGATTCTGGCAACGATGGTGACCTGACCAGCAAAACCCAGGAAAAAAACACAGTACAACATTGGTAAGATGTTGGAAGTTATTAATGCACATGTATCTGGCCAGGTCACATGTGTTTCTCTTACCAGCCATTGCATTTTTCCACGGTCGTTCCGCATCATGTTTGGAAGGCTGGAAATGAGCCAGAGAATCGAGGCGGCTTGGCACGGTGCGGCCTCTCTCACATAAGGGAAGGGACAAAGCGACAAAACACGATATGGTCACTGCACAAGCTGGATGTTGGATGATTTAGGGAAGGCAATGCTATCCGAGCACGGATCTAGAAACCAGCCAATGCTTATGTCATGAAACACGTCGTACATTTTAGACCAGCAACTATACCCAAAATGCCATAGTTTTCCGACTAAGGCATGTCCAGCACGTGATTTTCACTGTCAGGTTCTTTCCGTCGCTCTCGTTCCGAGTTGGCCACTTTTGACACATAATTTGACTTTGTTTCCAATCCCACAACACACAAAACAGTTGCCGAATACAGGGAATGAATCGTAAAGGATGGATTTTTAAAGGTTATTAGAATCAAACACGATCTTCTGATTCACCTCTACTTCGGCCCTGGATATGATTTAGCCACAGCTTAACTTCTTTGAGCGTTTGCAACTCGATGAGATTCAGGTCTCAAAAAGCTTCGACCGATTGTGAAGGTGGTGGTGTTGTTGTTGTGGCTGTTGTTGCTGTTGTTGCTGTTACTCTGTATTGTTGTTTGAATGACGAAAAGATCTGCAACATGCAAGTTGATTCCACTCGTATGATTGCCTCCAAGGGTCCCAAGTATCAGAGAATCGGTAAAGCATTGCATTGTGCTCCGACACAGAGTCATGGATTATTTCCATGTTTGTTTTCATGCTCCATTCAAGCTCCATTCAAGCTCCACATCGATTGCTTTGGCCATTGTTGATTGGTCATTTCTGCATTTTCATCAAGCTTAATTCGACTTCAACACTAATTTAGGTACATTGGGAAGCTACTGTACTGTACACTGAGTAGGAGCTACTCGGCCGTCTCATGCTCAGGGTCCTTCCAAAAGCGATTTCTCCTGTGTCGGAAGTCATAGAGTTTATGCTAGAGGCCTTCCAAGAGACGCCAGTATTTTGAGTCCACAAAATGTTATCAATGATACTGACAAGTATTGAGCATCGAGCATGCAAAAATATCAAGAATGGGTATGAATCCAAATCTGGCAATTCTTTCCACAAATTGAGATTGGTCCAGTGACAAACTTCAAACAAGTAGAATTTTCCGAATGTCGCAAACATATCTGCCCTAGCCATATTAATTTCTATCTCTTTTTTCAACTGTGGCTTCGGAAACGCGCACAGACAAGACCATTTGAAGAAACCTGATCTCGTTTGACTACACCTGCCAAGGAGTATCTGAATCCCGATGCGACTTTTCAAGATGAAAACATTTCCTGTTTCAATGATCCTCCATGGTGAATTCTCCAGCCAAAGCATTAGCTGATGGTGGCAGTAGACCAATTCGCTTGTATGTCGCCGGTCAGGGCTTCAATGTTACAATGCTGAAGAGTTATGGGCAATTTCATCTATGGTGGATTATCTATCACCCCGTCACATTCATTCACTCCACTGCTCGAGCATGTTGCCACTATGTTGATAAGATAGTTAGACCTTCGATTACTTGTATCCACAACACATCCACAAACACATCGGATAAGCTCTGTGCTCAGGAACGAAGGCTACGCACAGACTTCGCATGGCTTACCCATTGTCCCCCTTCTCTTCACACTGAGTCTTGTATGGAAGTTTGGACTTCTCTTGGCAGGTTTCTCATGGATACCGCCTTTTGTGTTATGGAAATTGGTCCGATCATATTACTCTAGAGTTGATTTGCGTATGATTGAGAAAGTATTAAAGAAACTCAATATCCCTCCGTTTACAATTCTCTCCTCAGCATCAACAGTTTTCCAGTTCTTTCAATTTTCCAATTATCTTTCCATTCTTCTAGCCGCATACTATTGACTAGTATCCCGCTTTATACAATCTTTACAAATCTTTTAATTCTAAAATAAACTTTAAAAACCCAACCAACCAACCCCAACAGCAAATATGCGTTATACTATCGTCATCGCCGCTATCATCCCATTCGTTGCCGCCCATGGCAAGATCGCAGTCTTGGTTAGTAATCTATCTCATTCCTTCTCAATCTCATCTCATCATTTATCCCATCCCTCGTTCTCCACTTCCAATAATTCACACTAACTCATTACTTCAGACTGGTGATGCAGGTGGAAACACCACTGGTCTTGGTATCCAAGGTGCCGTCATCCCTGGTGCCGGAACCAACAAGCAAACTGAGGTCGACACCACTGTCTTCAACAGCAAGAACGCCGCTACTGATGGTCTAGGAAAGACCAAGGCTGGTCCCAACACCATGGCTGACATGAAGAATGTCATGGCCATGTCCGGTGAAATGCTTCCTCAAGTTAGCGACGGAGGTGAACTCAGCGGAACCATCCACATCGTCACCACTGACGGAGCTGGACCATACTCCGCCATCGTCGACCCAACTGGTACCGGTGCCTTCTCTCAAGGTACCGAAGCAAAGGTCACTACTCAAGTACCAGGCAGAAGGGGTAACATCGCCGCACCCAAGCAACGCTCCCTCATGATGAGATCCCTCGTCAATTTGGGTATCGTCAAGCGTGCCAAGAACGTCAACGAAGACTACCCCATCAAGGTCTCCATGCCAGCTGGCATGTCCTGCACCGGTACCGTCGGTGATCAAAAGAATGTCTGCTTGGTTAAGCTTGCCAACCCATCTGGCGCTGGACCATTCGGTGGTGTCGCCGCCTTCCAAATGGCCTCGGCTTCCAGCGATGCTGCTGCTGGTAATGGCACTGCTGCTACTACCAAGCGCACCATCGGTGCCAAGTTCCGTGCTTAATTTTTCAGAATTCAAGATTACGGCGCCTGTGGGTTCATCATACCAGGAGTTGGAGGATTCGGGATTCGGAGAAAGGGTCTTGAGTAGGGGATGAAGCGGTGGACAATTTTTCATTTGTTTGTTGGGGTCGACTTGGTTGTTGGAAAAAAAGAAAGAGATATACTACTCTTACATTTTCATCTTGTATCTAGTATAGCCGCTCCTTTAGTAACTCCATGTTGATGCTCTTGCTGGTCAAAATACTGTCTTTTATTGCTTTGATTGTGAAGTTTATGTGAGCGTGTGATGATTATCTCCCTGTGCTTTGATAGGTAGTAGATACTTAGAGTGATTCTTTTCTGCTTGATCTTTTCATCTCTATGCCCTTTTTTTCTTCCTCTCTATTGTCTCTGTGATTAAGTATTAATTCTTTTGAAGTTGAAACTTCCTCGGACTTGCTTCACTCCTTATTCATTAATTATTTATTATCCTCCATCAATCTTTATTAAAGTCGATCTAAATAAACATTCTCTTTTTTTTCCAAGTTAATTAGTTCACTAATCAGGTATTAACAGATAGATCCAAAACACTCTCCGTCTTCATTCCCTTCTATGAATTCAATGAACTTAGTATTATTCTTAAGCTGTCAAAATTTTAAGATTAATCTTGTCTCTGTTTTTTATAATAACTACAAATGAATCGAATGAATAATCGAATCCTTGTTCGCTTTTGTATAATGATGATTGTTTATAATAGTAGTTATTTTTCTTCTTTTGCTTCTTCTTCTTCCTCTAGAGATGAATAAAATATCAATATTAGTACTTTTTGGAATTTTGTTTCTGTTGTTTTCTATAGTATAATATATTATGCTGATGTTTTTATTTAAGTTTGAATAAATAAATCATATTAATTTTTATTTAAAATAAAAAATATTTTGGATTATTCTTTTTTTTAAAAAAAATTGATATGTTGATGTGATATCTAATATAATATATCTCCGTTTTTCAAATTTAAATCTACACTTCTTAATAGTCTACTAATGGTATAGCAAGCCCCTTTCGAGTTTAATTTGATAACTATCACAATGTGCGTTTAAAGATTAAATTTGTAGATGTATAATATTAGGTGTAATTCAAAACAAATAGAAAATTACCTTCTCAACTTTCAACTTTCAACTTGAAGTCGAAATTTCTCAATAATAAATCTACTATACGTGGGGTTTGGGAGACTTCTGCGTGGAATCCATGATCGTGGGCTTCTCAAACAAAATATCCATTGGAAAAACACAGATATATAATAGACTCTACTTATATATATCACTACCATATACTAGAATGAATCGTATATTTTCCGGTCGTGTCCCAGCGGGGGCATTCTTTTTTCAAATTCCAGAGAGATCTTTATTCTCATAAACTGTTTGGGCGTGGTACTAGTTAAATCTTTGAATGGTGTATTAAAGTCTTGACTGATAAGTAATAATAAGCTTTTAGCTCTTTTCAATATTAACCTTGTAAGACTACCATCACTAGCTACGTATATAATATCTACTACTCTTTCTCGATTCTTACAAGTTTCAACGTTTATTAGTATTAACTTCACTTGGTGATATCGATTTTACTATCTGTCTGCCTTCTTTTGTGGTTAGTAATACTCGTAGTCCTTACTTAACACATTATAGTATTTTGGCCAATCCACTGGTGTAAACATTCTGAAAAAATATCATTCAGTGTAAAGAGTTTCAGTCGCACTTCTATATATTTTGGAGGGAGGCAGTTCGCAGGCTTAGACGCTCTTATTCATTTTGTACTTTTTGGAAATGGACATAAAGGGTTCGTAGGTGCTTATTATAGCATATTGCATTCGTGTTGTGTTTGGTTATTGAGTATAAAAGCACTCCAGTGCAAGTGTTCTCGCATCACAAGTCTCATATCTCGAAGCAGTGTTACCATAAATCTATAAGCACTCAAGTACAAGTTCAAGAAATGAACTGAAAATGTTAGAAGTGTATTCCTCTTCTTCTTGGCACACCTAAATCCCAGAAGACATGGATCAGAAGCAAAAATACACTTTGCAACCACTATGTTTTGTGGATCTCTTGGATATCCATCATCCATACCAGTAGTTTCGAGGAAACCTATTTGAAGGGCGACAAACTCATACTCTGATTATTCAGAAAGAACTTTGTTCCGAACGACGAACACTGGAAATTGAAGCCTTGGTAAATGCCAGCTGCTCCACCCATGGCCATGGAATGCCAAGTGAGATGCTTGCTGTTGCAAGGTCCGGATGCCTCTTTATGTCCTACTCGAGGAGGAATTCAACCTTGATCTTTTCTCTATGCCCGTCCGGCTAGGCTGTATTCGTCCAAATCTTCCGTCAAATGCTTCGGCATCCTCCACAAAGAACATTGAGGCTATAAAAGTTTTCATGGCGACAATCGGGTTACAAACGATCCAGTTACTCACAGGCTAGCCGGTTAGTAATATTGCCTCATCCAACAAAATTATTTGGCATTGAAATCAGGTTGTTAAAGATGGCCCTCTACTATGCCTTAAGAGATGATTCTCTTGTATGGTTAGTGTTGTCTTTGAGAATACCGATATGCCACAGTCGTATCAACGAGCTTTGAAATATTTGTGGATGGACTTTTCAGGAGCGTATTCTATCACCAAGAACGATCATTTTCTATAAGGCCCAAGTGAGTTGGGATTTGAGGTGATTGCGCATCGAGAATCGATACTTATCAACTCGAATAGCTTGTTGAATCCTCCACAGTCCATCATAAAGATTCGTCAGGTCGGTTTCCAGATTGTCTCGCCAGCCAGGAGATTATGAGGTCTCGCACTGCATCGGAAAACGAAGCATGGATTGCGGAAATCGTCTGAGTTTCTATCTTTGCCGAAATTTCACACATAGCAGTGATGTATTGAGGGCTATGTCTGGAATAACTCGATGGATTAAATCAAAAACAAGTGATGATTGTCTTGCATGTATATATGGGCGTTCGACTTGACAACGAGTCTTATGGTGCAGTGAAGTTCCGTCTTGTCGTGTAAATTTGCACAGAGTAAGATCTTACCATCTTGGTCCTGGATCTCGGCCAATGGACGGATTAAATTCTGGTACCCAGATCAAATGTAATTGGAGATCTAGACCCCATCACTGCAATCAACTGATAGGATGAGAGAAAGATCCCATTCGTAGCTTAATGAATAGTTTCCTGTTCTAATCGTTGGCTATAAGACTTCGAAGCTTATAAGACCAGGGACATCTTGGAATATCTGCAACCATCTTCTCACCCGGTCAGCGTTGCAATGCATATATTGCTTCGTCGTTTAAGCCGTAGTGGGCGCTATACCGAATTAGGCTAGTTCTAGGTTAGATGGAGCTCACACCGCCCGCTCTACTCACATCAATTCCTGTGAACTTCTTCTAATTTTGACGTGCCTCGTGAGCCCTCAATTAAAGTAAACATATTCACAATCATCTGCAGCACAGTGCGTGTAGTAAAACCTTTTGCCAATCAACGATTACCCAGTCGTATTTGAACCCAATATTCATGGCATGGCAACAATTACACTCCCCTACTTCGTGCCCTCAAGCGAACTTCCACAACCACTTCCGAGCACCCAAGAAATCCACGATGCCACCGAGAGATATAATGAAAATGGAGCCCATACCCTTGTTCGAATTGGACCTTACATGATCAAGTATGGTCCTGAAATCAATCTCATAGAAGGGGAGAATATGCTATTTGTCAATCGCGAAACAAAGTCAGAAGTACCAGTGCCTCGAGTATATGCCATTTACGCCGTTCCCGGAAGATGTCCTCGAACGAATCGCGAAGAAGACACCAACTACATCATAATGGAATACATTGAAGGCAAAACTTTAAAAGAGGAATGGAGCTCCCTAAGTGTGCAACAAAAGGATAATTTATCCGCCCAACTTCGAGAACATATCAATCAACTCCGCTCTCTTCCTTCCCCGGGTTATTATGGTAGTATCGGGAGACGCGGCCTTCTCGATTGCATATTTTGGACGGGCAATAGTTCATGCGATCGTCTAGACGGTCCGTTCGATACGGAGGATGAGTTCAATGAAGCGATGCGCAGAAAAGCAATGTTTAATGGTTATATGGGAGAGAGGGTGGAGTTCTATCGACATGCATTTCCTGCTGTTTTCAAGGGCCATAAACCTGTTTTCACTCATGGCGATTTTCAACGAAAGAATATCATGGTCAAAAGAATACCTTCGCCGGCTTCGGCCGAAGTTCAAGATTCGAAAGCTAACGATGATACCTTTGAGGTGGTTATTATTGATTGGGAAAATTCGGGATGGTATCCAGAGTACTGGGAGTCGGCCTTAGCTTTGGTTTCATGTGGACTCTGGAACGATGATTGGCATTCCTGGTTGGCAAAGAGTTTGGTCATATTCTACAAAGAGTACTCCTGGATTAGTACGCTCCGCGTTGAACTCTGGTCATAGAGGGTTAATTTTATATCATAGACCTCCCAGCTAATCATCAGCGCGTAGTACATTTTATCTAAGCTCTTCCCTCGAGTGAGGTAAAAAGTAAATCTTTCCCCCGCAAAAGCCACCATACTTGTTGCACAAGCGGCTAAGAGCTGCATATCTATCATCTATGAGAACCGGCCTTTTACCTTTTAGATCCATTCACGTAACACCAACATTTCCTGTAGATGGCCTTAACGCCTGGCGCTCCATTGTTTTCATTCTACACCCACAGCTCACACGTTGTAACGTGTAGAGGGGAGTCAATCAATAGCCTCTTATATTTGTTTCCTAAAAAAACGCTAACATACTTTTTAGGTAACAATCACGAATACATTCCGTTCGATAGTATTATCCAAGCTGAGTTAAGATATTCATAGTAGATTTATATTAATTTGGGATATTCATTGTAGATTGTTATCCATGTTGAATTAGGATATTCATAATGGATTATTTTCTATGCTGACTTGAAATATTCATAGTTTATGTTTATATTTATGATTTGAGTTTCGTCGACACATGAGTATATTGATGGTTTTTCGTGTATATTTAGTTAAAATGTTCAAGTTAATAGTATAAATCTGATTACATTAGATTAGATTAGATTATAAACAAAAAAATCACCAGTTATACTCGTAAATACGTGTAAACACTATTAGCATTTGCGCGTTCAGAATATATCAAACACTCCTGCAGATACCTACTGATCATGAGTATACACAAACCAACCCATCCCATCTCCACTCATCAAAACGAAGCGGATCGATCTCACTTTACCCCAGCATAAATGATCCATCTCACATACTTATTACTAGATAATCTTAAGATTACAATAAGCACAATCATGATATCAAAATCCCCACTCCTAATCATACGTCGTGCGCGCGGCAGGCGCCCCGTGTCCCTCGCGGCTGGCTAGCCCGCACTCATCTAATCGTAGTTCCCCACAACCCGAAAACTCTCTGCCATCTCTTTCCTTCGCCTGCATCGGCTTTCTCCGGATCTTCTTCATTGACTTTGATGCCATACTGCTTGATGCAGCATTCAAAGGGCTTATTGCTCGGCTTGATTCCTAGTGGTATTGCTACTTTTTCATTCTTCTCGTTGCTTTGTAGATTGATATCTCTTTCCACAGAAGCGGTAGATTTCTTAGGGATTTTGTTTTGCTTTGGGTAGCTCAAGCTGTCCGTTTCTTCGTCATCTGGTGGTAGACTACCATTGATTGGTCTAGGGTCATCTTCGTCATCGGATTCTGAATCTGCTGCCTTGGAAACCTCTGGCGGCGATTCTTCTTCTTGCGGTTTTTCTTGGACCTCCTCTGCAAGCATAGCTATTTTTTGCTCTTCTAGGTCACCCCAAAGTGTGAAGAGTTTTTCTTTAACATTATTCAGCATTTCTGGGTTTGTTCGTAGGCTTTAAAGTCTTGTCAGCTTTGCTTTTCGCGATGACAAATAAGCACGAAAATCTGGGGTTAATGATGGGAACTCATACTTGCAAGCATCATTCAAATCATTAAATAACAACTGTGCATCTTTATTCCCCACAATAAGAGTAGCTCTGTCCTTAGAATCATCTGGATTTACGTCCTCAACCACAATTGCAAACCGCCATTTCCACTTCTTTTCTGAAATCTCTCCATCGCGAAAACTCTGCATATTATTTTCAGGGCCGTCATCTTCATCACCACTATAATCAGATAATAAGTCATATTCGCTGGGTTTGCGGCCAACTGCAAAGTCGGCAATATTTTGAGGAAAGTAATCGACCACTCGAACATTGGCTTTGTAGTTTTTATTTTCAAATGGTACGTGAATTCCGGCATATTTGGGATCAGAGGAGAGGGGTGTGCGTTGCAGAATAGTTGATAGAGGCACTATAGCATCATGGGGCCGAGAAGGATGTAATACCACTATAGACTTATTAATTATGAATAAGTCACCGCACGAAGACTTACCATTGTCATTCAAATCAAGATTTTTAGTAACCTTCGTCCCGATCACAGTAGTTTTGGCATCTACTTTGGCTCGTAATTTCTTTCTTCGGGTCTTAGAATTCTTTCCGCTTGGTTCTCCATCAGCTTTGCGCTTGGTCCCTACCCTCGCAATTTCCTCTTGAAATTTCTTCATGTCCTTTTTGTGCTTTTTGTTCCAATCATGCTTTCGTTGAACACAATCTTTCCATCGGGGATCATTGTTCTGAGGATCTTCTGATTGTTTCATGATCTCGACTTGGACTTTACCCTCAAATGATCCTCGATCACCACGAAGCTTGCCCTCCAATAGACCTGCTTTGCCGACAACAAATTGAACGTTGGTCAAACGAAGCCACTGGCCTTCCTTGACATTTTCTTTAACAAAATCGGCATGGGAGTCGAATAATGTGAGTTGAATGGTCATTTTCCCGAATGGACCTCTCCATTCTTTCGCTTCGTCCCTAGGCTTTGCTTTTATATAACCGTAATCATCACCATCCCGACCTTCCGTTGTGACATTAGACAACTCAGGCAGAACATAATTGTAAAAGTTAGGATGAGCTGTGTAGTCCGTAAGGTAAACAGTAACCATATCATAACCAGCTCCATAGATCTTCCTCACTTCACCGATGATATCGTGGAAGGAACCTTCCGTCACATCTTTGAGTAAACTATACTTATCCCTGACATTCATAGCTTTGTCTGCTTTTTCCTGAAATTCTTGAGTGTTAGGGAGCTCAAGTTCATCGAGGTGTTGGTTTGACCATATCACATACTTGGTCTCGATCGGTTCTGGACGTCGGCATCTAGCAGGTGGTGTCGAAATCCAAGGAGCTTTGAAAATGGGGAAAATAGCTTTAGGGATGTTCGTAGAACGGAGTATATGGTATTCAGTGGAAATGTGAGATAACAACTGTATCTCTCCCATGCGCATTTGAACCTATGATTTGTCAATCGACAAGTAGAACGATAAGGAATGAGGAGGAAAATACCTTTGCATTACGGATAAGCACAGCATCTTTGGGATTATATATTCGTGGCATTTTATCCTCTGATGCAAAAACACTCATTCTTAAGCCAAGTTTCTCGGATCGTGAAGAATAGTCTTTAATTTGAAAACTGCTTTTAAAATCTGAACAAATACGTTAGTATATATTGCGCAGAAGGAGTGTATTCTATATTATATATGAACTGCCCACCTGTTCCCCTAGTCTTTATAGGAGGTTGGTAATCCATCACGAACCCTATTACGTTGACAAATTGCTTTTTCACAGTTCCACCTTGTAGAATCTCCAGATTCTTAATCTGCTCAACAGTATGAAATCCTGAGGGAATGGCCATTTCGGATTTAGGTATTGCTGTGACGCTGTCGTTTTCTTGTATATTTTCCATTTTGAAATGCTTCGAGAGATACTTGGGTAAGCCCTGTAGTACTATTTTACCTTTTAGATGATACTCCTGGTAGCAGTGTTTGTTCACTTTAAAGGAAATCGAAAAGTAACTTATTTGGTCATAGATCTAGGAACACAAGCTTTTGGTGAACAATTTGTATACTGAACGATCTTTTGAGTGTATATGAAGTATGTTTCTTGTGATTGCCCCTTGCCTCTCCCTTATAAGTAGATACGTTGTATTTGATCAAATGTCAAATGCTCTGTATGGCAGATGCGGCAGAAATGACTCTGCCTGTCATAGAACCCGTGATGTACAGATCGTATAGTGATTATCCATCAGAATCCGTGTAAAGTATGGTCTGTGCTGTGCCTGCCCCCCGCCTTTTCCTCGTAAGTAAATGCGTTGATGTTAATGAGGTTGATTGAATGGAATCTCAAAATGCTTTGATAGATGCCAGTGAAGCTGATAACCTTATGACTCCTGACTTGTAGAGGTAGAGGTTAAAGACCGAAGACTCTGTTGTACCTAGATGGGCATGTACGGTGAACTAGATAAAGTAAAGGGAAGGTATCTTTTCTATGATGGTTTGATACTCTCGTCTTCTCATCCCTCTTGTAAACAAATAGACGCGTTAATTGAATGGTAGACGGTAGACGCGACAAATGCTTACCTAATCACATCCCCTGCATGGCATAAACTCACCAATCAACAATCGTCCAATCAAAAGGAGCGAACCAAATCTTTTCAACCTTTCATGTTTCGCTAAGGTCACGTTTTAAATTAGCTTTACCGCTTTCAGCTTGGAGGCGGATTGTTCCTCTTTCTATTCTTTTGGAGCCTTCTCAATCCATTGGAGCCAAAGAAACTTCTATAATTTTCCCTCCAATCTCTTCTCATTCACTTCAACAAATACATCCAAAACTCAAATTTTATCTACATCACCTGTAAGGTTGTGTTTGATTTAAGTCTCTTAATCTCTTACTTCCTTTTACAAAGCAACAAAAACATATCGATTTCAGTCATATCGCAGCCATGGCCGATCGTTATATCCCAGAGCATCGTCGAACTCAGTTCAAAGCAAAGAACACTTTCAAGCCTGATGAACTAAGACGTCGTCGCGAGGAACAACAAGTCGAGATCAGAAAAGTTAAGCGTGATGAGAATCTTGCAAAGAGAAGAGGTATTACAGCAGGAGATGGATCTTCACGACCCGGAGCCTCTTTGGGTGCTGAGCCTGATAGTGATGATGATACCGCCCCTACAGAAAGTCAGGTAAGTTGTGATCGCGCATACACTCTTCTATCTACCTGGCACTCGCACACATTATTTTCCACATTTCCTCTACACAGTCATACCAATACTTCTTTTCAATATACCCCACCACCAGGAACTTTCAACATAGCTTTCAACTATTTATTTACCTTGGTGGGGTAGCAGCTGTTTCCTAGTGATAATGTTTTTCGCTTCTGCGATTGACCCTCTATCACAGCTTTATCGCGAACGTTAATGCTAGGTTTCGGTTTCACGACCTGAACAATATAATTGTTCTTATCAAATACCCTGTTCATCATGGCTAATCATGATTTCTTTTCAATAGTTGAACGATGACCTTCCTTTAATGGTACAGGGCGTATTTTCCGAACAAATCGATGCACAAATTCAAGCCACAACCAAATTCAGAAAGTTACTTTCAAAAGAAAGAAACCCTCCTATCGAAGAAGTTATTAAGACTGGTGTCGTTTCACGATTCGTCGAATTCCTCCGTTCCCCTCACACACTTGTACAATTCGAGGCAGCGTGGGCTCTTACAAATATCGCATCTGGTTCTGCTCAACAAACCCAAGTTGTTATTGAAGCTGGTGCCGTTCCAATTTTCGTTGAGTTGCTCGGAAGTCACGAACCAGATGTTAGAGAACAAGCCGTCTGGGCTTTAGGAAATATTGCTGGTGATAGCCCATCATGCAGAGATTATGTTTTGGGATGTGGTGCCCTCAAGCCCCTCCTCGCTCTTTTGGGTGACAGCAGAAAATTGAGCATGCTCCGTAATGCTACCTGGACTCTTAGCAACTTCTGTCGTGGGAAGACACCACAGCCTGATTGGACTACCGTAAGTATCCCCACTCTGCTCCCTTTATTATGCTAAGACTTACAATTATAGCAGATCTTACCAGCTCTGCCAGTTTTGGCCAAGCTCGTTTACTCTTTGGATGATGAAGTTTTGATCGATGCTTGTTGGGCAATTTCATATCTTTCCGATGGCGCCAATGACAAGATACAAGCTGTCATCGAAGCCGGTATTCCTCGTCGTCTCGTGGAATTGTTGATGCACGCCTCCACCTCGGTTCAAACCCCTGCTCTTCGTTCCGTCGGAAACATCGTCACTGGTGATGATGTTCAAACCCAAGTTATCATTAACTGTGGTGCTCTCCCAGCTTTGTTGTCCCTTTTGAGCTCAGGAAAGGATGGTATTAGAAAGGAAGCTTGCTGGACCATCTCCAACGTTACTGCTGGTAACTCTACTCAAATTCAAGCAGTTATTGATGCCAACATCATACCGCCTCTTATTCATCTTTTGTCCAATGGTGACCTCAAGACCCGCAAGGAAGCTTGTTGGGCAATCTCCAATGCTACCTCCGGTGGTCTTCAAAAACCAGAGCAAATTCGTTACTTGGTTAACCAAGGTTGCATCAAACCACTTTGCGATCTTTTGGCCTGCCCGGATAACAAGATCATTCAGGTCGCTCTTGATGGTCTTGAGAATATCTTGAAGGTTGGTGAGATGGATAAGGATGCTGCCGGAGAAGGAACTGAGAGCATCAACCGATATGCTTTGTTCATCGAGGAATGCCACGGTATGGAGAAGATTCACGACTGCCAAACCAACGCAAACGAAGAGATCTACATGAAGGCATACAACATGATTGAAAAATACTTCTCTGATGAGGAAGAAGGTGCTGATGATGGTCAACCACAAATCGCTGGTAACACTTTTGGTTTCGGTACCAATGGAGAACAATCTGGTAACTTCAACTTCGCCAATGGTGGGGATACGATGGATATGTAAACATCTTTTAAGAGTCAACAAATCCTCCAGCTTTTAGCTATTCTTTCCATTCCAAAAATCCTCTAATACGACTTCTAATAACAAATTGACATTGTCGTCACCAACAATAAATTGGACCTAAAGTTTCGGCACCGATAGTTTTCAATCTGCGAATGCGAATAAAAAAAAACGCCAAATTTATCCACCCAAAGCACGTTTCTCCCCCCGATGTGACCAACGATTAGCGAAAGATTCACCGTCATGTATTTTCCCTTTCTTAACGTTTTTACAAGCAACAACCTCGGCACATCAAAGGCGTTTTTTTGTCAGTTTTTTTCCCGCGGTTCATTCTGCCCCTTCTGTTCATTTTTTCCAAGTTCAAAGTTTTTGTGACATTGAGATATGGTAGCTTGAAAGCGACATGATTCTCACCACGGAGTTCAGATGAATATTTTTACGCAATGACACATTAGTGTGATGTGATGTGTGGTGAGTATGGTAGCTTGAAAGCTCCTACTCTAAATGAGGTGCTACGAGATGAGGATTTGGTATTGGATGATGGATCATTTCGGAGGGAGCATACTATGATGCGACGGTTGGTGGCGGTGGTGGATGAATTGAGTAGGCAAGATGGACGAATGCATGAAGGAAAGCAAGGGGGTAGTGAGAGGGGATGAGATAGCACCACAAATAAGATGTCATGAATGAATGAATGGTTGATTGATTATATTTGGTTGATTTGATGTACGTGTTGCGGATTATGTCCTAATTTTATTTCGTGCCTCGGTTTTGACACACCAGGAACATGAAGAAGGCGGGGAAGAAAGTACCTCAGATGATCATCACAGTCATTCATAATTACTAGGTATGACAATCATAAACTCATTCATTCATTCATTCTCCTCTCTTCTCTATATCTCTCTGATTTGCCCTCTCTCTTGCTCCCCGTACCGTCGAATAAATAATATAGCCAGCCTTGCGATACGATACGATACGATACGATACGGTACGGTACGAATATAAAACCAGTATCTAATTTATAGAAATCTCATCTTCTTTCTTTCTTCTTTCTCTTCTCTTCTTTTCCTCTTTTCCTCTACTCTGCTTTAAATATCCTCTACCGTTCCCCGCCAATGTAAAAAAATGTAAAAGGTTAAAGGTAAATGTAAAAAGATCAAGGTCTCTGCTCCCCAAAAAGCCCCCCCAAAAAAGAGATACCAAACTAAACAACAGCTTCTTCTTCAATTCCCCCATTCATCTTAATAACCCTATCAGCTTCCTTTTCAAAATTCTTCAGAATCTCTCTTTCCTTCTGTCCCTCTCCATTCATATTCATACTCCCGGCCCCCTCCACCCCACCATGATTATCCGCCATGCCACTCTCTCTCCTTCCTTCCGCTAAACTCGTATTATCGATTAGATCTCGCGCGCGATCCGAGACGCCTGCAATTTTATCCTGTTCCTCGAAGCGATCTACGACTTTACTTTTGCCTAGTTGTCTTCGATCTTCCTCGCTTGTTTTGCCGCTTCCGAAGACGCGGGCTAGTTCCGCGCAGGCTTCTTCGTAGCAGCGATCGGCGGCTTTGGGGAAGGAGATTGGGTTGGGTTTTTTGTCAAAGGCGTGCGGGACGCAGTTGATGAGGCCGCCTTTGACGGATTTGCCGATGGCTGGCGAGGAGAGTCGTTCGCCGAAGGCGATGCCTTCTACATTTAACATGTCGTATTCACAGGTGTATAGAACGATGTCTTGCGGGTAGGCATCTCGGAGGAATTTGTCAGTGGCGGCTGCGGGAGAGAGGTAGGGATCGCGAAGATCGATCGAATCGATGGGGTGCATGTAGGATTCGTCGAAGAGGCGGGTGAGCATTGGGGGGAGATTTTTCTCGGGGGCAGGATTCGTGGCGCGTTTTTCATCGCGGGTTTGTCGGAAATCGGTGGGTGGGTAGAAGGATACTATGGCGCGGATGGTGAGGTCTGGAACTTCTTGGGCGATTTCTAGAGCGGTGGGTTCGAGAGAGGGGATTTTGGCTATTGATGTTGTGGATTGATTTCTACTTTGAGATTCTCCTTGATAGGGATTGGGTCGGAGATGTGAAGTAAGTGTGGCAGATGATGCGGCCGAGGTAGAGGATTCGTATTTTGTTTTGTCGAGGTCCTGCCGACTAGCATTTGTAGAAGGACTTCCATCTGCATTTGTAGTTGCACTTGTGAGATCTGCCAGCGTGCGTTTTCCGGCATCGTTTTGTAGATCGTGAAGCATGAGCGGGACTGTAAATGCGAAATTTCCTCCCGCACTGAACCCCGATAATGCCATTCGATGAGGATCTAATCGTAATTCTTCTGCATGCGCGGCCAAATATATCACAGCATCGGTGCCATCTTCCACTCCTACACTAAAAGGATATTCAGGCGCAAGACGATATTCCACACTGACAAATACAGCATCCACGGTATGAATAACGGCAGAAGCCCATCTCGCATCATCAGTTCCGGTTCCCAATGTAAAACCTCCTCCATGATAATTTACCACGACGGGAAATCGATATCGATCTTCATCTGACCCTTCCACATATGATTGCGGGACATAGAAGATAAGGTTAAAGTATCCCCCGCGGGGACATAATCGAGAGGGAATTCGAATTTTGAAATTAGGTGCTGGTGGTTTGGGATCTGCAAAATGATGGAATTTCATGCCAATGGCCATCAGACCTCGCCATATTGTGGCTTTCATTTTTAAAGGTAAATTTGATTCTGAGCTTGTATCGTAATATTCGTTTGTCATTGAAGAGTCCTTTTTGAGGACGAGGAAGATTTGAAGCTTGACAGGTAGAATGCGAATTCAAAGTCAAATTGAGAAATGGGAAATGGGAAATGGGAAATAATTAATGCAAGTACTGTAATAAGAGCTGGAAAAGTAGACTTGGAGTATGAGGCTTGAATTGCGAGAAGTGCGGAGGGAGGGCTTGGAAGGAGGATATTTGTGGGTAAGATCAGGGATTTATGATGTTGAGTATATATGATGTTGATATATACGATTTCGAGTACTTGGTAGGTAAATGTAAATAAATGGTGAGTCTTGAAGGTAGGTGGTATTCGTAGCAAGTTCGATATCTAGGTAGGTATTCCAGTATTATCTATCACTTGAATATGTCACCCGGATATCTGTCTGTACATGACCATTTATTATCTTACCCCAAGAGAAGATTTGAATTGAATTGAATTGAATTGATCTGATCGGATTTGATCGGATTTGATCAGATTTGAGTTTGAGAATTAATTCAAATGATTTGAAATTATTGATTCAATTTCTCTCCTTCTTCCCTTTCGACTTCTAGTATCCGTCGGCCGTCAAACATAAAACCAGGGTCCAATTCGTGGGAAATCCATGAAAATGAAGTGCTCGGCCTGTAAAGTCAAGGACGTCATTTGTGCCAACCTGCCGCAGGGGCTGTGCCAGGTCGTAAAGTAATCAGTGAGCTTAATGTATGGCTGTCTGGAAATTGTGGCATGATTTTTAATCCTTTCACGTGTTTGGACGCGCGGCTGCTCATGTGATATATGTCACGTGATTGAAATATCAGATACAATGAAATGACTTGAATGCCGCTCCGCTGGCCCTCTGGGAGCCACTGCCGTGGAGGCCGTACCTGCTATGCCCGAGAATTAGCTTTTAAAGTGAGTTTCTATGTTCATGACTCGCAGGCACGTGAATGACTCGACTCCTCGTTTTGGTAGCACCAAAATAACCAGTTTGATAAAGCTACAAATCTTGGCAGGTACGGTCCGTGACGAGTTTTGAAGCCGTATCTTACGCCAAGGTTGTTTTTTCAGCATCTTTCACATCTGAGTTGTTTTCGTGGACAGCTTGAGGTGAGAAAGAAGGCCGGAGATGAATGTCCGTTAATCTTTTCTTGCTTGTGGCTGAACCACATGTGGCAGTGATCGGAAGCAGAAAACAGCTGAAAATAGAAGGTGTGAGAAATCCTAGATACTTGTCTGATCTTCAGTGACTCCAGGATGATGGAATGAAATCTGATAGGTAGAAACATCAGTGGCTTTTCCCAAAATCAGTTTCTTACCAACAGGAGTCGAGTACAGTCGAGTACAGTGTAGAAATCATGGTGAATCTGGGAACTGCATCATTTACTTAATACAGGAATCTCATCAAATGCGGTAAGACATGCATCGTTCTCTCAAATTCCCACCCGATACTGACTTATCCAAGGCCCGCAATTCCCATCGTCGGTTTTGAACGATGTAGTGGCTAACCTTCGATGTTGATAAGTTCTAGATATCTAGGTACTAAGATAAATAACCATTAAAACACCAAATAAACAAGGATAATTCCAAGTATGTACAGAGAACCTGTTCTTGATACCGGTATTTATTTCACCCACATCTCTTTGCCGTTACATTATGAAGTGTGAGCCATTTAAAGGTCTTGGCGTTTGTTTGTTTGTTTGTTTGTCTGTTTGATCCATTTGATTTATTTGTCTTGTCCTGTGATGGATCATGGAAATCTTTTTCTTTTTCTTTTGCAGGTGGATGGTGGATGGTGGATTATATCTGTGCAGTGTGTTCTGAGCTGTGACTCTCCCACAAACATCATAAAGTGACTGACGAACTCTGACATCATCGGTACTCCATACTCTGCAGTATAATTCATTCACTCAAAATAGCCAGGTGTTGATCAATGCATCCAGGAAAATGCATCGGAATCTTTTTCATTTAATTGGAAATTCCATACTTCCATGAATTTAGGAAGAATTCTTCGGGCAGCTAGATTGAAATAGGTATTATCAAATATAAGTGCCCAGGTGTTAGCCGTAGTAAATATTCATCATAAGCTTTCGCGCCTCGCATGCCTAGAGGCTAGAACTTATTTGATGCTTGGATCTTTGTCACACCCCAGTTCCCCTCCAAGTTTTCAGCTTTTTTCCCTTACCGGGTCATCAAATATAATAAGGACAGTACAGTTCAGTCCAGTCGTAGGTTTCTTTTATTATCTCTCTTCCACAGAAACTCACTCCCCCCTCTCTCTCTCACACACTCACTCTCTACAACACCACAGATTAATAACAAGGTCACACTTAATCTTTCAATCCTCTTCCTTCTCACCTCGTGCCCCTCATCTCTTCCTTTTACAAAAACAACATAATCATTCCTCTTCCTATCTCCCCCGCATACCAACCTCTTATATTTCCTTTCATCAATACGCCAATCGTCAATCACCAATCAAGAAGAATCAGCAAGAATTAACTTCAAATCGACTGACTTAAGGTTGGGTCAACAATCAAAATAGAACTCCGTACTTCCCGGATTTTCCGTAGACCAACAAATTCGAATAAATACCTGGATCCTCAGTTTTGGATTCGGTAACACAACCCATCCCAACGTCCCGGTATTGTTTAAGTAAATCCTCTCAAAAACAATCCGTGGGATCGTATCCTACTCGCGAACAAACTGAAGAAGCTAGGTATCATACCTACATAAATTTTTCGCCATCTTTTTAGGAGATACCTGGATTGTTCCCCAAATTTCATTCGAGTTCAAAAAAGAGACAAATATATATTCGGCATCATGTCTGCCCTAAAGAAACGCCTCAGTAAATTGATACCAGATCGCATCGGTAAACCCAACAGCAACAATTCAAGCAGTGAAAACGTGCCATCCGTACCAAGCAAAGAAGAGGGAATTGATGGTTCTTCTGCATCCAATGGAGCTACTCCAGCTTCTCCTCGAAATAATGGAGCTCAAACTCCCGAGCGATCAAACTCCCGACGAGTTAGTCGAGAGATAATTGAACAAAACAGGGCTAGGAGAAGTATGGATAAGGAGCGCTCAAAGGCAGAGAACAAGAAGAGGCAATCTTTGGCAAGAATACAAGATGAGAAGTTCTTGAAAGAAGGGCCAGAGGCTCTCACACAGCTCTATCGACCATACAGTATGATACAGAGCAAACATTGGAGGCATGAGGAGAGAGCTTTGTTCAAGGATATCAATTGGGCTGGCAAGTTGACCTTCCTTCATTTTTGTACCGTCTGCTAATACTAGGATAGAAATGGATGGCCAAGTCATTAACTTCAGAGCTCGAATGCATACCCTTCGTAGAATGTCTGCCAAATTGGTATTCATCGTTTTCCGTCAACAAACCATCACAATTCAAGGAGTTCTACAAAGCTTCAAACCTGGCGAAGAACAAGGTGGTGGTGAGTCTTCATTTTTGCCATCGGTGCCATGAGGAACATATCTAATCAGCTTTATTTTCACAGAACATGGTACAATCTCCGAGCAAATGGTCCGAACAGTTGAACACTACCCCGCCGAGACAATTGTCGTTGCCCATGCCAAAATCCGAAAATCCCTTCAAACTGTCAAGAATGCTACAGTTCATGATTATGAATTGCAGGTTTATGAAATCCATAGAGTGGTTCCATTGACCGAAAATGTGCCATTCACGGTATACGATGCGGAAAATATCAACAGAGAAAAGGAAATTGACATGGACGATGATTCTGGAGATGATTCAGTTCCTGCAAGTCAGCCAATGTCACCAACTTCAACAGACACGCCCAGGGGTCCTCCTTCGCGAGCGTCTACTGATCTTGCACGTCATGCTTTTGCAAAATTGGATGACAAAAATCTTGAGAGCAGAAGTAAGTCTTTCGTGGAATGGATAGATGTATGATCTATAACTAACGTCAACATAGCTTCCATGGATACCGCTCATCACCAAAAACGATCCTTACCTCAAAGAGTGAGATTGAACAACAGAATTATCGATTTACGAACCACTCCTGCACAAGCAATTTTCCGTATCCAATCCGGAATTTGCAACCTTTTCCGATCATATCTTGATACACAAGGCTTCATAGAAATTCATACACCAAAATTACAAGGAGGTGCTACCGAATCTGGCGCAACAGTTTTTGAGCTCAATTACTTTGGAAGATCCGCTTTCTTGGCTCAATCACCGCAGTTGGCTAAACAAATGTGTATAGCAGCTGATTTCGAAAGAGTTTATGAAATTGGTGCAGTTTTCCGTGCAGAAGATAGTAACACACCTCGTCATTTGACTGAGTATACTGGATTGGATCTTGAGATGGCTTTGGAAGAGCATTATCATGAAGCCTTGACTCTCATTGATGGCATGTTTAAGAACCTTTGGAAAGGTATCTACGACCGATACCAAAAAGAAATCGATCTCATTGATCAATTCTATCCACACACCAAGGTCGAATGGTTAGACGAAACCCCAAGAATTCCATTTTCTGCCGGTGTTAAGATGCTAGTTGATTCTGGTTGGGTAGAAGAAGACGGAAGTGTGCCAAGTGAGACCGAAGATCTTTCTACTAGAGCTGAAATTCGCTTGGGTGCATTGGTTAAGGAAAAGTATCACACTGATTATTATATCCTCGATAAATTCCCTGCTTCTGTTCGACCATTCTACACCATGCCTGATCCAGATGATGATCGATTCACAAATTCCTTCGATATTTTCATGCGTGGTCAAGAAATCTTGACTGGTGGTCAACGTATTCATGATGCTGAATTTTTGGAAAAGCGCATGAAACAAAAGGGTGTCAAGCCAGAAAGCATGCCCGAATATCTTGAAGGTTTCAGATGGGGAGCACCACCTCATGCAGGGTGTGGTATCGGTCTTGAACGTCTCACATACCTTTTCCTCAGTCTCGGCAATATTCGTCTTGCGTCTCTATTTCCAAGAGATCCTAAGTCACTTCCAGCCATACCTCCTACTCTCGCTCTTCGTCATGAAGATGCGTCGACACTCAATCCAGTTTGGGAGAAGGATGGAGTGGAATTCAGCCCTGAATTACTACCACCTTTGGAGAAATTGATTGCCAATTATGGTGATGCAGCCAATACCTCTTGGTTAGACAAACGTTATCACGTATGGAGACACACAACTACTGGTGCAGCTCAAGGTTATGTTATTCATAACTCATATGCCATTATTGTTGGAGAGCCTCTTTGCGACAAATCTCAAACACCATCAATTATCTCGGCCTTCCTCAACTACTTGAATACTGAACACAGGAATCTCAAACCAATTTGGATGATTGTCGGCCCTCGTACTGAAGAATATCTTGGTGAAAAGTTTGGATGGCGTACCTTGTCTCCTACAGCCGAAGAACGTGCTGATCCTAGAAACAATCCTGCAGCTAGGGATAATGATTTGGCACGTAAGATTCGACATGCTGAAAAGGAGGGCATAAAACTTCAAACCCTTCCATTCAATGAACCAGTTCCAGATGACTTTAAAGAAAAGGTCAACGCACGAGTTGTAGATTGGCAAAAGAATCGAAAGGGTACTCAAGTTCATCTTACAGAAATTAGACCTTGGGTTGATGAAGCTCATCGTAAATACTTTTACGCTCAAGGTCCAGATGGAACAATTCATGCCATTAATGTCCTTCATCAACTCAGTCCCGAAAATGGATACCAAGTAAAATTCTCACTCGAGTTCCCAAACGCTCCATCCGGTACAGTGGAATCTCTTCTACTCTATTCGATGAAACAATTGAGTGCAGCAGAACCAGATGTTAAACGTATCACTTTTGGTACGGGTGCTCAACCACACATTGAAGGTGGAAGAAACTTGGGTAAACATAGGATTAAGGCGTTGAAGAAGGCCTACGAAACGATTGTTAAACAAGCAAGGTTATTAGGTAAGAGTGAGTTTAGAGAGAAGATGGGGGCATGGAATGATGCAGTTTATGTAGCATATCCTAAGGGTGGTTTGGGTGCTGGTGGTATTAGAGCTTTGATGGGTTTCCTTGAGGAGGATGGTTAGATTTTTCGCTAGAAGATGTTGATGAGGGGTTGTACGGTGTGAGGGATGAAGAGAAGAAATTATAATTCAGTTAAAGAAGAAAGTAATTTGATGAGGTGGGTTGAAGAGTGAGCTGGGAGAAGTCGGGATGGGATGCATGGATGGGAAAGATACCTACATTGTTTTTTTTAATTACCCACTGGTTGGTTGGTTGGTTGATATTTCATTTGTCTCTTTTTTTCTTTATATGCCAACCGTACATCTAGTTGGTAGTGTAGTGTAGTTGGAGGGGAAGCTAGCTGGCTATAAATATCAAGGGAAAAGATTAATAGATTTTGATGAATTAATTGAATATTATATCATTTGATGTTTACTGTTGATTTAGTGATTGGAGATGTGTGTGTGTGTGTGAGAGAGAGAGAGAGAAAGAGAGAAGAGTACAGACAATATTTTATGAGTTGGGATGCAAGTGCTCCTTTCTCTTTTGATGAATCGATAATCGTTTTTATTTATTTAAATTTTTTTTTTCATATCGTATCGCATGGTGTTGTATTATATTTAAGATTGTTAAATACCTACCTAGTAAGTAAATACCAGCTAGATACCTAGATAAATGATTTTTATTATTCCATTAGAGGCATCTTATCTGGTGAAGGAGAGAGGGAGGAAAGGAAAAATAGGCTATTCAAATCGTAATATTCTAATATCCCGATAGCCTTTTTCATTTTCGGGGGGGATTTTTGATCGTTTCTTCAATGTGATGCTGGTTGAGGCTATTATTGATGATACCCGAGCGAATACGGAGTTCCCGAGTGGATAGCCGAGAATGGAAGTCTAGATTAGATGTGTGCGGGGAGGTAAGAGTAAGAAAGTAAGAAAGTAAGAAAGAGTAAGCATTTTGCATATTGCGTCTTGTGTCTTGTAATACTACTATATGCTTTTTGTGCGATCTTTTTTGGTGAGGCTGTGGCGGGGTGTGTGAGGGATTATTGGTTTGGGGGATTGAGGCCTTGACGTTGTGTGTGTATCATGATCTAGAACGATCGGGAGGTTTTGAGGCGGGGAAAGTTGAGATACTCGAATACCTGAGTATAAAGAGGGAAATTTCAATGAGGGATTTGGGATTTTGTTTTCGGTAGTTGGGAACTGGGAACTTGACGTTCTTTGTTATTAAATAGGATCTTAGGATCTTATAAATTTTTATTTCATTACGCGTACATTTTAGAAAATATAAAACGGAAAACAGAATATCTATCTGTCTATCTCTGCATCTTCTCTAAATACGAAATACTAAGAATCAACAATTAAATCAAACAAAATCAAACTCAACACAACACAATACCTACCTCAAAAATGGCCACCCCAGATCTCCCAAAAACCATCAAATCCCTCATCCAACCCGACATCCACAACCCCAAACTAATCCTCGCCGAAATCCCCCCCCCTCTCCCCACCCCAGGAACAACCGAACATCTCATCCGCGTGCAAAGCACCTCTCCCTGCTCAAGCGAACTAACCTGGAGCGCCTCCATCGCCCAACACGCCGCCACCTCCCCCGAATACTCCAAATACGCCTCCGCACCACAGCGTCTCCAAATCCCCTGCTACGATCTCTCCGGCACAGTGATCCTCGCACCAAACAACTCGCCGTTTCCCCCCGGCACGGAAATCTACACGCGGACTTCGTTTGCGCGGCCCGGAAACGCGAGGGAATTTACGATTGCGCTGCAAGAGGAGCTTGCGCGAAAACCGCGGAATTTGTCCTGGGAAGAAGCGGCCGCTATTCCGCTCAGTGCGTTTACGGCCTGGCAGGCCCTGTTTGTCCATGGTGGCGTGAGGTGTGTGTATGCGGATGATGCGAAGGTGGAGAATGGGGATCGGGTGGTTGTTGTCGGGGCGGCGAGTGGGGGTGGGGGTGCTGTGTGTGCAGTTTGCGAGGGCGGCGGGGTGGGGCATAGGGGTTTGCTGGTGGGAGTTGGTTAGAGGGGCTGGGCGCGGATGAGGTGGTGGATTATAGGAAGGAGGGTTGGGGTGGATAGGAGGGTTGGGTCGATTTGGTGGTGGATATGCTCGGTGGGAAGAGTTTGGAGGAAGATTGGGGTTAGTGGAGGATCAGGGTTGAGGAGAAGGGGAGAAGTTTGGAGGAAAAGAGGTGGGGTGGAGGGAAGGGGAAGGGTGGGCGGTCGTGGATGGGGTCTGAAGGATTTCAAAGGGTTTGGTGGAAGGAAGAATGTTAGAGAGGTGGGTGTTGAATAGTTGGTGATTGCGGGAGTTGATGAGTGGTTGTGGGGAGTGGTGATTGGGATTTTCTTTGGTTGTAGGTGGGAAGTTTAAGGGGATATAATGATGAAAAAGCAAATACTACAATAGTAAGATTACAAAGCAACGTAATACAAACCAAATAATTTGAATTTAAAGCTGTAGCTAGTGCCTACAGTAATGAATATATGAATATATAAATACTAAAAGAACTAGATGTGAAGGGGCTACCGTTGCCACTTTAGGAATTTGGTATCTAATAGCTATTGTGAGGAGTTTGAAGTTTGAAAGGGTGCTGCCATATTTATATGCTTAAGTGTCTGTAAGGTACTGACTGGGTGGGAAGAGCAGAAGAGATGGGAATGTGGTTTAAGGGGGGAGGGAGGATGGGGGTGGAGCGGGGTGCGAGAGATGAAATTGTATGGCGATTGGGGATGAGGTTGGGGAGGAGAGGGGGAGGGTAGTTATGTATATATCTATAGATTCATGGGTATTAGTGGGAAGAAGGGTATGGGGGGACAGAGGAAGAGGGATGTGGTGTGTAGGGATGATGTGCTAGAGAGGAATAGATTTAATGCCAGTGTCAAAATCGACTATTATTAAAACTATACTTAAAATCTATCCAAAACCCCTTGGCTATGGGCAAGATATTATTGGCGAGCTTTAATACGCTTTATCCACCCATATATTTTAGTATAATAAATAGAATAAATTACTCAAAACCTCTCGGTTATAATCATAGTTCTAAAACTTACTCTCGAAATCCGAAACTCAAAAAAGAGAATTGAGAATATGAAGAGATTAGATATACCAAGTAAAATACTAAAATTTGATACATTCATGATATCTAAACATATTGAGATCTCCTTGTAGAATCACCGCTGACTATTAACTTCTTTCACCAGAGGGGTGCTAGTAAAATAGAAACGGCTTTGCGCATATAAAACGGCGGCCCCTGCCAGCAGAAATTCTAAAGCACTCGCTGATACATCATGTACTGCTTTCCACTTCAGTTAAAATTATGCTAATGAGCGAGCAAAAGCATCAATCCATGTATACTCCAGCAAGTCTTACAAAGATTCAAAATTCTGAGATGTACAAAAATGTATGAAACTATTCAGAGTATGATATTGCATCCTCATACTGGCTGGGGATTCCCTTTCTAATATATTATTAAAAAAATACTTCATTGCAACTACTTAACAAATATAGTTATTTTCATGATGTGGAAAGACTAGCTGGATAATTTTAGTGTGCTACATTTTGTTGTGCACGATTTGATGAAGTTCTGGGCTTCTTAGATCAGGGGAGATTTCTATATAGCTATGAATTGATAACGAGCGAAGCATGTATGTATTCGATATAGCAGAAGTACGGAGTGTGTATAATACTATGGCTCCGTGAAGAAGGGGATTTCCACCGTTTTTATGAAACTTATCTTGGAAATGAGTTGTCGACTGAGTATAAAACTTACACACCCAGAACGAAAGAAATATACTAACTAGTCCCTCTCTACACTTGTATTCCGCCATGTCAGGGTCCTCTGACTGGTATTGAAACGGTTCCGCAATGATGATCCAGTTAACAATATATCATAAATGGAATGGCTCCTTAGATCTTTCCAAATAGTGCGACTGGGAAATCATAACCAACATTTAAGAGCCTATTTAGAAAAAATCTTCTTGATGACATAGTAGCACAGTTCCAGCGACATACTATTAAGCCTGAATTCCAACCACTTTAGAAGAACACGTTACTGCATTTAAATGATTACCGCACCAAAAATAGCGGGTAAGCAATTGATATCGAAAAATATGAATGGACAATAATGGAGGAAGATGGAAAAATGCTGCAAAACAATGCGAACCTCGCTTTCTATGTCGAAATGATGATAGACCTTGTACGCGCCATGGAGCAATCTCATACACCACGGAAACTTAGTTCGCTATATTCTTTCGATGCGTCGGGATAAGAAGGTACGTAGGATCATGGATCGGACGGGGTGGTTGAGCAAAACCAAGTGTGAAAGAATATGTACCAACACTGGATACCAAGCATGGTGAACAAGCATACCTTTTGATTCCGAATGCGAGAACCTTTTAATCAAAAACTTTGTGCTTTATGAATTCTATAATTCTTACTAAGATGCCAGAATATCAAATGGGATTACAGGAAATTATGGCGCGGTAAGAGAATCCGAGTACAATAGTTGAGTTCTTGGGAATTTGATGCATGCGATGAACAGAGTAAATAAGAGATGATAAAAAAGGATACATGAAGTATTTATGAAGCCAATTCAGAGAATACAAAATTGAGATCAATGGCGACACGATAAACTTTGTAACGAAGTGGTAGAAACTTCCAAATGTATAGAATGGCTTTGAACAATTAAGCCACAGTCTAGACCATGTGAATCCTCGTCATACGATCAGATCAGCCAAGGTCAAAAGCTGAGGTGATGTTGTACAAAAACTTCTTGTAAACTATCACCTGACGAATAAGCTCTCCGAATAAGATTTGATTCATGCAGTCATCTGCGCTCCGCCATTTTCCGTGGGCTTAGGCTGAAATGTCGCATATGAAGGTGATTCGTATCGTACGATCGTATGAAAATTTCCAAGGCATAATCTCAATAGTCAGCTGATATCATCTTCTTCTTTTAAAAGAAGAAACATCATCCGAAAGTTCACTTACTACCTACCTGTCAACATCTGAGTCAATTCTTGTATCGTTTAAGATGAATAAGAAAAATCAAATGAATCCTCATGTTTGTGTTCGTGGTTGAATGTGGCGATACGTTTGAGTCAACTGATCACTCGCCTTCAATCAATAAATTGGAAACTCAGCCCTTTGGTGGCCTCACACTATTCAGACAGCACACAGAGTAGCGTGGTATCTCAACAGTATCAACGCAGTTGACCTACTAGAACAATCATCATAATCATATCATATAAAAATGGACGTTATTATCAAAACTTTAGCTCCACTCGCATTAAAAGAAGTTACAGCCTATCTCTCGAAGAGATCGACTTCTCCAACGACTGAATTAGCCAAGGCCGCTTCTGAAGGAAACACCAATGTAGTCAAAAGTATTTTATCCCAGGATCATCAAATAGATCTGGCACCAGCACTCGTCGCGGCTTCTAGCGCAGGGAAAATGGAGGTTCTCGATATTCTCATAGATCCTCCACGTCGCTCACGATCAGAGAACTCTCGACACAAGGAAAAGATAGAGCGAACTGACGTGAATGTGTGGTCGCAACGTATTACACCTCTAATAGCTGCGGTACAAACACACCATGTGAAAACGACAGAATTATTATTGGATGCTGGAGCCGACACTTCGATGGCACCAGAAGGTGGAGAAACTGTTCTTCATATTGCAGCGAGAATGGGAGATTTAGAGATGGTGAAACTACTAGTAGAATTTGAAGCGGATTTGGAGGCCAGGGACGGTTGGGGTAATACACCGCTGCTCTCTGCATCTAGATGGGGCCACCCTCACACCATCAAATTTTTGCTAGGAAAAGGAGCAGATATTGAAGGCAGAGATGTGAAGGGTTCAACGGCATTGCTGTTGGCGTGCAGACATGATTGTGTTGACGCCGTGAAGGTCCTGATAGATAGTGGTGTAAACGTGAGAGTTCGAGATAAAAAAGGAAGAAGTGCATTGCATCGAGCTATCGCTGGAATTGACTTCATTGAGGGCATAAATACCAAGGTGAAGGAAGACATGGTAAGAATGTTGATAAATGCAGGTGCAGATCCAAGGGTTAGAGATAATGAAGGGAAACGACCTGGTGATTTGGTGGGGTTTTTGAGAGGTGGAGAACGAGTGAAACGTTTGTTGAGACCTGGAAGCGCACCACATTCAAGAGAAAGGACGCCGGCGCACAACGGACATGGGAGTCGAACAGGATCACCTTATATTGATGGGTCCCGAAATTCTCACGAAATTAGTCGCGGTGCAAGGAGAGATCGAAATCAGTCGCCTTTGGTCGGGGATATGGTGGATGGCTATGATCGGGATTAACGTTTGGTATGGAGAGAGGTGTTTTCAAGACTGGATTTTCAAAACTTCATAGGATGAATGCAAGATAATTACTAGTGGGTATCCTGATTTTGGCAGCATTGCAGGGTTGCAATTTGAGATGACTGTTATTCCACCACTTCAGCTGACTGTTACAGAATTCAGCTCCACGGAGAAAGATGAAGTTGCTGGAGACAATAACAAGCACGGTGCGAGAACATAGAAATTTGTGTATAATATGTGATAGAAACTGTGTTGGTGAAAATGAAGCATAGTGGAAATGTAAGAATGCTTATACATTATTTGCATAAGCATCAACATGTTGATGCGAAAACTACATACCATAGAAGCTGTTAAAGTTGAGCTATTTAACAGGCCCCCTTTTGAAAACTTCCTAAGCGGAACCAATAACAGGTAGTACCAAAGTTGATATACCCTGTATAATCTTTATAGTCTACCTGAGACTCGACAAGCGTCTAACTCTCAATGCGCCATGCGTCTCATTTGTTTCTCGACAATCATACGGGACTTCCCGTTTGTAAAGACCTCAAAATCCACACATCTTAGTTTACCCAATGGGCTTCCCAACTCATCCATTGTTACACCGAATTGATCCTTGACTTTCCGCCGTGGCGAGCCACTAACTTCTAGTTCAGAAATGGGAGGTTGAACAATCAACATACGTCGCCAAGTAGCCCCTTTTCTTTCGACCGCCTCATTTGCAGGTCTGACTTCTAATCTGAAGCCTTCACGATACTCTATAGCAGGCCATTTGCTCCAATTTGCCATTCTACGGCCGCGCGGATTATGCAGATATCTGCATTGCTTTTGAGTTGACCGTAGGTCTAGGAACTGCGCGTTGTGACAAGGTTGGAGGAGAGGATTGGGCCGTGGAAATGATATAGCCGGTGATGCACGAAAGAACAAAGCTTGCTGAAGTAAGTTTGAGGAGTCTATAATGTTGTAAAAGCTCTGGCCGATCATTTGAGCTCGAATAAGGTCGAGGAATGGTAGTTGAAGGAGGATAAGTTCTAGAAGCTCAGGGATTGCAAAGACGGTTTGTACTGAGCTCTTCATGGAACATATTATAGAGGCTATGGCTGGCACCGGAACCATTGAAGGCATTTTGAACAATGTTTGGGAAACATAATCATATGGATCATTACTTACCTAGGTTTCTATAGTTTGATTGCTTCGTTGTTGGTACTAGTAGAGGATGGTCACAAAAAAAGGTGTGAGGCGACCGCGACCTCGCTAGCGCCAACAATAAATCACAGCCACATCAAGCCACTTCCATGAAATCCTTCAACTTCAAAGCAATCCAAGGTTTCGAATTTCATTCCAACTTCATGTATTTATTTCTCGCTCAAATCTCTTGACCAATCTACGGATTCCAGATCTTCTCATCTCTCAAAGAAACATGTCGCTTTGAGTCTGAAACACCAGTAGAAAGACATCCCAACATACGGGGAATACACAACCTACGGGTTAGAATGTCCAACGAGAACAAGCATTTGCCAATTTGCGATCCGGAATGTTGCAGTGGAGAACCTAATTGTTGGAATTGTTAAAGATCTGATGACATCCTAACATCGAATTTGAGATGTGAAACTGGGGAGCTCGTACATGACAAGGTCCAAAACTTCATACGACAATGACATTGGAACTGAGTCGATGTCAAAGGTACGCTAGACTGCTTTAATTTAGATATTAAGACTGGCTTATTTGACGTTATTGTCATTGACTTTGAGTCTGAGTTGGTTGGAGACCGTATGCCTCATGGTCCATACAGTTCCATCTGATATTCTACCTCACATTTTCTCATTCCGTTTTTACCATACTCTTTTTTTTTAACTTCATCCTGAACCTTAAGACTTCTTATGAATTTCTCGTCTCCTCTTAATCTTCATCAGTTGAATGGAATACTGAGAAGTGCAAAGTAGACCTATTTCGATCAGTGATCATGATGAGTGTTCAGCAGACTCTACTCGAGAACTATGAGTGCCTGATAGTTCCTCCATCGCTCCAATATGAATCTTTGAAGTTGATTCGTAATCCCGATTCGAACCTCAGAAACCCCAATGCAAAATATGTCGCAATTCAAGAGCCACCACCCAGCTCCAAGGCAACAGGCACAAGTACAGCCAGGCCTTCCAATACCTGCCAAACAGGGAAAACTGTTGGGTATACCTTTCACAGCAACGTCCTCGATTACTCAATAATCAGTTAATCCCAAAATATCAGAGCACTGTCAGAATGAAAAGACGGCCCTTGCTTCGCTTACTTTGAACAAAGTCTCACCATTACCTCTTCCAAAAGAGAACCGTTGCGGTCGATATCCCGACGCGATGGCTGTTAAAGATGGGTTCTTGACAGTGAATGACCGCAATTCTTGATCATTAAGTACGAATGATAATGATTCCATTATCAAAACAGACTGTAAGTCTTTTGTTCGCTGGTTTGACCAGATACTTGTTCGAGTCAAAGCTCGATTATATGGCTAGCATTTTGAAATACTGATACTTTGGAGGCCGCCAAACAGAAATGATATGACAGAGGTTTATAAGTTGAGCTTAATCCGAAGGTGGGACATTCTTGAACGTGAAATCGGGTTGAGGCTCACTCACCTTCGGATGATATTCGGTACATTGATTCTCCACGATCCTAGAAACAAAATAGTCTTTTACAGAAGTTTGGGGACTATTACGTAGCGTGTTTAGCTGCACGAAGATAATTGGGAATGCAATCTGCTCCCAGAGTTCCCTTCCAGCTATTGTTACTCTACTGATCGACGAGAATGCTACTTTGCCACCCAGCTACTAGGCTTCTAGAGCTTACATGGATACTTGTCTGGGATGGACGTCATGAACTCACCGTTCCCACCAAGAGTTCATGCATGCATGATGTTCTGCGACGCATCTTGCATTTCCAGAGTCAGAACGATAAGTATGCTGAATCAAAAACATGTTCCCAACCAGTCACTAGGAGATAGGATCCGTACCATTTGCAACCTCAGGTATAGAGTCAAGTTGTCATTCACTACACAAATTCCTAGGCTGACGACTCCTTCAATCTCTGAGTTAGTTTGCAGCAGATGTAGTGGAATTATACATATGAGCCTCATAAACTCCATGCGGGCTTGATGTGCTTGCACGTTGACCTTCTCCCTGAAGATGCATTCATTTCTCCACCGAATTGGGAATTCAAACCTTAAATCGTTTCCCTCGTGAGGAAGCATGTGGTAGGACCCGACATTATCTCTAAACCAAGGCAGACCCATCCTATTATCGAATTTAAGAGGCTGGTGGTATGTATGTATGTACACATGTGGGGTTAGTGGGTAGATGTTCGCCGTATGTTCATGCCCATGACTACTTGTGCATATAATGTCGGAAGGAATACCTTTGAAGGAAATGAGTCCAAGGAAAACCGGAAGGTGTAATCATTAGCTTGCTTGTAAGCAATAGTACGAAGTATATATACAATCGAACCGAGTTCAATCAGTGTTTGCTTTTCTTCCATTCGTATGATCTTTTACCTATTTGTCGTTTCTTACCACGAATTTTAAGCATTCGGCACGTCCCTTTCCCCCTATTTCTAGCCTATTGCTCCTAAGTTCAATAACCACGTCACAGAGCCTGAATGGCCTAGAATTTACCCAGATAAGATAAGCGAAACCTCGGCTTCGAATAGCTTCACCGTATATTTTTTTTAATTTGTTTTGTGCTGTGTCAATTGCTATTTGTACAACAAATCACAACATCAATTCGTTTTCACGCATTGCGCTTTATTGTCTCTGAGACTACGGGGAAAGGGAAATGTCCTCCTCATCCACTCCTTCTATTACAACATCTCTCCACAGCACTCTCCTCCACATCTCACAAAACCCATATCCATACATACCCAATCCACCGAATTGCCCTCGGCGCGCTTCGGTAGCTCTGATATTACGTATTCGTCCTTCACGCAGTGATCTTCCTCCTACCACTCCCCAAGTCTTCCCATACCCAGAACCTCCCACTGGCGAGCGACTCGCAAATTTCTTCGAACAATCATGGGTGAAGAATGGTGACCCGGAATTATTATTCATAAAACGCGCAGCGAGAGTAGGGGATAGATGGACGAGCCACGTTGCGTTTCCGGGAGGGAAGAGAGACCCCGGTGATGCGAGCGACAAAGATGTTGCCGTTAGGGAGACGAGTGAGGAAATTGGGTTGGATTTAAGAGGAGAAAGATGTATTTATGTTGGAAACCTGCCTGAGAGAGTGGTATCTACAAGTTGGGGATCAGTGCCGTGAGTTCCCTTTTACAAATTCTCTTAATTCCCAATAACAAGGAAGAAATCTTGGAAGGCAATCGCTGATGCTAGCTTCAAAATAGGATAATGGTATTGTGTCCATTCCTCTTCATCTGGATATCTCCCTCGTTCCCACCACTTCAACTACAACCTGCTGAAATAGCGTCAACGCATTTCGTTCCCTTACGAGTTCTCCTGTCGCCTTCAGTCCGCACATACGAATACGTTAATGTATCCGATCGATTCGCTAAGCAGGGAGGAGTAGTAATGAAAACTATATTGAAACCAGTAATAGGAAAGATGAGGTTTTCAGCCATTCGATTACGACCAACCGAATCATTATACTGCAGCACAACGAAAGAATATTTCTCCGAGGAAGCGCAACCTAGGAAAAGCGTATTTGGAAGAGCTTATAGTTGGTTAAAAGGGGGAGAGAAAGCACAGAGCGATAGACCGTTGTTACTTTGGGGTTTAACACTGGGCATGGTAGCTGATTTTCTTGATCAACTACCACCACACGATTCGGTCGAGTTGTGGGAATATCCTACTTTTACTTCCCCAGATATACGGATCATAATAAACATACTTACACGAAATATCAAGAAACGAAATGCTGAACGGTTACGAGGCAGTGCGCATGATGGGACCGGAAACCAAACAGCGATGGATGGAGAAACGACAGCCATTACAATGCAAGAGAGTGGAGGGCCTATAGTAGGGAAGAACAAAACGAAAGAACATGCGGAAGGCGTTATGTTAGAAGGATATTATGATGCTATGAAGAGAGGAGTTTGGATAGCTGCTGGCTTCAGATTCATGTCAACGCTGGCGTTGATTTTGTGGATAGTTAGGTGGTATAGATTCAGGAGTAACAGGGGTAAATAATGATGAATGGACTTATGATGATGAAGAGCCATATCCAAAAGTTTATTACACATGATTTTTGGAGGGGGAGATATGCTCTCGGGCAAGTGTCTATATTTGGTCGGTCTCACGTGGCGTCTATATACTTTCGTGGGTAATTTTTTTTGAGGATTGATGAAGAGCGGGCGTATATGCAACCAACCTTAAAAGTTGGCCCAATTACGTCGGTAGATAGGATTGAAAAGAAGGGGTTTTGGTATGTATTTTCCAGTACATAATGGATCGGACAATTTTTCATGTTGGCTTGAATACCTTATTTGTTATGTATTGTCGATGTAAAACGAGAGTAGATTTGGTTCGGGGTTATATAATAGTTAATTGATTGATTTTGGCTATGAATTGGATTGTGTCGTTCTGGAGATGACTCTATTTTTATTCTCATTCTAATCGTGGCTGTATTCAGAAGCACAGAACGAGACATTGAACTTTAGCATAGTATATCTCGTGGAGGTCACTACTGTCCAAGTGGAACAAGGTGAAAGTAAAGGCTTGAAAGATTGAGTGTGCAGTCAGGGTGTTATAGCTTTCTTCTGCGGAAACGGACTGAGCTGCGGGCGGAGACAGTAGTATGTCTTATTGTGACCACCACCTCCATCAGTCGTATCAACGTGGGTTTCATCACCTCGAATTACACTAGTTTCGACCTCACTGGTGATCTATCAATGATTTCCAACTAGCCATAGCAACCTGTGTCTCTATAGTTTCTCCCATCTACCAAATCACGCAATCCATCACAACTCGAGATATTACATCTCTACACCTACAACACTTTACCTCGAGTGTTGACAACAAGACATAGTATTCGATAAATGCCATTCAGAGCATTGTATCAAGGGTTGGTTTGATACCAGTTCAGCAGTATGGCTGGTAAGAATAAACTTCCAGGAGGTTAAGCTTCTGGCATGTTGAGCGTATCACTTACTACTGGATAGTCTTCACCCAGTCGCAGTGTGATTGGTTCTGTCCGCTCTGACAATCAATCTTCTTTGGGAGATGAACCTGCTCGCCCTTCAAATCCAGGCCAATCAGGTCAAGGACGATTCCATGTGAGCTCCCAATCACAAACTAGGTACCGTACGACCATTTGGTAAAATTCGAGTGGCTCCGAGCATTTCTCAGTTGTAATCACAATGTGGACCTGGAAGATTCACTGAACGAACTCAATCACAATCCCAATTACAAGCACTGAACGGACCACAAAAAACCCCCACAATTTCAGTCAACTCTAACAACACCAGCTGTGTTGCAATCTCTAGGAAGTCGAACTGCTTTGCAAATCCTTCCATTTTAATTGCAATAATAATTTCAACCATAGGCTAGAGAGCCTTTTGCAATCAATCAACCATTTAGCAGTATGACTTCCCGTAGACAAGGCAGTTTGGACCCCCATGAAGCGGAAGCTAGAGCGGAACTCCAAAATCCTCGCGGGCACCCAGCCGAGTATGTTGACCAACGTCAGAACCCAGAATGGCGCAAAGCAAAAATGGACAAAGCTATGGAGAAGGCTTGGAAAAGATCTGCTCGAAACAGTGGTTTCCGCGCACTTGTACAGCGTGGATCGCCTCTGCCTTCTATTTCAGCACTGCAATCGACGCATGAACAGCCTAAGTATCTCGGATCATCTACTATGACATCACCACCACAGGTAATCCAAGCTCTATACCATCAGTCAGCCAGCTCATCACAATCACTAACGCATAGTTATTGACAATAGCAAAATGCTGCCCGACTCCAACAGTATGAAGATCCACATGATCAAGAAATGGCTATGTCTCAATTAGACATAGATAATATGAGCATTAATTCCCGAGAGTATGTTGTTCAAGACGAATGGGCAAAGTCGCAACTTCGAAAGATTGGTAATACTTGTCCTAGAGGATGTCGATGGATTAAGATCGACGGTGGATATACATGTGGTCAAGGTTTTCATTGGGCTACTGATCTGATGCTTAGTGTGGGAGAGGGAGAAATCATTACTTCTTTGAGAGTTGTACCGAAAGGATTTCCAAATCATGGTGAAGTAGTCGAAGCTGGCTCGCGTTATGATTAGGAAACATGGCGATGAAGACGGTGCTTGTGATGGATATTGATTTAGTTTAGTGATATAATAATATGTTTGATCAAAATAATTTAAAATTATAAAATCGAAAAAAAATATAAAGATTCGAAAATTTATAAAAGATATAAAAAGATATGAAAAGACATAAAAATATTTTAGCAGCCAGCCGTATACAGCACATATTTTACACTGCTGCATACCTACATAGACTCGCTATATCTCTTGGTCCATATCTACTAAAAAATAAGTACTATTAGGGCTTAATTGGTGTAGTAGACGTACAATTATCAATCACAACCTTCTTACCAAAAGGCATGACTGAATATATCTTGAACAACATGAATAACTACCTAATTTTCTATGAATAACCAACATTTCCATATATGAATAATCCACCTCCATACCAGACAGATGTCCATTTAAGGTCTCACTTCTACCTCTCATATAATGATTCTCTCTATCAACACACAACCAAACCCAAAAAATCAAGAACTCACCAAAACCTACAAGATCAACTCCGTATCACCAAAATGTCTACTTCGAATTCAACCCCGACAATAGACCAGCTCAACAGGTTCCGCAGCGAATCCACTTCGTTAAACCAACCTGAAACTTCTATACACCTTCGTGATCGAAACTGCAATAGTGATATTTTGCAACTTTCATCAGACGAGCCCCCAAAATCTAAATCGATGCTTGATCTCGCGACTGCGCATCAAGAAGATATAGCAGCTGTGGGTAGTAATACTCACTTTCGTGTTCCTACTGCTATGACGTCGAAGAACGAAGATATCGATGGAGAGGAGGATGGACGTGTAGATTCTCGGTTGAATGAGGCGGCTGTGTGAGTATTTACAATTGTTTCTGCTTAATTAGATATGAAATGAAGAGTCAACTAATTAACTAAATGTTCATAGTATAATGATGAGGAATATCGAGCATGATTCTGAGGAAAATGAAAGTATGCGTACTCATGTGCCTCTTGATGAGTTTGAAATGTGAGTTGTCCCACCTTTATACACATGATAATGGAATATATGTTGACGTTGACTATCTGCAGGGCGAAGAAAAGGCGCAAGGAAAAAAGAGTCCATTTTGCAGGGTTATAATTATTCTGCAGTCTCTAGAAGTGAGCAGTGATGCGTTTATAATTATTATGTCGAGATAAAGAACATAGCTGTACAAGGAATATTGGTAGGAATATTGGTAGGAAACTTAATGGGGAGGAATGCACCTGCAAAGAAATTGACACATTCATCAACGGGTGATGGATTGGGGGGCATAGTCTAGCAGTAATGCTTACATACGTTGGGGATCTGGATCGACGACGGAAAGCGTTAATGTTCAAATATAGAATTAGTCATTAAAACCATGAATGACGTTGTAGATCCATCAGTGTGATTTTTTAATGACTTAGAACTTGCTATGCATATGATTCATGTCTCGTGTTTTAGTGTATGTATTACTGTGAGTGGCTGTGCTAGAAGGAGGGTATGAATTCGAAGAGCTGCCTGCTAGATTTATGAATATTTCTGGAGACGAAAATAGATTTCAAACCCGCAAGTGTCGCATGAAGTGGAGCGATGGTTGCATAAACTTTTGGTCAGATTGATGGAAGCGGTGGTTGGAAGTGGAGGGAGAACAGGAATAGGTGGGAGGTAGGTCAGTTATTTCTGTTGAAGTTGGATCTTGAAATGTTAAGAGTAGAAATTGCCATGCCATCCACAATATAAATGACTTGTCCATAGGACAGCTAGAGATGTAGATAATGGTCGAGGGGGGCGATTGATGGCTTGGTTCACTAGAATAGTATCTCATTATAAATAGAAGTGAATATCAATTATCTCACCTGGGTTGCAATTGCAACATCATCAGCTTGATGATTCACTCATCCAAATCCTCCAAAATCCTATTATCAAAAGATTTCAAATCTTGCTCCCCCAACACCCTTTCACAAACAACAAATAATCACCCCGTACGTATATCCTCAAAGATGGGCTGTGGACCATCTAAACCCGCCACGGCCCCGGCAGAAGCACCTTCACACCAAGCAACGAAAAGCAGCATCCACGCCGCCCGACCCGTCAACCTCCAATCTTCCCGCCGCGACGGAAATCGCGATATGAACGACTATGCCAACTACCTCCAACAACAAAGACATAATAATATTGACGAACCTAACAAAAGTTTTTATCAATCGCGAAATGAGCAAGATAAAATATGTATAAATGAATGGCCACCGCACAAGCCGCTTCTGAACAGGAAGTCTTCACCTGGGAGCAAGATGCTTGAAGGTAATAGGTATACGGGACGACGGAGGGTTGGCCAGTCAATTAGTAATCCGAATCCGAATCCGGTTACTTTGTCACTGCCGATAGCTCGTGGAGATGTGGAGCTTTCTTTTCGTTCTCCGTCTCCGGTTAGCTCGGTGGGTACAGCGAAGTGGGATCGCTCGGATATGGTGAAGCTTAGGCGGTGATGAGGGTGCTGGAGGGGGATGTTTGATGGGGGGTGGAGGGTTGGCTGGGATGAGGATTCATTTTGATGATTATTAATTGAATATTCGACATGATGCCATGGGCTGAAGAGACTAAATTGCTCTTAGAAATAGCGTATTTGCTTTAGAAGCCAAATTTTTAATTGGAAGAGCACCCGAATACTCTCAGAGTTCAATGTTACTTGAATATTCAAGCTCCATTGTAGACGTTGCTTTTCAATATCCAAAGCAGTTAAACCATAGACCATTGTCTAACCAGAACGATCGGCATGCACTACCATGAATCATGACCCACAATCGCTTCTCCTTCTACCACATTGACTCTATTAGGGGTAAATTCCTTCGCTACTCCTTGACTACTTGCTTGCAGCTGGGAGAGGACCATGATGTTTGATTCCCTACCGCATCCGTGTCATTTCCTCACGCTGTTTATCTTTCTTGAAAACTCCTGAACCTGGCCATTCAAGGAAAATAATTCTCGTAGTGAAAGCGGAAAGATCTTTTTATGGCCAAATCTGGCCAGCGACTGAAAGCCAAAAAGGATGTACAACAACAGAAAAAAATGAACAGAGTACATTACCTTAAACACTAATTCATCATCATGACAGACACCCACCTGGCAACAACAATGCTCATCCCCAACAGGAAATGTGTAAGGCTGGGCATTAATAACTGCAACGGTGTGTCTTTCTCGAACCAATGCATGTGGCAATTCTTCTCCTTTCTCCTCAGTATCGAAAACAGGCTTGGTTTCCCCCGCCCCCTATCAATATTCCTAACAGCCAATGCTGAAATGCCAAACTTGGAAGTATGGGTAATCTCGTCGAAGAAACACCAATGAACTCGTGCTCGGTAACAACCTTTTTCAATTTTGTAGTAGAAGACGCCATGGTACGGAGATGGCAGATCACGAACTGAGGGGAAAATGTTGCGGCTTCGAAAGTCGGTTGTTTGATTTGTTCCACAGACTCTACCCTTTATTTTCTCCGGAGCCAGTCTCCGAACTCTCCACTATCAAGACCAGCGGGTACTGCATATACTGCGGTGCTCCATTCTCTTGTGCGCCCGTAAAGCGTAAAATTGGAAAAGTTGTCTACCAGTTGACCCCATTTATCAACTTCCGCACAAGCACTACCATAGACAGTTGTGAATCCATGCATTCCCCTTTCCGCAAAAGTCTTCCCTCGAGCCAAGTCGCTATGGGAGAGTACAAGATAAGCAGCCCGAATGAAAATATATGACATAGTAGCAATATCAATGTTCTGCTCCTTGTAAAGGCAAACCAATTCACCTAAGTCATGGAGTCTTTGTTGAGCCCTTGATCATGACCACGAACTCTCACTGCTGCGACTATAAATGAGGGCATATACCAGGCTACAAGCGGAGTGAATATGCTTGCCCGAGAAAAACTGAATGGAGCACCTACCATGATATGATGCATGGGACTTATAACATAAAACGGTAAACCCACCTTAACAGCCATCATTGTTGAATCAAAGAGAAGTTTGATCTGATTTGCACGTGGTAAAAAAAAAGTGCTGAAGCATGAAACGAAATTCTAGCATCATCTTTCGCGGAACAGTCACATGAAAGAGAAGGAAAAATGAAGTAAATGACTGACACCCGGCTTTACCATAAAGTCTCCTCATGAAAACCGTCCCATGAATATCCTCTGCCTAATTTCTATCCACCGACAAAGGAAATTGAACAACACCGTTGAACTCATCCCACTTCATAACAAACATCCCTCTCGATTTGGGATCGCTAAGGATTTTGCAATCACGTTTATGTCCTTTCTTAGTCCAAGCAGCTTTCTGGCAATTCTGTTTGTTGTGCATATAGTAGTTAGTATTCATATCTCAAATACATGACAGCAAATAGCTCTTGTGTACACGAACCTGATTGCAATACCAGAAAAACGAGCACCGGCTACATTTTGCCATTGATGTTGCTCTCTTTCCACAGCCATGGCATGTTCTGGTATTGTCAATTTCTCTTTTAGTAGAGAACTCTTGGGCCACGTCCCCTAACGCAATTAAATCATGCAACATTATTGGGAAAATCTATATCAAATTAGCAATAAATTACCAAGCCAAAGGTATTTACGAAGACCGTTTGGCCACCTTAACCTACCTGAAGTAATGGGACTCTTTGGAGGCTGATCTCTGGCTTGGAATCATCGCCGCAACGTTGCGCATAAAGAACTGCGACTGTGTCCCCTTTTCGAAATGGAGTAAGCGCAGGGCTTTTTTCTTGTGTATTGGTATCCAATATGAGTTTGACCTCCGTACCATCAATATCCTCCATTGTAATCTTGAGGGAGCTCCTCGTCTTAAGCTCCATAATCTCGCCCAAGAAGCACCAGTGGCGTCGTGGCCGGCAAGTAGACGTATCAACGTCCTCGTAAAAATCTGGATTCTTCTCTCTCTCGTGTGGAAGATCGTTAAATGCGGGGAAAATGGAATGGCTCAAAAAGCTGTTTGGACGATGTGAAAACAACCTTGAATCCTGTAGCCCCCCCTCTCTTCTCCAAACCCAGTCTTCAAATTCATGGGGTTCCAGTCCCGATGGAACGTCATCGACTGCGGTCGCCCAATCTTGAGAGGAAAATCCATAAAAATCGCTCATGGAGGGATGATTTGCTCGAAGCCTGCTATCAATTACTTCCTGACTGTCGCTGCCATATATTACTGTCAAGTACTGCATTGCCTTTTGGGCAAACGGGCGAGCTCGTGCCAAGTCACCCTGACCGAGATTAAGTTTGGAAGCTTCGCCAAGAGCATTGCACAACAAGCTGAAATAATATTCATTTCTACTTAGAAGTTGAACCATTTGATCCAGATAACGAATGGCCTGCAATGGATATCTTACGAAGACGCTCGGGACAAGAGTCATCCCTCGAGAAATATCGATCAATTCTCTGTCACTTCGCTTGGACTGTTCCGGTGGTAAACAACAAAGATCGCATGAACACGAAAAATTAAATCTTTCCTTGAGAATTCGAAGTCGAACTTCACGAGCCCACGGGCGAGATCCAAGATAGTTTCTTGTGATCTCCTCGCCTTTTTGAATGTTCCTCATAGTGTGGACAGTCATCCGTTGGATTTTCGTGTTCCAGTTGTGACAGGCGTTATTATCGCAGGCGTGATTTATTCGAGATGTTTCAACGAATACTCCGCCTATATCATCGCTTTCCATGGAATAACCATTTGTTTTGAAGATGCCCAAGTGTTGCTCATCCGCATTGTTGAAAGGATGAACGTTGCGAAGAGACAGGAAGGCCTGCCGTTGTACTTCATTGAGGGCATTGAATTTATCTCGTAAGGTGAATCCCTCATGTACTTGTCTAGGCCTTGTCATGATTGGTTTTTCTTCAATAATTCGAGTGCCCTTGGGAATTTCTTGAGTAGCAACAAGTCCTTCCCTGTTTCCCGGCACATCCTGCAATGCGTATTTTGGAGCAACCATTCTGTGAGCTTTTTTTCTCTAGTTCGTTGTGCTCTTCCGACCAAGAAGGTTGGTGGCAGGATTAGGTAGAGTTAAGGATCTGGAAAAGGGGGTATATAGATAAAATAGTTACAGCACCTTACATCGCAAAGATTATTTCTATGGGCAGAATCTCCTGTTTGATAGCAGAACGATGGCGGTAACATTAATCCATTGATTTGCATATGCGGCAGCGTGCATATGTATGTGGCAAGCAAGGCTGCAGAGCATATGATATCACACCTATCAAAAGACATCGGGCACAAAAGAGGATCTGCGTTCTATACAAACGGCGCACTGAATCCTGCCAGAGACCTTTCAAACGCGCCAATGTAGACAGACTGTTGGCTCATTCTTGGTTTTTGGCCGCTTTGCCTATACTGCTTTTATACTTGGGATATCGTATGATATATTCACCGCCGCTTCCAACGGGAGGAGACAGTAGAAAGGTAGCCAGCTTTTGTTTTTTCCTTTCGTTTGAGCTTGGCATTTTCAGTAGGGTAATTGCGTAACACAACATAAATGGAAACCTTTCTTTCAGCACCAAACAAACAGATATTTCTCTAAATCGAACTTTCGACCTAGCGACCACATCTATATTGCTGATTCACAGCTACATACATAATCATCCAGATATTGTGCACTTGTATGTGCTATAGCCGTGTTCAATGATATATGGACGTTATCATGTGAATGCAAGAATGCAAGAAATAATGTGAAGAAAGATCTAGTAACTTTTGAAAATGAGATCTTGGTTTCCATTTCAACAAATATGACAAACGGAAACCTCCACTTACTGGTAACCCCACAAGAATTTAGACCGGGAGTAAACTCGGGATGTTTTGTATCATGACAAATCATTAACTAATTAGATGACGGAATTACTGATTTCAAGTGCATTGAAAAGGTGATGTCAAACACTCACACCCCTTTTTTTTGCATGTTTAGATACCCGACATCTAGGTGTAATAGCACAAACCTTATCCCCGCAAAAAACCTTTGCCACTACTAAAAGCCGACTGTTATATGCAATTCTCTAGTGCCCAGAATGCCAATTCCTAAGTCCAGTTCTAGACGATGTTGAACGGCATTCGGAGTTGTCCCGGAAATGTTGATGACGATTTATCCGAGGCCAAGCTTCGACAGCTCCCCCGCAATTGGCAAATCCAACTAGATGGCAAAGAAAGCTTGAGATTTGAATTATAAACACCATTCCGACCTCGAATTGACATTTGGACTCAATTTTTCAATCGAATAAGAAAAGTAAAGTATTTTCCATCACAATTCGCAAATATGTCTGATAAATCCAATATCGCTACGCTCGATGTAAGTTATCTTCCGGCGAAGACTACCCCGCTACTAGACGACAATAATCATAATATAGCAAAAATGCCCACGAGTTCTTCACAACTAACACATGTAAAACAGAGCACCCTCATCGACCGTCTCCCATCCTCATCCAAAACTCTCTTCGAAGCCAAAGCCACCAAATCCCTAACCTTCGAATCCATCGCCCACGAACTTGGCCGCTCCGAAGTAGCAGTCGCTGCACTCTTCTACGGACAAGCACAAGCCTCCGCTGCGGATATTGAAAAACTCTCACAAATCCTCGACGTTCCTCAATCCAAACTCGAAGCTGAGCTAGGAGGGTTCCCGGACCGTGGCCGTGCGGGTCCTATGCCCCCTGTTGAACCGCTCATCTATCGATTGTATGAGATTGTGCAGAATTATGGCTATGCTTATAAGGCGGTTTTGAATGAGAAGTTTGGTGATGGCATTATGAGTGCTATTTCTTTTAGTACGAAGGTTGAGAAGGAGGTTGATGAGCAGGGAAATAATTGGGCGGTTATTACTTTGAGGGGGAAGTGGTTGCCGTTTTCTAGGTTTTAGATTGGTGTTTGGGAAGTTGGGAAAGACGGACGGAGGTTGTTTGAAGAAGAATTATATGTCAAAGGGGTAAATAAAAATTGGCGTGATGATCTCATGATCAATTTTGATAGGCTTGGAGAAATTAATGTATCAATGAATGTTTTGCATATCACGCCTAATGGTCGAGAATCTCAACTTCATCATTAGTGTGATTTAAATGCTTCAGTATTATGGCTTCACTAATTTTGATCTGTTGCTGCTGCGTCAGTTTTCGGTAACGTAAGGTTATCTATAGGAAAGTTCCTTTCATTATCTCATCATGCGGTCTGGTTATCAACACATCTACTCCCGGATAGTTCCGCTGTTACTACATTGTTGGAACTATATATCTAGTTCAGACGATGATTTGAAATATCTTGAATTCCTCCAGGCCTTTAAGAGGTATACTGATACCTCGCCTGGTTTTTGCAAAAATATGGGATTCAACTTCATGAAACCCGGACGATCAAAAATTTCTTAAGGGGAAATAGTAGAATTTCACAAAGAATTCATACAGAATCAGACGAATAACCTGGGGTAGAGATTATGACGAACAAGTATTGTTCGTTGTGATTCCATGTGCGGTATTATACGTAGCATTTATCTATGTTAAACTTTCGATAATAACTAGATTCGATGATGCATCCGTTTACAAGTCATACTCAAAGTCACATCATGGTCATTACAAATATTCACCTTACACATTGAACTAGCAGTCACATCACATCACAACAAAGTGCAAAAAGAAGCCATAATATAGAGAAAGCAAAATAAGAGTTTGATTCCCTCAAGTATATAAAAAGGTGCATCACCATCTTAACAGACAGCAACGCCCAAATCTCCAAAAACTCGAGCCAATAGAAATTTCCAAAATGTCCTCTTTCAGATAAAAGTAACTCGAAAGACGCCATCAAGCTTGTGCGGAAATTTCTCGCCCACATATATCTATCGCAATAACGTACTGCAAAATCGTTATGATGATCAATCATGCCGAGTATTGCGATAATGCATTGCGATTATGTATAGTAGAATGTAATAATGACAAAGGTGTATATGTACCTGACGACGTAAAAAGTTGGGGCCAAAATAAAGTTTGATTGGCCGTAATGAATGTGGTGCGTATAAACAGAACTGTGTGTAGCCCAGTCCATACTGCGGAGAAAAAAATCTTTTCTATTTTTCTTTGGTTCTATTTTTAAGGAAAACCCTTCGATGTTGAGCGTTCGTGTGCGTGGCGGTTTGGGGAGCTGCTGGTGATGTAGATGTGGTTGTGCTAATAGATGTTTGTGTAATAGTTGTCGAGGATATCTCCCATCTCTTTTTCTTTCGAGTGAAACTTGTAGATTCGCAGAAGTAGCTAGCGTTCGTCATGATCGAAAAGAAAAAAATGGAAGTCGTATATCCCTCTGATCTATCTCTCCCTCAACAATGTCTCAAGCGAGACATTTATGCCTTCTGAACGGAGCAACCACGGCCAGGGCCACGTTGGATGTTACAGCCGCGTCCTGGTCCTGCAGTCTTCTGAACGTTGCATCCACGTCCTGGTCCCTTTTGAACACTGCATCCGCGTCCTGGGCCAGCGGCCTTTTGGAGAGTGCATCCGCGTCCTGGTCCTTGCATTTTGATTGATTTATTGGGGGTGGGTTTTGTTTTTTTGGTGAAAGATTGTGTTAAGTGAATGTAAACTTGGTGAGGAGAAAAAAAAATCAGGATAGGAGGGATGGGAGAGGGGTTCTTATAGTGGGGTTTTGGAGGGGATGTGGGAGTTGTTCAGGTGGGACAAAGAAGGTTGGGTCTTGGATCAGGAGGGTAGATGTAGTGTGGTAGGTTAATGTCAATGGAAAGGAGAGGGAAAAGAGTGAACGGAATCCTCATCTTAGTTCCTCGAAGACATTTCATAGAGAAATGTCATCTGGATTTGCACTTTCAAATTACTCAACAAGGAAATTCGGAGGGTCCGTTCTCGAGCGGAAATTGATTCTCTCCTCTCGTGAAAGGGAGTCACAAGCTAAAATGAAGCTATTCATCCTTAACATTGTGTGCAGAATCCTTAATATTGTTCTCTAGCGCCAATAACCCAACAATGGAAAAAACTCCCATTGACCAATCTCCGCTTCAGGAGATATTTCCTCCATTCAGAAATCCATATATCTCCATTATCGCACATGGGATAACCGATAAGCGATTCTCCTGCTCTTGTTCTCCTCATCAAAAGACTTTTTGATATCCATTTACGAAATTCGTGAAGCTATTCAATCTTCAAAGTTCTCGCCAAAGGTATCAAAGGAAAATGAGGGCGAAAGGATTTTTTAAGCGAAACCCCTTAGTATTGTTGTCTCCTTAATATTGTTCTCCCCTCTAGTGAGAACAATCAATGCCACTGTTCGGATAAGGAATGTGTTAGAAGGAATGTGTTAGAAGGAAGAACCAATCGAAGGGTCTGCGGAAATTCCTTGAGGGTTCGAGTTAATATTCATTTCGTGGCGCTAGAGGTGATGAATAAATTCGACTGAGCGGTAATCTCCATGTTGGAAACTTGAAGAAATAGTCCACTGATTCCAGGCGCTGGTAACCTCACTTCTTAAGTCCTTTGTCTGAATACATTATGAGTGAGAGAACAATGTCATTCGTACCTTGCAGCCGACAATCTCAAAGTAAAGCCCAGTAAATTAGATTTCCGCACCGCAAAGTATTCTAGACCTTCTCCTAGTCTTCTTGAGAAGAAAGCGGGACGCCCGATCCTCCTTAGCTTACTTGGATCTTGATAAACTTCATCCATCCAGAAAGGTACCAGGAAATGATTCCGAAACCATCACCCCGTGCTAGCTATGTAATGTATCAGAAGTATTCCCTTATTGACAACAAAACTCATCGCCAACATTCCGATTGAGCTAACAGTACATGGAAAGATTATCGAAAAACTTTTTTGTCTCGTCCATGGACGTACGAATCAAGGGAACTAAGTCTTCCAAGGATTTCCCCGGTGCTAAGCTAAGTTTCACTCGCATTACCCTTGACAAGGAATTAGGAAGGTAAGGTAAGGTAAGGTCGGGGATATCTAGCGGGAATCTAGATCATTTGTTAATCGGTAGCCTCTGATGAAGGAAACTATTCCGTGGGTTTGGATAGTGGTTGTAGCATTTGCACAATGGAGAGGTTCCTGGAAAGGGAACGTGTATGAAGGTCCTTTAGACTGATGGAAATTCGCTGGAGTGATCGGATGTCGAAAGTTTAGATAATCTTACTAGCTTGAAGTGAAGAAGATAAAGGCGGTTTGCAGTTAGATAATAGAAACCGAAAGGCTTTATCACCTTTCCGTAGCAGCGATGGGTGATGTTGGCTATTCAAGAACAACCTCTGACAGGAGAAGAGCACAGCTAGAATAGACAAGATTCCTTGCTTGTCGTATGCTAATGTGGAATATGGGGTATCCTCAGCCGTGTATGAGAAATTGAAGTCTGATGGTTGTATTGGTATGTAGCTATCATTCAATACCATCAAGTAAGTAATCTTAGATCTAACTTAAGATATATTCATATATCTAATCTGTACCATTCTACCTTCATATTTATATATTCGTATCATTATAGAATATGAGAATAACCATCTATCTTAATTATGGATGGAAATCATGATGAAATAATCCACTGCACGCTTCGGCCTTGCCTTACGAACCTTTCCATTTTCTAATGCATTTCCTTCCCTGCCCGATTCTTAATCCAGAAACTCCATCCTTGCGTGTACAAGTTATTGAATCCCGTATATTTCCCTCCAAGTCCATGCCGTCCTGGTACTTTATCCAGTATTTGTTATTTTTCCAATCCATTCCCATCAAATTCAGATTTCAATCATAAATGTCCCTTGAAGTGTTATTCATCTCCCAAAAGTCCCCAATTTTCCACTGTCTTTCCTTCCATAACTAGATCATTAACGCCTTCAATCCTTCCCCCTACCCCTTCTAAATCCAACACCTCTACCCTCTTCATCCAGGTTTCCGGCCATATCAGATAAACTCCATGAATATCTCTCATGTGGCTTTGCCACTCTTCATCAAACAGCGTTTCGCGGTTATAGCACGGAACTTGCTCGCTGCTAGCTTGAGACATGGATTTGCAGTAATCGAGAATGGCGAAGCCTTCGGAAGGGGTTATGACTGTCCATTCAAATTTTGTGCGTAAGGCATGAGAGCGCAGGGAGGAGAAAGGATCGGTAAGGGCATGAGTTGAGCCTTGAGCTAAGGACCGGTAGTTTGAGAGGGCGGAGGTGCTACTTGGGCTGAGTGCGGTGGAGTAGGATGGGGAGCGATGCGAGTCATAGCTAGAGGATGATGTTGCGAGAGGCCGTTGAGCTATACTTGTGTATGTAGATGGTGATGGTGTGAGACACGCGGAAGAGTACGTTGAATAGGTAGGCGTATGTGACGAATATGTGAGTTGGGGATGTTCATCCTCTAGAGGCGTTATATGGCTATGTGATGAACATTCTGATGTATCATATGAATATTTGTGAGTTGGAACTTCTCTATAAGATTGGTTAGCAACTGTAGCAGCATTTTCATGTTGACGAAATTTCGCAGTGAAAAATCCGCCAAGATAGTAAATCTTACAGTCTTCCTCTTCCACTAGCAGCCTCCGCTATTGTCAAATTAAGTCCTTCATTTTTGATATGAATGGCAACATGTTTCCTCAACTTCGCAGCTGTATCTGTCTCCTTCATACAGAATCCACACACAGTTTCACATTTCGCTATCCTCAACACACCTGAAGTATTCCAAGGTGGATGCGTATGACCTCTGCTACAGGTGGTTGGCGGGAGGGAGCTCTCCCTGTCCATTCTTCTCGGTAATGAACTCTCTCGCTCCGTTCTTCTCGACTGATGACTAACTGAACGTTTTATTTCGTGCCCTTGACTATAACTGTGGCGAAAGATTCGAGCGTGGATGGTGGTCACCATTAGGGCGTTCTGGTTGGAAGGCGTGATATAAGATAACTTCGAATAGTAAGATTGACACGAGCTTCTTTTCCCAAAGCAGCGGTACGCCGTTTCATGTGATGCGACGATCTGACGATGAAGAAAAAGCAAAAAGGATGTCCGCAAAATGAATAGTGATAAATGACCAAAACTTCCGATCCAAATATTATGTTCGTTCCGAATTATTGCAAGCGATGAAGTTGATGATTAATTTTCTTAATGTGATAGAACTCCCAACACCCGTTTCATATAAAGAGATGCCAATGTAGATATTAATGAAATGGCAGCAGGAAATGCATTCATTCTTATATAAAAGGCAAACCTTTGAAGAAATAATAATAATAATAAGAACGGAATAGGTTTAACAAGATCGATCTTCAAGAAAGTATGATCAGTGGGGATGTGTACAATTAATTGTATTACTACTTAATTTTTTTTCCCATTGAAAATATTTTAACCAAGAGTTTAAAATGTTATTTATTCACGGGGACGGTACGTACAAGTACGAAGGATGGTAATGTCAAGGTGTGGTTTGGTTTGTGCACGTTGCGGCGATATGTGTTAGGTAGTCTCAAAAAGATGATAACCGTTTTGGGAAATAATCGCGAAGTTTGAACTGGGCGTGAACCGGTTTCAAAAGTTGCGATTGGTTGAAATGGGGCCAGGGAAGTAAGACTAATTGGCATTCTTGGAGCAAATGTGGAAGCTTGGGTGGAAGGGTGATTAGACCGAGCCGGGCACGTGGGAAAGAGTGGTTCAAGCCCACTTGCGAGTGGCCCTGCGAGGTGAGTGAGATCGAGGGCGGCATGATGGGCAAAGACAAAGACAAGGCAGAGTGAGATGCGAATCGAGGATGCAAAAGAGTGGAGTGAGCTACTCCGTACAGCATAGCTAATACTGTACTAGGAACTTTTTGGTTGTGGAACACATCCGTACAGTCGTCCGCCCATACAGTCGTCCGTCCATGTAACCTTATTAGTCGAAGACTTTGCGAGAGAAAAAGAAAATTCGCATGATGTATACCTATTATGAGTTGTACAGAGTACTGTTAAAAGCATACCGATATCATGAGAGGCTGGAAAAGATACAGTATATAGTCAAGTTGGTTGTATTGTTATGGTTCATCTGATGAAAATGAAAGATTGAACATCGTAATATTATCAAGCATCAAATTATCATCAGCACTAGTAGATGATTTTCAAACCATGTCAAGTGTACAAGCCGAAAAGAGTGTGCAATCACATCCCGCACACTTTAATTGGCTCGATAAAGGCTACGCTCCTCCATGGGCTTCCTGTCGCTACCGAAAATCCATTTTCCCATCCGCCGCAACGTGATGGTAAGTGTACGCCCCATACTTCCCTACTTCCTACTTCCCTACTTCCCTACTTCCCTACTTCGGTATGTGCAAGCCTACCTACGAGGTACGAGGTACTCTACCTATTCTATTATATGACATCTATATGACATCTGTCCATTACCGGTGCTACTCCCGCTCCCTATTTTACGATATCTGTACGTTAGTGCTCCATAAAATCAGTGACCCGGTGGGCTTGATAACGGTCTAGCGAAAATCAACGGAATCTAACCAGGGATCAGATTCTTCTTTCCGGGGTCTAGAGAAAGAATGCGAGATTAACGATGATTTTTACTGAATTATACATATACAGTACGACGAGGTAGACCAGGCGAAACATGGTAATATCAACGAATTAGCAAAGCGGGAAAATGAGGATGACATGTTCGAGGACAAATGGACCGATTTTCGTGCACGGTAAGATTTACAGGCATGTATCGCTACTAGTAAGGGTGCTGGAGCTACCTCCTCGTAAGTACAGCCAGCCAGCCAGCCCTTGAACATGGTGACCATGTGAGATGATGGATGATCGCCGGCAGGAAGATGAGATGAGATGAGAACGGGCGGGCGGGCAGGCGGGCAGGCAGATTCAAGGATCACTCAAAGGAGAGAAAGTCACGAAACTAATGTCGATGCCATTTCAATAGTTTCTTGGGGTCAATCGAGTTAGAGCGAACTGAGTGAAATTCATGCTTCATTCGCCAAAGTCTAACGACGACTATTTACCAAGCAAGCTTAACCTGAGGGTAACACAATACAAAGCATCAACACTTGAGACATCGAGAACACCGAACAGGTACACAAGTACACCAAGATTTAAACAAGTCTATTCGCCGATTCGATCCTTTCCGAGGTCAAACCCGGGGTTTCCAGAACTAGAAGGTTAAATAAACCCTTGGCTCCGAGCTTTAGGCGTACCACCATTATCTTAACCATGGCGCTGGATCTTTTACCTGAAGCCATTGTGAATCTCTTCTAGGATATACCTAGAAAGCCAAAAGTCACACACAGTACCATGAAGAAGTTCTGAAATGTTTCTTTTCGGAATTGAGATCGAGATGGGATTGACTTGCGAGAAACATCGATTCTTGTCCACATCACTATTGAATCTTAGTCATTATCACTGGTCAGCTTTGGGCCCGAACCAAAGAATTGTGAACCCATGTTTCGCGCAACCGTCGCCGACAAATCGCATCTTCACATCAAGGGTTTGGGAAATGTCCCTAACTGATATATGCACGGCACGGGACAATTTACCTAGGAATCTAATGCGTGTCATAGCTAGTAATCAAAATAGCTGACTCGTACCAAGTCTGTCTTACGGGGCAAGCTTTTGGCAGTGTCTGTAGAACAATTGCTATAGCTAATAATAATAAAGCTCAAGCCTTGAAGCTTATCACTCCACAGTATTCCTATCACGGTCGAAGAGCTAATTTGGAAGGTGGAACCCCCATTGACTGACTCTCACCAGAAAGAAGACGCTGAGTTTTCCGGAGAAGTATTTCATAATCTAATCCTTCATTCAATCCACACCAAGACAGATCATCTAAGATGCCTAGGTACTTGTAAGATCTTATGTTCTCCGCCTTCCACTCAACTACCGTTCCAACTATCTTGAACAACATACAACAAGCAATATATTGACGGAGATTTTCAATATCATACCCCAAAATTGGAGAGAAATGCTCTTGGGTGGAACAAGATGCGACTGGATGATTCTGCAGTGGCTACGGCCCTTCCCATCAGGACGGAAAACCTCAACACCAATAGGTACCAATTATCATTTCCCAAATTCAATCTCTTAAACTATCCCATCTAATCGGCGCCCCAACATACATTATGAACTTCATAATGTGATGATCACCATTTGATATGACGGCTCATCTCTTGGCTGTTAGCGGTATAAATCAATGCTGCCGCCATTTGCTTTTTTTTTTAGACTTTTGATGGAGCTTTTCGTAGGTCCACGCGAATTGGCGTCGATCTAGAATATTTGGATCTTCATTTGATGTTGCATTTAATGAAAAGTGCCGGATTGATTCAAATACCTCGGTGCTTGCTTTTAACCGGCAGAAAGGGCAATCCCAAGGTTTGGGATGGGCTATACTATTATTTAGAGCTGGCTTGGTATTCAAGGTTTTTGTACGTATAATGTAGAATCTCTCGCAATCACATACAATCACATACAATGATGGGAAAGTATAAGCCGAGGAGCTTTTCTTACAACCCATTTTTGGTTTATAGGGGTGAAAAAACTTACTCTAGGTTCTTCATCAAACGTCGCATCGTGAAGTGTAACATTAGACAAATCCTCCCAGTACTTTTCGAAATATCATCTTCTTTTCCTTTCTTCATCTCCACGAATTCCATGTCGTGATTCGTCCCCTTGACACGCATCTCGGAATGCTAGCAGTCAGCCCTAATTGTCCAGGCCACCAGCGTCAGCACAATTCCTCAGCCCTGTGAAATATTAGCATCTGTCATACTTACTCTTTCTTCACTCGCCGTTCACGGCATTACTCTCCCGCTGTTTCTAGATTGATTTCAGATAGAGTAGGCCACAGAGAGGTCAGGCAAGATGATTGGATGCTTATTACTGTAGTCAATCGTGGCGGGAGTGGAAGAGCACCAATTAGCCAACCTATGAAGTTGCAGACATCTACTAGACATCTTTCAAGGCCCCAGAGAAAGACAATTTTGCAGGTGGATATTGTGGACATTGTGGACATTTCCCAGAAAGCAACTGTTCTTTTTCCTCTGGACATATAATGAGTTCGACGCAGTAAGACCAATTGCACGTGTGAGAATAATCTTGATTCGATACCTACATTGAGCAACAAAGAAAAGGAAGGACATTCATTCCATCTACCGTCTCTCTGGCCCCAACCAGAACCCTCATTGGCTGCGACACAGATCAACGGATTTTTAATTAAGTGGTGCATGGAAGTAAGAGGATCTTCACATGGTTCAGGCTTCGAGGTACAAGGTTAGGGGCATGGTTTGACAGGAAGATACGATACAGACGGATCCAAGCGTGTGTTCTCGTTTGCTTTGGAAGTTGTAGGATGTTGAGGATGTTGAGGATGGAGGGGGGAAGAGGAGAGAATGGAGAGAATGGAGGGGGAGGAAGTGGAGAGAATGGAGAGAATGGAGAGCATCCTGCATCTGGGTACACCTACTTGATAAGCATAATCTTGTATTGTGATTGGTTCTGACGGAATGCTTTCCGGTTTGAGAAGTCTATCGGCAAAGATTGATTGACCGTACCATCTCTTCCTCCCATTCCTTCCCTTCCTTCCCTTCTACCATTGAGCTTGATTTGATCAACTCTCAAAGTTGGATAAACTGTTGTTACCTACCTTTCGACGATTTTCTCAATTTGTCCCACAAAAAGTGGAATTGTTATTATCGAGTCAGTCTGGGTCTGGAGAAAAGCTGGAATTCTCGGATGATTCTCCCCCTCATCTCACAGTCAGTCTGGTCTCCAGCTTAATCCGATTTCTTCTCATACTCCGTACATACCATTTACTTTCTACATAAACTCTATGACCAACACACCGAAAATTGTACAACCTCGTGTCCTTTGTCCTCGTGTTATACATTCTGCCTATTCATTCATTCATCCATTCATTTAGTCAAACATGGGCACCATCTTTACCAATCTGAACTTAATCTTTGATATGCGCTGAGAGAAACATTATTTAATCTTGTCCAATTCTTTCCATCTATCCTGAGCCGCCCATCTTCCAATTCAATCGGATTTTGGGAGAATACGATCCTCGAGTAAGACAATAAATATTCAGACGACCCTGGACAAACTACGTGCTGTTGCATTGCGGCGCTGCTAGGGAGTCGCAAGGGCCTAAGTATTTATCTTTCCCAAAGAAATGCAGACAACCCCTCGATCAAAACAGTCATGGCAGATGCGACAGAGACGGGAAACAGAGTGAGGCGTCGTGCAAGTCGACCCAAAGTCAAGACTGGATGTAGTAGTTGCAAGTAAGTTTCTCATTTCCATATTTACTTTTATTTAAGCATTCTGGGGATCCCGTTCCCTCGTATTTAGACTTGAATTTCCCCGCGTCATGGGTACCCGCAATGAGCGGTGATAATAAGCAATCTTTGACTAATTCACCCATCTTTCTTCCCCTCAATAGATTACGAAGAGTTAAATGCGATGAAACGAGACCTCAATGTACGAAATGTGTTAGATCGGGAAGACAATGCAATGGCTACCCGGCGTATAATCCGAGAAATAGACACGGCAGTAAGGCTCTTCGAATTGCTCCACGACCGAGTAATGCCGGCGCTGGCGTGGAATCAAAACCAATATCATCCGACAACTCGATAATATCTACGAAATCTCCTGGCTCATCGGCACTTGTTTCTAGGAGGGCACCTCATATCATTAATAGATCAAAATCCATCGGTCCATTGACACGTACCACACCATCAAGCACCAATTCCGTCGAAATTCGTTTTGACTTATTTCCACCACCTACTCACGGTCTAGCATTCAGTCCACAAGAAGGTCAATATTTCCAGGTCTTCTGCACCCATACCGCCAGCGAATTATCCGGTTTCTTCGATTCCGCATTCTGGGGGAGAAGTGTCCTCCAAGAATCGCATTCTGAAGCATCCATACGCCATGCTGTTATAGCCCTCGGAGCTCTCTACAAAACATTAGAAAAGGTCGTGGAATCACCCCCGAGTTCCCCATCTTCTTCCAATCAAAATACTTCGAATGGTGGTTCTGCCTCTACTCATTGGAGTTTTGCTTGGGACCATTATGGAAAAGCCATTACGCGCTTGCGGCAGAGTTTTGATAACAATGAAGTTAGATCGCAAAGAACGATTTTGATATCTAGTGTTTTGTTTACATGTTTTCAATCGTTTGTAGGGGACCATAAAGCAGCTATCAATCAAGTACAAGTAGGTCTGGGTGTGATGGAAAAGCAGCGCAAGGAAAGGAAAAAACCTTATCTTCAGCGCGAAGATGATATTGTGGAAGAAGAGCTGGGGCAAATGTTTACACGCATGGCTATTCAGGCCAAATCATACGACATGGCGTTTCATTTCCCAGCCCCGGATGTTATCCGTCTTTCCACCAATTCAAGTATCGCCAATCCGGTAGCATCGCAATCCGGACCGCCGTCTCCTTCAACGACTACTTCATTGACGAATCTCGATTGGAGATACCACGTAGCTCACGATCCAAGTCTAGCGATCCCACCCAGCCCATCAGATAGTTCGACCGGTACCACCGCATCCATCGAAGCGCCAATTCCCGAAAGTTTCTCTAATGTTAACGAGGCGAGATTAGTGCTCGATGCTTTGTGCGAGAGGATCATGCGATATAATGAGGAGTTGGTGGATTTTTACACAGTCTCCAACAATATCCTTCCCGCATCCATAGAATCCAATGGTTACGGCTTCGGGCGCTCTCTCGAACAATGGCAAAAGACTTTCGCTCCGCTACACGCCAAGCGTCGCGCGCCTGGTACATCGAATACTGAAAGAGCAGGCATGATCGTGCTTCAGATGACATGCCTAATGACTCGAATCCTTACCTTCACAGCCTTTTCCTCAGACGAAATAGACTTTGATCAATTCACTCCTATGTTCGCTGAGATCAATGACTTAGCCAAGGAGCTAATCGTAGATGAGGAATTAGCATTGGCGCAAGCCAGATGTGGAAATGCTTGTAGACATGTAAATTCGAATGCGGAGAAGGGCATAAGGACTCCATTTGGTGTTAAGGTTATGAGTCCTGGTCCTGGTCCTGGTCTTGATGGTCGACCCTCTTCATCGGAAGAAACCTATTCACACATTAAACCTTCCTTTGCACTTGATCTCGGCATCATCCCACCACTTTACGTCGTTGCCACAAAATGCCGCGATAGGAAATTAAGAAGAGAAGCTATAAGTCTCCTAACGTCAAGTCATAGGAGAGAAGGTATGTGGGATTCGAAGTTATGTGCGGGTGTTGGCAGTTGGATTATGGCTGTGGAGGAGGAGGAATTGGATAGATATGTTAGGGGGACGGTATCAGAAAATCAGATGGTGCCGAATGAGAAAAGGGTTATGGTTATGGAGGTTGAGTTTGATCTTGAGAAGAAGTGGGCGAAGTTGAGGTGTGGAACAAGGGGGGCTAAGAGAGGAGATTATGATCTGAGGCGGAGGGAGGAGCTGTATAGTTGGTAGTGTGGTCGAGGAAATGAGGTTGGATTGGGGAGGAAGTGGTGGAGAGGACACGGAGGATGTCAAGGAGTTGCGATTGTATGATAGTGTACATACATGCTTTCCAAGGCGTCTGGTATGGATTGGATGGGATTGGAGCAGAGATATCTGAGTTGCAAAACTACATGATCAGAATAAAAAGTTTCTGATTAACAAGATTATTTGCATGGATAGGTGGTACTTGGAGGATTCATTGATTACTATTAATTGATGGATAGATGAACGAATAAAAGGAATAGCATGGCATGGTACGGCATGGTATGGCATGTGATAAGATGAGGGGGAGGGAACGATTGATTTCGCATTAGCATCTGGATGAATGGATGGGGTGGATGGGTGATTAGTTGAAAGAAACCTATGGTCAAAAAATGGTTTTCGGAATGGGATGGGATTGGTAGCCTGGATTAGGTTTGGTTTCGCTGGTATATTATGCTGGGATGGATTGGTTTGGGTGGGATTGGATTGGATTGGATTAGGTTGGATAGGATGGGATGGGATGGGATGGGATGGGATTGGTATAATACACTACAGTAATATAGTATGGAGTATGGAGGATGGATGGAGGATGGAGGATGGAGGATGGAGGACGGAGTATTGTGGGTTAATTAATCAATTTAATCAATCGATAATTTTGGCTGTTTGTTTTTTGTTTTTTGTTTTTTGGGTTTTTTTTTAATTCTGTGGTAGGTAGATAGTTAGGTGAGAATGTTATAACCCAATCATAATCACACTCACAATCACAATCACAATCACAATCAAATCGGATAAATAACACTTAAAGTGCGCCTTTGATTTCCCTCCCACACCCCCTTCTCCTACCCCTCCTACCCCAATCAACTCCCATTAAACCTAAACCCAAGCCCAAATCCGAACCGTGATGGATACAATGAATAATGAATAAAATGTATCAATCCACTTCGGTTCATCGTATTCATAAATTCTAAATAAGCTCTCTCTCTCTCTCTCTCTAGTTAAAACCAAGCTAAGCTCACATCCATCATCAAACCCACCAACAAAATCATTCCGTATCCTCAAAATCCACATCCTGGAAAGCTTGCGACGGTACATTCTCAGGATTTTCCCCCTCCCATCGAAAGATTTCCGCGGTCCCTGACCCTTCTCTCGTGAGATTTATCCATTGGACTTCCTGATCCCATACTACCATTTGACATCCTCATATTTGTTGATTTATTCTTTAATATTTCCGGATTTTCATTCATTTCACTTTCGCCTCTTATAGGTGGATCTGGTACTGCTGGTTTTCCTATTTTTCTAGGACTTCTCGAGACGATTTTCTCTCTTATGCTGCGGTGATCGAATTCTTTTCTTGCTTGCATGAGTAATTTCACGGTTTGTTTATGATTTCCGTTTCGCTGGGCTGCTTCTTGCAGAGCTGTTTTTCCAGCGTTGTTTTCCAGGGCAAAGAGTTCGGGAGTGGTACCTGGATGTTTGAGGACTAGCTCTACTATTTTTGGAGAGCCGTAGCGGGCGGCGTGGTGGAGGATGGAATTTCCTTCGCGGGTGAGCAGGGAGAAATCGTGTGTTTTGTGCAGGAGGTAGGTGATTAGTCGGTCGCGGCACAGGGAGCTTTCGATAGGTTTGCGGATTGCAGCGTGGAGTGGGGTTTCACCCGAGGGTTTGGAGAGGAGATGAAAATCTGCGTTTGCGTCGCCGATGATTTCGATGATTTCGCAGCCCGAGATGCTGTTGCGGTGAGTTTCGATTAGCGAATGGAGGGTCGGGAGTTGGAATTTTAGACTGCAAGGTTTTTCGAGGCTTTGGAGGCTGACTATGTGGAGGACCGCCGTGGAATCCTTCTCTTTGATGCTTCTTGTGAGGGCTTTTTTGAATTCGGTAGCGGCTTTCACCGGGTGGGCATATCTAGAGAGTATATCTTGGAATAGTGGGAAGCATCGATAGACGATAGCAAGATCCAGAGCACTACGGTTAAACTCATCTTGAGTTTCAAGATCTGCTCCACAGATTATCAGGGTTTTAGCAAGAGACCACGATTTTTGCCGTATTGCGAGATGCAAAGGAGCCACGTGTTGAACGTTGAGAAATGAGATGAATTCGGGACGACTTCTCATTTGTGAAACTAAGAAATTTCCAATATCTTCATGACCGAAACGGGCAGCCCAGTGAAGCAGGGTATCATTACTCGTTGGTAATACCTGAAAAACATCCACCCCATGCTCCAAGAAATGTTTAATAACGGGTTGCGCTTCCCTTACTCTCGTAGCTAGGAATATTGGTGGTACTCCTGTGTGATCGCTATTGGAATTGATATCTCCACCTCTTGCTCTCACGGCATCAATGACCTTTATCCAAGCTCCCATCTTATGTCTCACCAATGCGTAAACCAACACTGATTGATTTGATTGATTCACAGCCAAAATATCCGCACCTGCTTCAATCAAAATATCAATCATTTTGCTCTGTCCCGCCGCTGCAGCAGAATGCAAAACAGTATTCTCGCCCCAGTCACGTGAATTAACATCGAGACCTTTCTCCATGAACATCTTCAAAAGCTTCTCATGACCCGCTGCAGCCAATAGATGTAACCAATTAGCACCATTCCTTTCTCTTCCCCCAAAGCGAGTCTTGGCCCATTCCAGCGACCGATTGCGAAAATATTGCATTACATATTCGGAATCCCAAAACGGGACGGAAGACCATAGACGTCGTTGAGAAACATAACTGCGACCTCGGCTGTAGACCCATATTGATCTCGCTCTTGGTTCAGGTTCATTATCTACAGCTGGACGATAGTGACGACGAAAAGCTTTGTGATAGAGGAGAGGACTTAGGATTGTCGCATGTCGTCTGGACGTCTGGACTAGTGCGTTAAGTGGAGCTCTTCGAAGGGTGTCCCCAATACATAGAATTAATTCTGGTGGAAGTTGATTGATATCCATGGTTGAATCTGGTATCTTGGGGTGAATTCAAGGAGGTCTCGAGGAGATATTGATGAAATGATATTGACATAAGGTTAGCTGCATCAAGACTTGATTTCGATTGAAGACGGTAGATCAAGCCTTGATGAGGTAGGTTATCGCTGACTTGAAGGGTCAAGTTTGTCGTGATCCGGAGGTTAAGTAAGCTATGAAGTAGGAAAGATTTCAATATATGAGAATTAATAATAAGTTGCCATTGAATGATAATATACCGGTATATCAGGTTGAGAGGTTGAAGTGAGGTCGGTGTAAAGGAACAAAATAATGAGGCTGGATTTCAATACTTGTGACTGCCGTACTGAAGAACTGGAGAAGACTTGTCCCATGATTCACTCTCTGTATCTTGTCTTGTATCTTGTATCTCTAGGTATTGGTATCGATATATGACGTGATAATTTTTATTCCTTTTCAGAGTATGAATGGCATCTTTTTACCTCTCAATATATCTCGACAATTCTCATTGATACCCTTTGTACAAGTAGATAGATAGACACTCAATCGTGAATGTTCTTTTTGTATGGATTAGTGAAGAGAGGTATAATGATTTTTGTAGGTTAAGAACAACTCAGAGGTGACCCCGCTATACCGGGCCAAAGATAATAAATTTGTATGATCATCAGCTTCGATCTCCAATCTCAAAATTTCATAAACATGTTTCTTATAGCTTTAATACTGTAAGTCTAAAGAATTCTTTTTTAAAATTTAAAATTTAAAATTTATTAAGTTTATCAAATTTATTTATTTATATTTTAAATTTTTATTAATTTTTATCAAATTATAATATTTGATATTATTTGATATTACTGTTTTCCTTCAAATTATATCTATATATATTTTACATTTTTTATATAAATAAGAGTTGAATTATATAAAGTGTTTTAAAATATATTTTAAAATCACTGGGCTAGACTTATATTCTGCTCCGTATTAAATCAATTGACAACAGAGCAGATGTAAATTGTTGAGTCACAGAATATATATTACACTGCATATGCAGCATCTAAAGAAATATAAGGCTCCTTAGATTCCATTTGACCATATATTTTTGTGAGGTTATGGTAATTGTCATGATTGTCATACTCCATACACTCTACAGGTACGGTGGTCCAATAAGTTACAGGCGTTTGATATAAGGCAGCAATAGCCGCGATGCATCGAATGAGAATTTATAGAATCTTTAGGCGAAATATAGACAACGACAACAAGGACAAGGAGAAGGACAACGACAAGATGAACAGTAACCACATGTCCTGCTATTGTGGTCAACTTATTTACCGAAGACCTGGATCTTTTACACGTTTTGCAAATGTGTACCAATGGTTACCATTGATCTACGTTTCAGACATAGTTTCTCTGAATTGGGGTTACAGTTGAGGATGGAGATCGGAAATCCCGGTACCTTTACCTTGAACCACCAACTGTGATCCTCTATTATGACCAGCCCCATCGTTATTAAGAAAGCATGCTCTTCCCAATAGCTGCAAAGGTAGGTAGGGTTTCAGAATACTGACCCAATTCTAGCACGCAGCCCTACTTGTTCTCAAGCAGGCACCACCTTCGAAGGATTGAAACGCCCGAGACCTCGAACATTCCCAATCATATATGAGCTAGAGCAGCGTCTTTCGATGATTTATCCTTCGCGATGGTTCTTATGCTATAATAAGAGGACCGTTAGGCTTTGACTCTGGGAGAAAGGCCGTGGCAGACAGTATCGGTTACATTGTTACCTATGAAATATGGAAATCTCGAGAATGGGCCGGTAGAAAGGATTGGCATATACATGTGAATCCCTGAAGACGAACCATCGACAATTTCTTTCCATTCGCCTGCTTATCATCAAGAACAATTGCGATTTGAATTACCTATACCTCGACGCAGGCTATCCCTACCTATTTTCCAAACTACAATCCCAAACTGCGGACCCAAATGACCACTGGCACCGAATTCTGTGTTGCAGAAGTCGAAAACGGATATAAGTTGCAGAAAGGTTGCTGGTGGCATTTGTTCTTTTCGGGTTGTAGTAACCGTGTGCTTTGATTGGACAATTAGTTGGGGCTTCATCTCACCGGCAGTGGCTCCATGAGCCTATTCAATGCTGGCTCCCAATCGATGAATGCTTGTCGTTGCAAATCTATAAGTCCGGTCAAAATTATGTCACATCAGAAACTCGATTATTGAGTAAAGTTTCTGGTGCTCTTCACTTGAACCTCGTAAATGTCATAATCCACATGAGTTACTTTACACTTTCTTTTCTCTTTCTAATATGTGGTTGATCTCTTGCATTACATCCTTACTCTATTGTTTGATATAAAACTTCTGTAATACTCATTGCAACCTCTATCATGAATTTAAATGCTCTTATCCCTATCGCTGGAGAGTACCCAACGTTAAATGAGCATCCCATCGGGGATTATTGATGGGTGGCGGAGGCATAGTTGCGAGATAATGACTATGGCATAAATGGTCTTGAGCGATGTATAGAGATATTCGATAGTGAAGGAAAGCAAGCAGTGTGAAGGACTAACCTTTGGTTAAATAAGGAGTTTTTGATTGGAGATTTTGTGTTGGAGCCTGAATAATCGAAATATGGATTATTGTGAGTACATAGGACAGACTTCAAGTGGTCCATTTTCATTCAAGCAATTTGACACGCTCACCTCGTGTTCTTCGATAAGTTTGCATTGGGCGGTATTTATATGATCCATCCAAGCAACATCAATGAATACCTTCATTGTAGTTGAGATATATCCACTACATTCTGTATACTTCAGTAACCTTAATTATAGATTTCTTAGTTTTTGACACCCTATAACAGCGGTTAACAGCCGCTACTAGCATCAAGATCATTATGAAATTCACCCCCAATCTCTTTCATTTCATGTTCCTTGCGGTGATTTCTGGGATTGTGAACCCATCTCTTTCAAATCTACCTTTCTAAACTTTGATAATACATACACAACGACTTGTTCCGAGTCCGTTGATGTATATCTCAAAGGTATGAAAAAGGCCTGAAATGTGGATGGTGATGCCGTGTAAGAATATGCGGGAGGATATACTCCTG